>CM031966.1:11530634-11990303 GCA_018749465.1 Paracanthobrama guichenoti | reverse complement strand
GTTTATTTTTTAAGAATAATCCATGTATTTTGCTAAAAGAAATTTGTACTTTTTGTATTACAGATGCTTGATCCATTTTACTGTAGTGTGGTGAAGTGTATGACTACGTACACTCACTTAAAGGATTATTAGGAAACACCTGTTCAATTTCATTAATGCAATTATCTAATCAACCAATCACATGGCAGTTGCTTCAATGCATTTAGGGGGTGTGGTCCTGGTCAAGATAATTTCCTGAACTCCAAACTGAAATGTCAGAATGGGAAAGAAAGGTGATTTAAGCAATTTGAGCGTGGTATGGTTGTTGGTGCCAGATGGGCCGGTCTGAGTATTTCACAATCTGCTCAGTTACTGGGATTTTCATGCAAACCATTTCTAGGGTTTACAAAGAATGGTGTGAAAAGGGAAAAACATCCAGTATATGGCAGTCCTGTGGGTGAAAATGCCTTGTTGATGCTAGAGGTCAGAGGAGAATACAACCACTGATTCAAGCTGATAGAAGAGCAACTTTTGATTGAAATAACCACTGCTATAACCTAGGCATGCAGCAAAGCATTTGTGAAGCCACAACACGCACAACCTTGAGGCAGATGGCTATACAACAGCAGACCCCACCGGGTACCACTCATCTCCACTACAAATAGGAAAAAGAGGCTACAATTTGCACATAAGCTCACCAAAATTGACAGTTGAAGACTGGAAAAATGTTGCCTGGTCTGATGAGAGTTCTGATTTTTGTTCAGAATTTGGCGTAGAACAGAATGAGAACATGGATCCATCATGCCTTGTTACCACTGTGCAGGCTGGGTGGTGGTGGTGTAATGGTGTGGGAGATGTTTTCTGGCACACTTTAGGCCCTAGTGCCAATTGGGCATCGTATTAAATGCCACTGGCCTACCTGAGCATTGTTTCTGACCATGTCCATCCCTTTATGACCACCATGTACCCATTCTCTGATGGCTATTTCCAGCAGGATAATGCACCATGTCACAAAGCTTGAATCATTTCAAATTGGTTTCTTGAACATGACAATGAGTTCACTGTACTAAAATGGCCCCCTACAGTCACCAGATCTCAACCCAATAGAGCATCTTTGGGATGTGGTGCAACCCTGGATGTGCATCCCACAAATCTCCATCAACTGCAAGATGCCATCCTATCAATATGGGCCAACATTTCTAAAGAATGCTTTCAGCACCTTGTTGAATCAATGCCACGCAGAATTAAGGCAGTTCTGAAGGCGAAAGGGGGTCAAACACAGTATTAGTATGGTGTTCCTAATAATCTTTAGGTGAGTGTGTATGGAGAGTTTTTCATCATTGTCGACTGAATGCAAAGATCTCTGGTTGTTCATAGCCAGTTTAATTTCTTCACTACCTTCATTTATAAAGTCTGTTGCCTTCTGTATGTTGCACTACTTTAATATTCATTCAAATTCCTATTACAGCCTCATTGGGTATGTTCACATGCAAAACAAATAATCCATTAATAATCGGATTGGTGGCTCAATCGAACTGAAAAGCCTTCATGTAAACACCTTAATCGATCCATCTGAGCTTGGTCCGAATGAAATTTCGATTGGATTGAAAGGAGTGATTTATTCCTTTTCTAATCCGATCAAGAAGACATGTAAACACTTGATCAGAATGAAAACCGAAACTGAAAGGACTGGCGATATGCAATGACGAGAAATAGCGTAATGAAGTATGACATGCGGAACGAGCTATATAAAGGAATAAAGTATAAATGAGTGTCCCAATATTCTAAAATTATCCTTTCACTCAGCGCCTTTGAAGTGGAGCAGGACAACGACCCACCAGTCCTTGTTTCTGATTCTCATCCACAGACATTTTTACTGTGTGATAAATATAAGAAGAAAGGCAAAATGGTTCATATGCTCATTGTCTCAAAATTATGATTAGAAATGGATAAATATTAAGTGCTGTTTAAAGCAAAGAACCACTGTAGGAATACAGTTATATGCAAACAGCAAAAACTCATATTTGTGCAGTGTGCATGTCAAAAAATGTATTCTGAATTTCAAGCTTGTGACATGAACATGCACATCAACCCGATCACTTTGTTTAGCGTTCATGTAAACGCTACATTCATATTCATCAATCAGAATGAATTCAGGTATGTAAACATAACCATTGTGATCATATATTTTGGGAATCACTTTATATTAGGTGGCCTTAACTACTATGTACTAACATTTAAATTAATAATTTGATACAACAATGCACATTGTGTACATACATGTTTTTATATTGTACTTACATTTAAAAATTACCCGCGTGTAATTACATCTGCAATTAATTTATGTAGTTACATTTATAATTACACTGTTGACACTTCCCTTACACCTAACCCTACCCTTAAACTTACCCACACCACCACACCTGTCGTTAACTTTTACCCTTAAACTTACCCACACCACCACACCTGTCCTAACTTTACCCTTAAACTTATCCACACCACCACACCTGTCCCTAACTTTACCCTTAAACTTACCCATACCACCACACCTGTCCCTAACTTCACCATTTAAACTTACCCACACCACCACACCTGTCCCTAACTTTACCCTTAAACTTACCCACACCACCACATCTGTCCTAACTTTACCCATAAACTTACTCACACCACCACACCTGTCCCTAACTTTGCCCTTAAACTTACCCACACCACCACATCTGTCCCTAACTTTACCTTTAAACTTACTCCTCACCACCACACCTGTCCTGACGTTACCCTTAAACTTACCCACAACACCACACCTGTCCCTAACTGCCACCCTTAAACTTACCCACACCACCACACATCGTGTCGTTAACTTTTTACCCTTAAACTTACCCACACACCACACCTGTCCCTAACTTTGCCCTTAAACTTACCCACACCACCACACCAGTCCCTAACTTACCCTTAAACTTACCCACACCACCACACCTGTCCCTAACTTTACCCATATCCCACCTCAATATCAGCAAAAGTGTTTTGCAATACAATATGAACACAAGAAGTACATAGTAGTTAAGGCCACCTAATATAAAGTGGGACCATATTTTGTGTTTTTAAAAATGCGGATGTTTTTGTGATTGTTGCGGCAAAAATCCTTGATTTTACGCGTAGCATGTTTTCTTAAAAATGCAGTAGAATATCACGGATATTTATGCAATTTTATGTGATGAAATTGCGGAACTTGGGTAAAAACTGCGGTTTGATGAAAAGAGAGAAAAAGTGATTTCCCCAACTCTATTGCAACTTCCCCTAGTTCTCACTAGGCTACAACCTTAATGTCAAACAAGTTCTGTAGCTTTACAAAAGGAATATGATACAACTTCTGTAAAATGAATAAATAAAATATATTAAAAAAATATGTGTGCTTCCTGTTTTACAAAGGTAGCTATACAAAAACAGACATCTGTTAAAATAAGTGCTTTCAATGCTCAAAGTGCAATCTCTTACTGTAACTTTACATACTACTAATATATTTACAACTGTAAGGTTTTGAATCTAGTATGATTTAACCCACCGGTAACAAAAAAGTGCAATCTTACAACTGTAAAGTTGCATCAACTCCTGAATGAAACAACAGTCCACTGTGAAAATGAAAACAGGCTGAATCCAAATCGCCCCTAAAACCTCAATCACTATTTCCTACGTTAGTCCACTAATACAGTTCACTTGAAGGAGTGAATGGACAGCCGCTAGTGAACATCGGCTTTACACTCGTTATTGCGATTGCAATGTGGGATTGAATAGGTGCACTCAACGTCCACTATGCTTTCGGACACCACTACTAATGGCTGGCCCTTCAAATAAGCCAAATAATTGAGGGTATAGGGGGCGATTTCGGATTCAGCCTCTAACTGCGTAGCCTCTAACACTGGCGGATTTGCAGCTTTTCGGTGATGTTCACGTCGCATAATTACGTCACTTCATAACGTTCCCATGGCAATAGGGGGAAATGACTGCTCTTGTGTGAAGTAAACAAACTGCCTTTTATTGGTTGAAGTTTTTCAATTTAGAAAAGAGCAGTGCGCAGCGTTATTTTTAAATTTTTTTATGTTGCTAGGAAACCCCCGAATCAGCTGTCCTGTCAGTGTAATCAAGGTAACGGTCACCACAACGGAAGGCCCGCCTCTTCATTCATTCGATTGGACAATACAAAAAAATGCGATGGCGCCGGGCGCTTTTCCCACTCAGAGTTGATTTTTTTCAACGTCATGCGCTCAGAACACTCCTTCAAAAACACGGGGCGCAGGAGGCGGTTAAAGCGTGAGGCGTCCGGGGCAAATAAGCAGTGCACATAACGCTCTGCCAACAGAAATCTATTCAATAAAGCGCCACTCACTGCAAAAACACATTCTGTCTGATCAGGGCCTTAGCCATCTTAAAAAACAAAGTATTGCTTTATGCAAATTGAGGAGGTTAAGTTTGTGCTTTACACTCAAAATATGCTTACCCATACTGCATTTGTACTGGGACCAAAATGTTAGAATACAAAGGGTGAGTGACACCTGACATGGCTTATTAGAGGATTTTGATTTAAGCAGGCGGCTTTAAGGATTCAATTTGGGTCTCGTTGACTTCTGACAGCGGCACAAACAGATGGCAGACGTTAATAACGTCATCTTTCTTTAAAACAGATTAATCGCCGTCTGTGTTCAGCGTTACCACACTCAGTGTTGCAAGATACAGCTCCACCTCCTGCACAGCATGTATCCGTTCTCTGATCCATGATCTCTAATCCCCTGTAAGATGTGCACATGCGCAGGTGCGCACTTCTGATGTAATTCCCGTGCATGCCAAAAAATAAACTTCACAGCAGATGTCAAACTCAAAAATGTGAGATTTGTTGAATCCTAAATGAATGGAGCACTTCAACTGGAGTCTATCCACATTTCCATTGATTTTCAGTATAGATTTTCTTATCTACCAAAATGTGATGAAAAGCATATTTTTTTTCTACCTTATTTTCTTTGTACAGAATATTACAGTGAACATTACGCAGGAATGTGGGGTTTCTGTTCAGGTGGCTGAAGAGTCTGACCAATAGAAACATGTTTTGCTCAGCAAGAACAAACGGTAGAGAGGTATGCATGCCTCTCTCTCTTTATTTCCTTCTACAGAACTGTGAGAGAGAGTGTGGCATTTACTTTAAAGCCAAAGTGCTTATTTAGTAATAATTTATGATGCTTTTTGTTTTACGGAAATTGGGGAGAGAATCGTAAAGCATCAACAGCCACATTTGTAGACGCACAAGTGCATTTTGTATGCGTCCCTTGGCTATGAGACTGTTTTGTAAGACATAAAAGCAGTTTGAAAGAAGGCACAAGTAATCTTTTTAGATTAATTTGGTTTGTTTTTTTTTCTGATGTTTCAAATGGCCTATTTTCATGGCTTTGATGGGACCATAGAGAGACCCCCTAGAGAGATGTGTGAAAGCTAAAGTCTTTAGTTGTTTTTTTGTGTGTTCTTCTCGTTGTATGTTTGACGATTTACCTACACTTAGGGATGGGCAAAATGGTCCACTAGTCATCATTTTTAGTAGTGGTACTTTAAAGGGGATGACTTTAGAAAAGCAACTTCTCAGAGAGGGTTTTAGCGCAATGTTTTAGTGTTGGTATTCTCAGCACATTAAAACCCTCTAAGGATAAGTTGTGTCTCTATTCATCATACAGCACCCCTCATATAACATATTCTTCATCTTATTTTTCAACAGTAAATTTCAATTACTTCCAGTTACAGACGTTTTGGCCTTTATGTCTCACAGTTTTTTTTTTTTATGAGCGTTTTTAACAGACCGTGTCAAATTGAAAAACATCTTTTATAAATTAGTAGTCGGAAGTTCGGATCATTTTACTGACTCGGGTCTTTGAATCTCATTCAGCAAAATGAACAAATCTTTTTCAATTAATTTCGTTCATTTCAGCTGAATCTAATTAAAATGTTACATGTTACATTTTCCAACACATTTAGTACTTTTGGAATAAAAAATAAATTATAAGCTAATGCAGCCATGGCCAACTTTGAGAAATAGTTCACCTCACCTCCCGATCCAAATCGTTCTTTCTTTTGTCACTTCTGTTCCCTGGAAAGATTAGAACACCTCTCCTGTCTTCGGGTTCGAGCCATTAGTTCCGTCATCTTGTTTGATCTGGGCCATGACAGCCCCATATGCAATGCATGCAGTCCGGAAACAGAAAAGAGTAGTTCATCTCTCGAGTCTTCGGGTTTGAGTCGTTCATTCAGATCCCCATAGGCTGAATGCAGAAACAGAAATGATTAGTTCATCTCTCGAGTCAGTCTTCGGGTACGAGTCTCGTTGTTTTGTCACGTGACCGCTTCCCGGTTCAGTGAGACACAACATATACAACATTACAGTTGTATTATTGACTGCATGTTGTAATATATTTATTATTATAAAATTATCAGAAGATATGTGCAATGAACGTGTGTTATGCCTATCCATTCTGACCAACCCAATGTGTCCAGTCTTCATAGGAAAATCAATTATACTAGTTAAAAAAAAACAAAAAACCTATGCACTTGTTTGTAAGGAAGGTTGTAAATGAACAAATGTATGTATCCAACATGGCTGTCACGTCACGTGACAAAAGAACGAGACTGGTACCCGAAGACTGACTCGAGATTAACTAATCATTTCTGTTTCTGCATTCAGCCTATGGGGACTTAAACGAACGACTCGAACCCGAAGACTCGAGAGATTAACTAATCTTTTCTGTTTCCGGTGACTGCATAGCCTTGCCTGTGGGGCTGGGACTTGATGAACGAATGACTCAAACCCGAAGACTCGAGAGGTGAACTAATCAATTCTGTTTCCTGTACAGAACATATGGGATGTTGAGCATGCACGGTCAACACAAAATGAACAAATCGCTCTCTGAGACGACTCGTTGTTCTCGAGTCATATTAAAGATTCATTCAAAATGAACGAATCGTTCATGAATGACACATCACTATTATAAATGCATCTCGAGGCCTTGTGTTCGCTTTCATTGCACTCCATCTAGATTTGTTTAAATGTGTCCTATATGTGAACCCCTTCTAACAATTCCTTATGATCAGGGTCTGGTATTATTATTAATTTTATTTAAGATTCCTAAAAGATCTGTTACTCAGCTAATCCTTCAGACAATCCATCAATTAGGTTTAAAAATGTTGTTTTGCACTTCCCTAGCCTTTGGCCTGCTCAGATCTCTTCAAGGTGTCTTTTACATTACTCATGACCTTGTTTAATGGCTTCACAGTGTTTTACACGCACTCTCCAAAACAAGAACATTGCTTTGAGCTATAGTGACAGCTAAGCCTCGGTGTCCTGTAAAATATGGATATGAAAGCTAATCATCTTGATGAATCAATGAAAGCAGTGCACCTCAAAAGAGCCTTTGATATTCTCAGAGTCGATGTGAGTTTCTTAGAGAGGTGTCATTCAAGCTCAAGCTCTTATTCGTCAGATATGTCATTGACTAGTCTGATCCTGTGTGATGTGTTCTTCATCTGAGGTGATTCTGAGCGCCGTCTGGTGTAGTTTTCAATGTGAACCACTAGAGACTGTACTGCTCCAGCTACAGGAGCAAGCATCAGGCTTAAACTGAAGAGCTGTTGAGGAGGGGCTGCTGTTAAAGGATTAGTTCACTTTAAAATGAAAATTATCCCATGATTCCCATGATCACCCTCAAGCCATCCTAGGTGTGTATGACTTTCTGATGAACACAATTGGAGTTATTTTAATAAATATCCTGATGCTTCCAAGCTTTATAATGGTAGTGAACAGGGCCCATGAGTTTGAAGCTTAAAAAAGTGTATCCATCCATTATAAACGTAGTCCACAAGGCTCCGGGGGGTTAATAAAGGCATTCTGAAGCGAATTGATAGGTTAAAATATCCTAAAATATGCAGTTTATAATGTTGCTCCTTTCTATAACACACCCTGAAAGTGATCAGACTCAACCTAATGAGATTGGCGTTTTCACACCTGAAAGTCCGCACTCAGGTCCGAACCAAAGTTCATGTTTTGATACATTTTATACATTCGGTTAGTTTTGGTTTGGTTTCACATTGCTATTATGCGAGCGCACTAAAGAACTTTACATGACATACTTGCGCCCTGTCGTCATCATTTATGTGGGCTGCATCTTGACATTGATTGGTTTGTAAACGGACGTGCTTCTGACGTCAGCGTGTTGTCAGTTCGGCAGATAACTGACAAGAATGAGCGGACAGATGCATATCGTTGCCACTATACTGTTATTATTATGGCATTACTACCTGCAGCACCAACTATACTCGAGGCTAGTTCAAATTCGCCAAATGAACGTCCTCATTGTGCAAACATTTTACCGTCGCCAGCAGGAAAGGAGGAGAAGACTGCAAGCAATCTAGCGAGCCCTGGCACCTCCTTTTGGGGAGTGACCAAGGTGAGTGGCAAGTTGTTTAGGCTATTTGGGAACCCCCGGGATCTTCCTGTAAATGGTCTGAAAGTCCGAACCATACAGAAAATGCTTTAGCACTAGAAATGAACCAAACCTGACAAAGCCGGCCTTCATGGAAAACTCAAAATCTTCACAATTTAACATCACCAAGATTAGACTGTGAAAATATGATGTTGTTCTGATTAAATCTCCAGGTGGAGTTCGTTAAAGCACAACGTCTGGAAATGGCAACATTTTCAACAATTTTACAGAGAAATTTTCTTTGTAACAGTTGTATGATAATAGTGTTGACAGGTATTGAACCATAATTTGTACGTGCTGGGTGTCAATAGAGGTTTTCACTTGCTTGTTCAAATGAATTGAAGCAGCCATTTAAAACGTCATACGTTATACATTTAAAACGTTATACAGCCACAATATGCTGCAGTTTTCCTCCAAACACATGCCCTTATTTGTTCTCTCATAAATCAGATTTAGACAGGTGGTGTTGGATTTTATTTTATTTTTCTCTGCACCACTCTAAAGCTCTCTCACCATCTGGGATCAACATATAGTGTTCTTTGGTGGTGTTTCTAAAGAAATATAAATAAATTCAGGCAGGATTGCAGCAACCGATAGCAGCACACACTGAACTCTAACTGTAAATCTAACCTTCCTTCTCAAACTTTGCTTGCTGGAGACTGATGTACCTGGTGGTTCTTAATTATTGTATTTGTCAGATGATGCTTTTAGCAGGCCCCTGTGTGGGGCATATAATAGCTGTTGACTCGTGGGAATGCAGGTTTGTGTATGTCTTTGATCATGTCTCAGTCCCACTCCTTCTCTCTCTTAACCTATACTTCTCTGCAATCTATTGTCCTATAAATATAAAGGAGAATGATGGCATTGTCTATTTGCATATGCTGTTAGCCTTTTTAGCACTCGATTTACCAAATAATGAGCATGTCCACAACATTATTTGCAATTTCCACAGGAATTTCACCCCTATTCCAAAATATTAATCTTACTACCATTACTGCTGCAATGATGAATACTAATATCTACAAACATACCTGTTAAATAAACATTTATTTACCACCAATTTTCAGTGGCCCTTATTTGTGTCAGGCATATATCGGGTGTATATATTTAATTTTATAACATTATATTTTTGCCCATTGCCACCTGGTTACTTTAGATTGCAAATGGTGTGAAAATAATTAGCATGTTTTGCACTTTAATACAGTGTTCTAAGTCTGTTTGAACAATGAACAATTTACCATTCATCATCAGGGTTGTGTAAAATAAAAAAACTTTTTTACAGTGACATTGGGTGGAAACCCTCATCTCCACTCTACTTTTCAGAAGATGGAAAAACACTGTATTTTTAAAATAATTAAACACTGCATTGTCAGTTGATATTGTGCTTTATATAAGGTCAGGCATTTGCACGCATAATTCTATTATTAACATTTTACCAAAATCAAGCTCAAATGGACTTTTTCACCAGCGGATTTCAGAGAATATCACACATGCGTGTGTTTCTGTCATTAGAACGGCCTCATCTGAGGCGGTAAGTGCATTGCATTACGTTTTCATCACCTTACAAGTTATAAAGTTTACTGTAGCTGTGTGGGCGCTCAATTTATTCTGTCATTGTTCAAAATCCCATGTTATTAAAGACAAAGTGCTTTGCACAGTCTATTTAAGACAGTATTGGCTATGACTCAAATGCTAGACTAAGACACACTTCTCCATTCCTAATACATAAAACATTAGCCTTTATATACAGTGTTTCTTGAGTAAAGAAAATGCTGTATTTATTCAAAGAACCAGTTCTTTATTTACCCTTGCACTGCAAACAGAGACAAACTGTGTGCGGTACTTCATTAACAAAAGAGGCGGTGGAGTTATGAGGTTTTACCACCAGTTTGAAGATCTAATGAAGTTATATTTAGTCAGAAGCTCTTTTGAATAATTTTCATTGGTTAAATATTAGCAAAACCTTCAGACAAACATAAAGGCAGACCAATAGTAAAGATTTATGTTTGAGGACAAAATATGGAGATACGAGGTGTCCCAGATCATTTACTATAGCTTGTCAAATTTGCCCCTATTTGGGTGTGAGCAAAGAGCGCTTTTTTGTGTGTCCCTTTAAATGCAAATGAGCTGCTGCTGAGGTTGTACATTTTAGACTGCACCTGGACGTTTCTGAATGGTTAGTGGATACATTTATGTAACGTTAGTTGTTGTGGAGTTACGTTGATTCAACTCATCCAAAAGCATGCACCGTCATGTTACATCAAATTGTTGTATAGTTGCTCGTGCGGGAACGTAAAGTCCGTCCCTTGACTATACAATGCATACTACATTTGCTTTTATGAATTACACAGATGGTTAGTGTTTTCAGGATAAAACTAACATAGCTCTAGTCTCTGTGAATACAGCCAGTCAGTTATCTTTAGCCATATTAGCCATGTACAGCATTATAGAAAGCTCATTCAGAAAGGAAATTAGAAAACATTCACAAAATATGAAGTGCCATTCTTACTTGTTCTGGATATGAAGTTAGAGCAGGAAGCGTTGGTATTGACCTATCCTTCAGAAACAACTTTTTTGCAAATCCAGCGTTGTACTGACCCTCGCTGGTGAAGCAGTCATGCGTAAAATGATTTGTGCAAATATATAACACTTTACCGACATTATTTGGCGCATTTCCTTCAAAAATGAAATTCAACCACAATGTCTTCAGTGGCTCAGATGCCAGAAATCTATGGAGACTCGTATGTTCATTGGTACATCCAACAACAGAACATTTGTAATGTGTTTTGGCACAGACATTGTAATACTCTGGCTAGCTGATACACGAGTAAACAGCAGCGGGTGTGTCTGTGCTAAAAGGCCAGATCATCAACAGTCATGGGTGAGGTTTCCCTACTCTTACATAGGAGTAGGGGGAAATATGAAACGAGTGTAATGAGAGATTAATAGATTGATGGGGATTATAAAAAAAAGTATTGGGTGGATTTTTACCATTATAGGGTAGGGTATGTTCAAACACCTTATAAAAGTGAATTTTGCATAATAATAGGTTCCCTTTAGTATTTTTGTGGAAACCGTGATACATGGATTTATGATACATGAGCTCCAGCCATCTGAGGTGCTGCAGATGATGTTGCAGTGCCGTTCAGTGCCTGCCGCAGCCACGTCGGTAGAGACAGAAGTGATAAACAGATATAAGAGAGAGGCGTTCTCAGAGCCTCTGGACACACGGTTCCAGTATCACGACCTGCTGCTGGTGTCTGATGTGTCAAAAAGCAGCATGCTTGAGACAGATCATGACCGCAGATGCAGGGGCTGGTAATTGATCATCTTCCTGGTTGTCCTGTGACACTGCAGTGCATGGTGCAAAACAAACCCATACTCCCGTACACATGCACAGAGCTGCGGTCTAATTGGACGGGTTCCTCTAACTCAAACAGAATAATCGTGTCAGATTCACCTGCGCAGCTGCATTTTTCAGCTCTAATTGGACTCACAGTCTTCAGCAGGGCATGTGCTCTCTCTCCATCCAGCATTATTTTTCTGACTTAGCTCTCCTTTCTCCTTTCCGCCCTTTCTTTTTTCCCTTCCCCCACCTTCTCTCTGTCTGCAGAAAAAAAAAAATCCTTTTGTCATGTTCAAGCAACGTAGATTTTTCCTTCCCATTTTTTTCTACTCAATGGTCAGCCAGACTTTATGCCTCCTAATGTCTCCATTCCTCTCTGTCAGTGTTGCTGTAATCCTCCCAGAATAACTCAGAAAGGAAAGAACGTCCTTGGAAAGTCAGTGGCCCCAGTGCAGACGTAGGTGCTCAATTTAAAAACAATGTGGTGAGGAAAGTCTGGAACAATGAATAAGAGCATAATAGCCCACACAGGTTCTTTTAAATGAAAATTCACCTGTTGTGCTTCTAAACAAAGACCAGCATATATTATCTCTGTCAGGTTGTGTTCCTGTCAGGGTTACGAGCTCATTAAAACAATAACAGAAGCATGTTTGATATGCACAGTTGAAGCTCTGCCTCTTTAACTTTGAAAAACAGAGGTTTCAACAATACTGAAAGAAAGACAGCCTAAACCAGCCTAATGTGGTTTGTGGGTTTCTGCTTGTTAGAATCAATTGAACGAGTCTGGGGTTCTGCTTTCAGAGGAATTTTAAGCACTTTTCAGCTGGTCAGCCTGGGAGACTAGCCTAAGTATGGGGTCAGTCTCTCATGCTCGCCAAGGCTGAATTTATTTGATGGAAAAGAGTAAAACAGTAATATTGTAAAATATTATTATGGTTTAAAATAACTGTTTTCCAGTTGAATACATTTTCAAATGTAATGTATTCTTATGATGGCTTAAAGCTTAATTTTCAGCCTCATTACTCCAGACTTTAGTGTCACATAATCCATAAGAAATTATTCTAATATGCTGATTTTGTATATTTTTGTATATTTTCTTATAATTTCTGTAGAAACTGTAACACGTTTTTCTTCAGCGTTCTTGTAATTTTTTTAACCATAGCATTTGTTACAATAAGGACATGGTTACAGGCAAGACAATTGGTGGCTCTTCATTATGCTTAGGCCAATGTTAACTTTCTAATTAACGTTGGTGCAGGATGATGTTTTCCCCTCTTTTCATCAGTCTAGTTTATGTGGCTTTATTTTAGATCACTTTTTACTTTCTCCGTAGTGTTTTAAAGTGGTAAATTATCAATAGAATTCAAATGACATTTTATCATTAGTGTCGCAAAGGAACGGCTTGCGCAAATCATATCACACTTTTGGAGTGCTTTTGGATAATTGAAGCAACCTGAGGAGATGTTTTGTGTAATAGGACAACCTGCTGTTTTGGCAGGGCTGCCAAAACAGCCCTGACCCGTCGACGCATGGACTCCACTAGACTCCTGAAGGTGTGCTGTGGTATCTGGCACAAGATGTTGGCAGCAGATCCTTTAAGTCCTGTAAGCTGCGAGGTGGGGCCTCCATGGATCGGACTTGTTTGTTCAGCACATCCCACAGATGCTCGACTGGATTGAGATCTGGGGAATTTGGAGGCCAAGTCAACACCTCAAACTCATTGTTGTGCTCCTCAAACCATTCCTGAACCATTTTCGCTTTGTGGCAGGGCGCATTATCCTGCTGAAACAGGCCACAGCCACCAGGGAATACTGTTTCCATGAATGCTTAGGTAGGTGGTACATGTCAAAGTAACATCCACATGGATGGCAGGACCCAAGGTTTCCCAGCAGAACATTGCCCAAAGCATCACACTGCCTCCGCCGGCTTGCCTTCTTCCCATAGTGCATCTTGTTGCCATGTGTTCTCCTGGTAAGCAACGCACACACACCCGGCCATCCACGTGATGTAAAAGAAAATGTGATTCATCAGATAAGGCCACCTTCTTCCATTGCTCCGTGGTCCAGTTCTGATGCTCACGAGCCCTCTGTTGATGATTTCGGAGGTGGACGGGTCAGCATGGGCAGCCTGACTGGTCTGCGGCTATGCAGCCCAATATGAAAGAAACTGCGATGCACTGTGTATTCTGACACCTTTCTATCATAACCAGCATTAATAACTATAGTAGCTCGTCTGTTTGATTGGACCACATGGGCCAGCCTTCGCTCCCCACTTGCATCAATGAGCCTTGGCCGCCCATGACCCTGTTGCTAGTTCACCACTGTTCCTTCCTTGGACCATGCACTATGGATTCATGCATCACCCCCCTCCCAGGACCTCCTGTGGCTACGCTACTGGTTCATCACTGTCCAGTCTGTTTGCACTTCAAGACTCAGGTCAGGACACAACAAGCTTTATATTTCTCAGCTTGAGACAGATCTTAACAGCCTCTAAATGACTTCTATGTGGACTATTGGAGGATCTTTCAAACGATCATTTGTTCTTTGCTTACTTCATCTGTTCTTCCCCTCTTTCTTTCCTTTTTGTTTTGCTCTTTTTTTATCCATTACAAAGCCTGACTTTCTATTAGTTTTCCTCATTGTCGTACGGTTTTCTAGGAGCGAGGTTGACTGCTGCGCTGGCTGTTTGCGTTGTGTCAGTGTTTTCCGCTCTGAAGGCTTTACCTTGACGTATGACAGCCAAACATTATTGCTTTTGCAGAGTTCACTGACATCTGTATATCTTGAATAATGTCTGAGAAAATGAAATGATGAGATAGATCTATGCAGTGGAGAGAATATAGGCGGGCCGAGGGGAGATCATATTTGTCTGCTATATGCCATGACAGGCTTATTTCTGAGATATTAAATTGCAAAGCTGCTCTCATTCTAGCTGAGATGAAAGCCGTAGCTTTGATCCTTTCTGTTGTGTGAACAAAAGCAATATATAGTTTTGCAAAAGTTCTCACCTGCCAGAGCTATTTTGAAATCAGTGCAAAGTTGTTGCGTACAGCGAATACATGCAGTGGAGTGAAAGAAAACAGTAGGAAATCTATTTGAGGGCTTTTATGAAATTGGCACTAAGGGAGGATTCATTTGTTAAGAATGAATTACGAACTGCTAATAGCACTGATTTCACACGACTCACTACAGGAGTGATGTGATTCAGGTAATAGCACAAACATCCCATCCCAAGTTTAAGGCTGCTTACAGTTTGCATAGCACATTTTTTTCCTCTCTGCATGGGAATGCACCAACAATGGCAGAAAAACAGTGAGAGGTAAAAATTTCGGAACAGGAACTCGAGGCTCTAACACACAAGGTGTCTCATTCATGAAACATGAGCAGAGCAAATGTTGTGTAAATCATTTGTAAAAAACATTGCTATGCAAATTGTCACATTGAATTCAATAAAAACGGTTTTACAAACCATATACAAAAATTAGCAATCCATTATGGGATTAAATTAAACATAGGATACATTTCACTTCATGTCACATTAAATTCAATGCCACAGTTTACCTCAGAATTGTTTTACGAACAATTTACACAGAAATTAGTTCTGTTCATGTTTCACACATGAGTCCCAAAGGTTCTAAAAAAAAAAAAAAATCTGAAAATGTACCGTTCGATAGTTCAGGGTCGGGTTTTTATGTTTATGAAAGAAATATCTTCTGCTTACCAAGGCTGCATTTTTTATCCAAATACAGTCAAAACAGTTATATGGTGAAATGTATAATTAAGTTTAAAATGTAAAAACAGTGTCTATTTTAATACATGTTAAACTGTACTTTATATTCTTGTGATGGCAAAGCCATTACTTCAGTGTCACTTGATCATTCAGAAATCTTTGTAATATTCTGATTTGGTGCTCAGAAACATTTCTAATTATTATCAAACCATTGTTACTAGGTATTCATTCTGTTTTATGGACATTTAGTTTGTATCACCTTTTCCTGTGTTCTGTTCCTGTTTCCTTTGTTCCCCAGTTGTTGTCATGGTTACTAATTATGTTACACACCTGGTTCTGGTTAAGTTTGTCATTTAGGCCACATCCACACAGAAGCCAGAGCTTTCCCTATCCAATATTTCTTTCCCTTGTCTCAAAAAATAACTGCGTACACACGAAACCACTGAAACCACCTCAAAACGATGTAGTATAGATGCCAGGCCAGTGTGTGGCGCTGTAATTCTGCCACAGAGTTACACTAAAAATGGAGAAGAAGAGTTGTGGCTAGAAGGGGTACAGCAACTTTGGAAGTGAGGCAAAATCGCACGATAAAATAACAATAAATAAATTTGCTACTTACCAGATTGCGTTTTATTAAAGTCCCAGTGAACCGAAGTGCTGTGACGTGTTTCCAAGTGAAACGGAATATTGAATAGAGGGCAGGGTTTTACTTCAGCGCTCCTCCTCTCCGTCTCTCGCGCCATAGCAGACTAACGGTTGGAGGCGCAGTGGTTACGCATTTTCAAACCTAAGCCGTCAAACTGACATCATCAGAGAAGGAACACCGTTTCCAGACCGGAGTTACTTTTCAGATTTTGTGAAATCTGTACTTCAAAGATTACCGTGACAAAGAATTTTTTCTGTGTATTAACTTTTAACACGGATTAATTGTTCACCCTAAGACCTGTAATACGTGCTAATAAAGTACATTTTGATTTCATGAGGACTTTAATGCCTACACCTACCCCAACCCTAAACCAATAATGCAAATACAGTAATTAAATGATGCATTATTGATATGCGCATGCCCGTGGTTGTATCGCCTTCTAGTCTTTAACATGCGGACGTGGTGTGATGACATCACCGTTTCACACAATATACAGATTGGCTGTACACGAAAAAACGCAAGGTGTTTTATCCACCCGGTTTAAAAAAATACCGGTTTCAGGCTCCTAAAGCTCTGGATCCATCTGGACGAAATGCCTTTCCTTAATAATGGGAGAAACAAAGCTTTTCAAAGCTTCAATTGAACCAATTGCTTTGCAAAATGATTCACTGTTTCTGGTGTTTCAGGCCAAACATACATAAAAATATATTTTACAAACCCATTGCAAATGTTTTATTGAAAGTAAAATATATCCAATTAACTAATCATCTAATAAGATTAAATATCAAGTGTCTGTATAATATGTGTTCTTTTATCAATTTTCAGGGCTTGTTTTGTTCGTTCCATGGATGACTCAGCCGGCCTGGACCACAAAACCAGTCATAAGTCGCACGGGTGTATTTGTGGCAATAGCCAACAATACATTGTATGGGTCAAAATTATCGATTTTTCTTTTATGCCAAAAGTCATTAGGATTTTAAGTAAAGATCATGTTCCATGAAGATATTTTGTACATTTCCTACCATAAATATATAAAAAAATGTATTATTAGTAGCTAAGGACTTCAACTTTAAATGTGATTTTCTCAATATTTAAAAAAAAAAATATGGGTGGGATTAGAGTTGTTCCAATTCCGATACTGGTATCGGAAATATCACCGATACCACAACAAATTCTTGCATTGGTATCGGCGAGTATTTAAACCCATGTACCGATCTGATACCATTTTCTTAAACACGATCTTGTTATTATGACCACGAGCTTTGCCTAACCGCTCACTGCTACGGTTGTTCTTCGCTGCTCAGAATGCATTGCAAACACAGGAAGTTGTGCTGTGTTGCCACAAGCAACCACTGTTTAGAGCAGCGAAGAAGAAATGAAAACGTGTTAGCAGTATGTCCGCTGTTTAACAGTATTTCAGACTGGACCAAACCAGCCAGTAAAACGCGGCGACTAGGGATGTCACAAGTACGGTACTTTGGTACCAAGTCAGTACTGAAAATTTAAAAATGTGATGATACCAGCATTTCTGTAGTACCGGTAGTACCGACTCCGAGTATATCCGGTCCCCGCAACTGCGCTCAGTCGCTTCGTGTTTTATCTAAGTGCAGGGCTCCAGACTGTAGCCGAATATATACTAGTGTCTGTGAATATTAAACTGCAAAATACTATTTAAATATTACCTGCAAATTCTGCCTCTCTGTGTGGATGCATGCGGGCACACGCATGACACTTTCGCTGTCATTGTAGTCTCTGCCGTGTCACTATATGAGGACACGAATGCATAAACCGTCACTTCATGAGCATTTACCGTTTCATTTGAGAAAACGTCATATCATGAACACAGACACTCAAAGGTCTTCACGCCAACCCGTCAAAATAAAAGCTTGGTTTAACGTGAAGAAATTGATAGAATATATTAGGCTACTGTTGTACAGTAGATTTAGCTACGTCTCTATGCAATAATAATAATACGTCTCTACTAATAATAATAATTATGCCTAGATTGTTGGTTATTTTTCACTTGTTTTGTTGTAAAGAGATTATTTTCTGATGAATATATAATTTTTTATAGTCCTAGATTTATTTGTTGCACTGTTTTTTTATACAGTTATATTGTAAAACTAAAATATCCTTTTCAGTTTGTGGTATTAGATTTGTGGCTGCATTTGAAGTTCTTTTTGCTTAAGAAAAATAAGTAATATTACTGTCAATTGCATGTCGGATAATAAAAATACTGTAATAAATACAGCAGTTCACTGTTCATACAGGGCTAGTAGTATATACAGCTGTATATACAGATACACACCCAGGTATTGGATCAGTACTGGTATCGGCCGATACCCTGAGCCCAGGTATCGGAATCGGTATCGGGAAGGAAAAGGGTATCGAACATCTCTAGGTGTGATGAAACACAATCACAAAATACAGCCAATTAGAACAGTGCACTGCACTGCAGAACGCTTGCATTTTGTGACTTCCATGATCCTACACTAGATTTTATGGGTTTCCTTGTGGGAATTTGGGGGATTTTGGAGAATTTTTGGAATGTTTGAGACACATAATATGAGTTTCTCCTCATTAATGTTTCATATAAGTTCATATAAGTTTCTCCTCATTAATGTTTGTTGTTTAAAGGCCCCTGAAATCAAAATTTAAGTTTAGCTTTCAGCATGAATATGTTAGCCTTAAGTTTATGAATAAGCTGGTGCGTTCCAAAACAATGACAATATTTGCATTTAGGAGATATAAGCATGCAAACTTAACAGTCTCTCGCTTCCGCTAAAATGGATCACGGATTTTTAGGACATTACCGCTTCTCATCACATCTTCTGTCCAATCAAATGCTCTCTAGAATCTGAAGCGTCCCACCTCCTAAATGAACGCTAAAGCTGTGGCTGAAAACAGTCACTTGTTTACTCATTTACTATTTTCTACGTGATTAATGGCACATAGTGTACTATATAGGGGATAGTGACCGACTGAGACAGTGTAAATATGCTTTTCCATTGGGGTGAATGAAGTCTGGTTTCACGTTAGATTCACATGCACCGCTGCAGCGCACACACACAGTCTGTTCCGGTCCGGAGACACGAGAGCACAGAGCAGATCACATGCGCGAGTCAGCGCAGGCAACAAAACATATCGGACCCATTTGAATTCTGCACAGAATGCTGTATTTCAAAGCGATATGGAGGAGATCATGTTGAGAGACTGTTAGAGATTAGGAGGAAACTGCGGCTTTACCGAGCTGAAAGGCTCTAGTCAAACTGTGATATAAACTAAACGCTACTGGCTGTTTTAAAAAGGGGAGGAGCTGCTTGGTGTGTACCACCCTTCCTGTTTCAGGGGAAATCATGTTTCAAGGCACTTCAGTGGGCCTTTAATATACATAAGGGAGGCAGTATGTCAGTCTAATGAGACTTTAGTTTGGACATGCTACCTGGCACAATGTTGCATAAATAGAAACAAAATGACCTACAAAATGTAGTTCAGCTCATCAAAATTGTGTCTTCTTAGGACACGGTATAAAATGTGCAATTTATAATGAGCCTCGTTTGCATAAAAGGAGGTATCTTTTCTAAAAGGGAATGACAATTTGTTAAATGCACATGGGACAGCACTATAACAGGATTTTGCACCATAAGTTTGTTCGCTAAAATGGCACACCTGTAACGCTAGCTGCTCTTGTAATTAATGTGAATGACTTTGACCCTTGTGGTACATTGCTGTATTTATTTACAAGCCACATTGTTTAAGTTTGCAGTGCTTATGCAGGGTTTTGTGTGTTTGCTATGTTAATTAAGCTTGTTCAGTCAATCATCCTCGCCCTCTCGGTAATTACAGCAAGCTTTTGCATCAGCAAGACAAGTCAAGAAATGTTCACTCATATCAACTCGGAATGACATGTTTACACTCTGAGCATTGAGGAGTATAAAAAATCCACCACTCAACCCTTGAGAACTGGATTGTGTGGTTAGAAAAGTGTAATCTGACAGGCACCCTGGGACCTGTGTTGCCGATGTGCATGAGCGTCAAGATTTGTAAATGAGGAATACATATTCCGAGCTCACTATGACCCTTCTCTCCACAGCAGCCGTTGACAGGGTGTCAGATGCTAGTGCCAGGGTGTTAGACGCTAATGCTTGCGTCCAGCACTGCTTCTACAGACGGGATCAGGAAGGTTAGAGAGTGTAAATCTGGACGACGTTAAAGCACATAGACTGTATTTGTCCTCTTCACCTCTGACCTGACAGCTGGGAAAATAAAGACAGACAAGACATTAATGACACTACAGATACTGTGCTTACAGTGCACACAGCAGCTTAGACATGTCACTCTGCTGTCCTTTCAGGAAATAACCCTCCTGATCTCTCTCCCACATCTCTCAGTGTTTTCTGATTGTGTGAGTGGGTAGCACAAGTGGACATGCTGGCTCTGCTACTAACCGTTGTGAGCATATTTTCTACAGTCTGCATAGGCAGCTACAGTAACTTGCTTCTAAGGGGGTAAAATGGTGTCAGTACATGGTACAATGATGGTGTCATGGTCATGTTTCGTTTCTAGTCTTGGTCTTCATTGTCTTTTTGCCTGAGTTCTAGTTCTTTCATTAGTTGTCATACTTCCTAATTAGTCCTCACTTGTTCCCTCTTCCATTAATCATCATCCTCTGTGTATTTAAGTCAAGTCAAGTGACCTTTATTTATATAGCGCTTTTTATAATGCCAATTGTTTCAAAGCAGCTTCACAGTGTTAACAGGAAAACAGTGATGTTGGTGAAAACGGTGATGTCATCTAGCTAATTTCAATTATCATATAGTTTCAATGTGGGCAGATCGGTAATATAGTTGAATATTTAGTGTCCCCAACTGAGCAAGCCAAAAGCCAAAGGCGACGGGGGCAAGGAACCAAAACTCCTTCAGGGTCAGAATGGAGAAAAAAACCTCAACCGTCTCAGTCGGGGTGCCAGTTCTCCTCTGGCCGACAAACAAATAGTGTATGATTATGATTCTGGCAACATTGCAGGTCAGAAGTCATATTAGATAAATAGATATTCATAAGATTATTCAAAAGATTGGAGTCGTCACACCGGAGACGGGTTTAATGAGGATGTCGTGTTGATGTGGCATTTACAGGGGGGAGTTTAATTGACACACTCTCTGCAGACACTCCAGGCATGTCCAGGCGCAGGTCCACCATCTGGTCTGGATAAGGCCCAGATCCAGCTGACTTTCAGTAAACCTCGGGATAAACAGAGAGACTAACATTAGCGTAGATGCCATTCTTATGATGTAACGAGTACATCAGGTGTTATGGGAAGTGTTCCCGTTCCGGCAGACCTAGTTAATGCAGCCTAACAATCATTTAATTGATTTGAATAATAATAAACCTAAAAGAGCACCTCTTCATTTTAATATGTTGTGTACTTTCTGTGAGAATGCTTTCCCAATGAAGCCTTGATTCCTGCTCGAGCTGCATTATAACATTCATATAGTGTTTACGTTTCTTGACACTGTTAACTGTAGACAGCGCTGGGAGATCCAGAGAGAATGTAGTATATCATTTAACAGCGGGAGTGACATTCTTATAGTGTTTGCGTGTGTCTCGACAGTTGCAAATAAAGCCACAATAAACTCCTGTAGCAAACTTGCCAATCATTTTGATGGAAAGCGAAATGAACCAAGAAGAAAATGCAACGTAACAAATTAAGTCCCTGTTTCGGAACAAAATAAATGATCTACAGGTGTGAAAACGCCCTAAGCCTTCCTCAGCTCTTTGTCTTGTGTTATACTGTATTTATATTATTTTAATAATAATAATATTTAAAAAAAATAAGTATTTATTTTGGCTTAAAATATCGTGATCCATATCATATTGTGAGTTCAGTATCGCGATTTGTATTGGATCATGAAACATGATTTCATGTCAGGAGTACTTCTTTTACAATTATGCTGTTATTGTTACATTCTCTGAAAGGAAGGACCTAAAGCAGAAAAATGCTCAACTTCATTTTATTGCAAAAAACAGTGTATGCCGCCGGGCTCCGAACCAACTCTGGGCAATAGGCAGAGGCAAAGTCAAACATGCTGTGGTCGAAATCCAGATCAGTCCATCAGCAAATAATATCCAGTCATGAGGTGAGAGTCGAGGTCAGGCGAGCAAGAGAGATCAAACAAGGGGCAGATATTATCAGAGAAATCCAAGCTCGTGGTCAAGATCAGGCTGATAAAAAAGAACGGCAAGACAGTCCAAGCAGGCAAGCAGTGTACTGATGGAGAATCCAGACTCCAGAACCAGGTCAGATGGTCAAGACCAGGAGAGCTGTCTATGGCCGGTGAGTTCTGGAGGGCAAACGGGCAACCACAACACAACTGGGAAGAAAAAGAAAATCATAAGCAAAAAGAAAAACAAAACAAACAGAGATCACAAATTTAACAAAATAATGGCAAAAGAAGCTGGAAACATAAGACACACTGGCAGAGAACAGAGGGAAACAAAGGATATATATAGCAATGAAATCAAGAGACAAACAGAAACAGGTGCGCGATAACGATAAGGAGTGATCAAACCAGTCCTGACAGTTATGGTGAAGGTAGCACCATGGTATATGTGATTGCTATCTTCATGCTCCATGATTCAGAATACACCATGGTACAAGTCCAAGAACCGTGCTAGTGCTATGGACCATATCCAAAAATGATGGTAGTATTGTGGTATTCTGGTATTCATGGTACTTTTTTAGTATTATGATGCCTAAAATTTTCCTAAAAAGTAGCCAGCCCGCTAGGGTCTGAAACTGAGCTGTTCTCTTGGCACCTTTTCCATTCTCAGTGATCTAGTCCTTTAAATTGAACACTGAAATTCAGCTGTCAAGGATTTTCTACTGGCTTTTGCACATTTTTGGATCACATCCCACCAGTTGAGTAGCGCTGATCTATATATCACTCCCTCACCAGGTGTTTGGTCTCCACAGTACAGGTCTCTGTTGGGGTTTGTTCTTGTTGTATTTGATCCATTAGCAGGTTTCAGTGTTGTGGCACTCTCAGCGGGCCCTGAGGCTCACTGCCTCATCCGGGGTCTTCACACCTCAGATGACTCTAGGATACATTGGTGACTGAGTCTGTAGGTCTGATTAATTCACTGTGTCTCCTGAAGTGATGAGGCCATTGTAGATGCTGCTCTGTTTGGCCCATCCAGTTTACATAGGTGAATAATAATCAAGTGTTTTTCAGTCCCTGAAATAAAACAACTCCCACGTCTAGGGCTGAATCACACCTGCGGGAGTCACTCATGGTGCTGGAGAGGATATTTAGAGCGTTTATGATGAACAGATAAAAGCTGAAGTGCTGGAACGGGGGAGGTTAATGCTAATTCAACAGGCTACACAGGTCTTCGTTATTAGCCGCTAGTAAGGGTCTCCTGAGTAGGCTTTGTTCTGAATGTGTGTGATGTGCCAGCCGTCACTTAACCTTGCCCTTAAGAGCCCAGCAGGCCAGGGCTAGAGAGGCTACTGGAAGCCCTCATTGTCAGAGCAATGGAGAGGAACCTACATTGGGCATATTAACATGAAAACTGATGCATTCTGACATTGAGAAAAAGAGACTGTTGGTGAGTTTAACCTGAGGGTCACAGTGCAGTTTAATCTTTTTTTAAATGGAGCCATACATAGTGAGAACAAAAATTTGAACTGTGAACCAATATTTGATTCTTCTCCTCCAGGCCTCTCATATTATTTCATATTAAATAATTGCATATTAGAACAGAGTATTTGAATCAATAGGCCTACATGTCACACACGTCACATCTGTCTTGAGCATGCGCACAACACAGAGGCCAATTATAGTCTGATTAGTGTGTATACATGCTGAGCAAAGCCAATCTATAATCACATTATTCAGGTCTGTTAGTCCAACCTCACAAAAAATTGGTCTAAAGAGTTTATATGAGTTTTAAAAAAGAAAAGTTATGTAAACATACTGTTGGAGAAGCTACTTTGAAACCCAAGCTACAACCTACTCGTAATGTAGATAAGCCACAGTGAAGTGACCTTTTTAAATCTGGCATGAAATGGAAATTTTCTAAATGCATCAATGTGTGCGTTTCATTTTTATTTTCTACTTTTGACCTTGTAATTCTTGATCAAAATTGCATAACTTCTGGTGAAATGACTTCTCTCTGGTGATGTATTCCAGACTACTTCAAACATATTATCTGCTTAAACCCTGCCACTCTCTTAAATTCAACTCAAACTCACATTCAGATCAGCCTCCATCCAATCAGCAATTGCTAGATAGAAGGAAGTCCAGCCCTATTTCTTTTTGATAATCAGCTTCACTCATATGTATGTCAGAAAAGAAATAAATATGAAAGAAAAGATCTGTCGCTACTTCTGTTACATTATGGGCCCTATTTTAATGATCACATGGTCTGTTTTAATATTTCACATGGCCTGAAGCACATGGTGCAGGTGCGCTTAGGGCCTGTCCGAATCTAGTTTTGCTAGTTTAACAAAAAAAAAAAAAACAATCTGTCCAAAAGGGTTTTACCTATTCTTTTAATGAGCCATGGGTGTGTTTTGGACGTAACATGCAATAAATCAGAGTCTTATCTCCCATTCCTTTAAAAGCCAGTTGACCTTGCGCTATGGCGGATTCGCTATTTACATGGCGGAATCTCTGAGCGGAAAGACTGAATCCTTCTCCAGAGTGGAATCCTTTTATTTTTAATGTTTGTGTGCTGCTGCACATCCCTGAGTGTATAAAAACGATAACTGCATCAGGCTGAAACTAGCAAAAAACACTTGCCTGGTGTCGCATTGCGCCGGTGTATGATAGGCCCTATGACTTTAAAATTAGTAATACACAATAAAACTATTACAGCTGAATGATTGTGACTATGTAGTACTGACTCAGGATGATACCAAGCCAACAAATAGTTTTTTTATTCATGTTTTTGTCTGTTTGGATTTACTACTAAAACTTAATGAGGTAGTTGTCACACAAAACATATAACCCCTCCCAACATATAACATATATAAACAAGATATTTTGTCCGTAGTGCATTTATAATGGTGACTGATACTACTGAGTTCCAAAAGTGGCGCCACAAAGTGAACTATATGACTCCTGATCAATATTCCAATCGTTCTGAAGACATGTAATAGGTCTCAGATCTCATTTAATTGAGATATGGCCTTTCAAGATGCATCCACCAGGTTTGATGTCAATATAAGACATTATTCTGCTTATTTGGCTTGATCACAGGTGCACAGGTTGATAGCTATGGAGGAAGGTGACGATTTCAGCAAATAACACAACACCTTCTCTTCCACATATTTGAAAATCGGAATATATCATATAATTCATGATCTAGTTAACAAGTTTGGAAATATTTTTTGAATAAAAGGGAAAAATTAAATAAACGCGATAGCCTACATATATGTCATAGTGTGGCTTCATGATGCATCGCCTAGGAACTAATATGTTTGAAAATAATGTTCTAAAATAACGAGACTGCAGTCTGTAGCACGATGGCGTAGCTGGAGCAGATCGTATTGAATGGTGAGTACGTATTGGCGACGTCATGAGCGCATGCGCTGAGTACCGATCTCTGGGTTATAATGCACATGCGCTGGTCTTAAGTGACATGTATGCTCAATATTGTATTGAGATGATGTTCTAACCTGTGTTGTAGTAGTACTGATAAATAGTAATAATTATTTATGAATAAGTCACTTTTACATAAATGTGATGCTTAAGTTATCATAGTTTCTTTCTACATGCATACAAAACAGTTCAAATTTTACAACATTTTAAATCACATGATTTTAGAGCATTTAAACCAAAATTTGATGGATTAATAGCATGCCGTCACAAGTATTATATATATATATATATTTATAATGCATTGAACATTTTAAAATAAAGCCATTTTATTTTATTCAGTGGACATAAAAATGAGTCAAGTAATTGTCTCTGTAATTTTAATCCTCAAGGTACAACACAACAAGGTCTGTAAACAACTTAAAAATACCAGTGCACATTCAAGGAAAATGCAAAAATAATAACAGCACCAAGAAAAGAAATCTCTCGTCAGATGTCAAAATAAATTAAAAAAGTGCTATTTTGTCTGGTAAGAGTTCCTTCTTTAATGGCTATACTCATTTTTCCACAGTGATCTGTACATAAGACCCTTAATTTGCTGTTCAGTGTCTGCAAACATGTACGTACATAAAAATAAAAATAAACTGAATTTAAGTTTAATATACAAACTGATCACAGCAGTCAGATCAAGCAGTTGTCAAACTATTTGGTCAAGTAAAATGCACAAAGGATTCCTTTCCTTCCATCTCCAATATAGCCTGGTGGGAAGTCTTTACATAAGTCTCCACAACAAAGGCGACTGGTCAGTGTAAATAACACTTGATACATCACCTTGTAGTCGCTGGAGTATGCACTCCAGGTGACAACACCTATTGTAAGAAAGAGATTTAAAGTAATAAAAGTTATTTGCAGTTATGACTTGAAGTTATGGCATTTGCAGTTTAAACGTAATGTGTAGAACTGTCTACTGGTAAAAAATATAAAAATAATAAAATAACTTACTGTCAAAGCAGGCAAAATGAGCCTCTTTTCTGGACGATGTCTCACTAACAACATCATGGAAAAGCCAGCACGTCAGAGACAGTCTGAAGAAAGACACATCTCCATCTTCTTTGACCACATTCATGAGGATATGTCTCAGGATCTCAGGTGGCATCTGCGAAAAAAAAATATATATATATATATTGTTTAATATTTTTTCAATATAAAATACTAGTCAAATAATAGAAAAGAAAGAAAGAAAGAAAGAAAGAAAGAAAGAAAGAAAGAAAGAAAGAAAGAAATTACATTCACACCAATACATCAATCATTCAATATTTATGGAAATGGAAATTGACCATTTTATCATCAGTTGTCAGATTAGTTGTTGCAAACCTATTTTAAAGTTAAAAGTTACACCTGTCTTCATTTCTTTTCGCCTTTTGTTTGTTTGTTTGTTTGAGTAACTTTCTTTCAGCATCTGATCTTAAATTATATAATATAATTTTTTTAATTTTATTTTTAAATAAAACAAGTGAACTACATTTTGCCTAGAAAGTAATTACTCCACACAGGAAAAATCACCATAAAGTACCAAATACTGTGCAAATTAACATTATTAAAAGGGTGGTAAAACACATTCTTTTGAAGGCTTGATTGTGTGTGTGGGTGCACTGTAACGTGTTCCGTTTTTAAAAAAACTTGCATTATTTTTCATATATTTTTACCTTTATTCTACACTGCTCTGTCCCTCCTTGTAAAAACGGTCTGATGGTTTCCGGTTCTATGAAGCCGGTCCCTCAAAAATACGCAATTGGCTCAGATTGGTCAGCTGGCCCAGTGTGCTGTGATTCGCTAACCGCCTAGTGCGCGTTTTCGGAAACGTCACGCCCCTTACCTTTACAGGCAGTCTGTGCTTTGGTAGTATTAGAAACGATGGCATCAATAAAACCATGCCAATTTGAGCCCGAATCAGACTTTTATAGTGATCGCTGTAATGAATATCTAGCCCCAGGGGAAATGGTGCGGGATTTATGCATGCGTTTAATCGTGTTACGATCAAACATGCACAGATCCGCACAGAGGAATTTGATATTAACAATTGATTAAAACGATTAAAACAATTATTAATATCTAGGGCTTAATTCAACTTTTAGAAATTTCTTTAATTCTAGGATTGAGTTCAAAGGACGGATAATTGTCCACCAAAATATCTGTCTTTTTATAACTCTTAAACAACGTTTCTCTGGCCAGGAGAAATAGCTTTCTTTTAATTTGTAACAGGGTCGGTTCACCGTAAAAGTGACCTATGTATGAGCAAACCAAGCGCAATCACGTGTGAATATATATATTTTAATAAATCAACAAACAATAAACAAACATACACAAATTAACTGAAAGCAGGAAGGAGAGAGAGGGAGAAAGAGAGAGAGAGAGAGAGAGAGAGACAACGGTGATATTATCGACACAACCTATGAGCATAAACAAGGAGTCAGTCCAGCTTATTGGTATAAGCTCAAAACTTTATAACGACAGCTTATGGATACTTGCATATGTTTCCTTGGTGGTGAGCTCGTGTGTTTAAGGGAATTCTGCGATCCGGTCCGTGTTTTGATCTTGCCGGGTGGTTCCTTGGAGTCCGCGGGAAATTCAACTTTGGTTCCTTTGTGTGATGAGATCCGTTGGAAGGTGGCGAAGAGGAAGAGGAAAGCAAGAAGGAAGAGAGAAGACGAGAGAGCAGGACAGAGAGCGAAAGAGCCGGACAAGAGGCGAAGGACAAGAGAGGAGGCGCAAGAGAGAGCAAGAGCCGTGTGGCCCATTCTTAAAGGGCCGCGACGGGGCACGTGTCTTTGGTCGGAACAGCCAATCAGAGCGAAGGAACTCAGAAGCGGGAAATCTCCCTTTGTCTTAGGTCTCACCTCATTTACATGTTTTATGACTCTCACAAATGGGCAGACTTGGGTTTTTTTGGGTATGCAGACTTTGGGGTTTTGGCATGAAAGAAAGCAAAATAGCATCATAGCACCCCACAACCCCCTTAGGGTACCGCCCCAGTGACAGCACTGTACCTTTTTTTCTGAGAGTGTACCGACTGGAAAATATGCTTAATGTAAATCACAATCACCCTTTGAGAATAAACTTTTTCCCAAATTATTAGTTTTGATAGCTCACCTCAGCAAAATCAAAGAGGCCTCCCTTTACAACATAGAGTGCGTACTGTAACATTAATAGTAAGTTACATCAAAACAGACAAACAGTAGTAATGAGCGTTAATTAAATAGTTTTGGGAGATTGCATCAATATCTTAAGTTTGTTGAATATTGGTTTTGCTCATAAACTAAAAAATAAATTAACAATGACAGACAGCAGTCTGACAAAGCTATAAAAAAAAAGTCTTACTGTTATTAAACACAATTCTTCCTACCATCAACACAAACACGCCACAGTTATTTGAATAATTCTGCTTTGGAGCACCCTGTTGAGTTAAATTTAAATAAACGTCATAATTATTCAAAAAAATAAACAATGTGGTTGAATATCTAAAATGGAATTTAGTGACGGCAACAAGAAAACTACTTGCGTTGAGATCATCACGTCCATACTCTTTCCACGGCCCAGGATGGATAGATTTGAGTAATAATTGTTTTTGCGCAAGCGGTTTGAGTATTTACCCATCTACAAAGTTCACCAAAACTCTCTACTGCGCATGCGTATATGACATCATCAAAAAGTGAATGAAACCACCACGCATGCGCGTCCAGTACGTGTTGGATCTGATCCAGTACGTCATTGTGCTACAGGCTGCAGCGAGGACCTCTTGAAAATAACGGCGCCTTAAAAAACTTGTGCTGGGGCTCAGCTAGAATAAGCAGCAAGCACCAACCAATGAGTGATTTTGAACTTAGGAAAGCTGATCAAAAATACATATTCTGAGCCTGAGGGCCAATAGCAAAACATAACCTTCAAATACATCTGGATTAACCTGCGCTCGCTCTGCTCGGCACACGCATGTCACCATGTAATGCACTTGTTTATGCTGGATCGTTTAAAAACAAATGCTGGAATGCAAAATCCATTTTACAGGTTTGGAACGACATGAGGGTGAGAAATTAATGACAGAATTTTGGGTCAACTATCCCTTTAATGGTTAATGGTCAACTAATAAGCTGGTTGTCAGGAAAATAATCTAAATGATCAAAATGCTCTTATTTCAATTCTCGGCAGATTTTATGCTGCACGACAGTCACGCTAACTGAAAAATTTGCGTACACAAGCGGACACTTGACGTGAGGTCTCTTTTACCTGCCAGGTTTTTTTTTTTTTTTTTTTTTTTCTCACAGGGCTCAACATTAAGCCTGTTCATGTGAAGGATGTTCAAGGAAATCTGTCATTCACAGAAAAAAAATTTGCCTGTCCGGATTTTTTTATTTTTTGGTGTGTTTTCAACAGTGTTCAGTAGTCAGCTTTTACATATTTAACTCTGCATATCTCTGATATTTTTACATTTTATAAAGGGCATTTTTTTTTCTCCATAATCTTATTAAATATAGGCTGTGCTTCAGCTTTCAGTTTATATTCTTAAATTTGATCTATACATTAAATTAGAATAAGATGCTATAGGGCTGTTACCAATCAAAATAAATAATGTACACTTAAAAATTACAATTCCATTAAATGTTATGAGAATTTTTTAATATACAAAGAAATGTTGGAAAGAATGTTTAAACATGAAACTTAACCACCGGTAGGTGGCAGCAGGTGACCGTCTTAATGAGTGAATCAATGAGTCGATTCAAGAATGAGGCGAGTCGTTTACAAATAGGTTACTGAATCTTTGATTCAACCGATTCATTCAAAACGCTGAATCATTCAGTAACACACTATTGCTGTGAGATGCCTTATGGTTCTGATGTGATCTTTGTTTGGAACCATTTCCGCTGCTGAAATAGAACAAAAACAGTCAATACTGCATCTAAAATGTAAGTGACTTCATGTTAATTAATTGTTTATGGAACTGTCATATGAAATCCGTGTCATTTTCAATCGTGATGGTAGACTATTCATTTACATATATTTACATTTATGCATTTGGCAGACGCTTTTATCCAAAGATCATATTGCGCAATATTCAAGGTACACATTTTTACATTTTGTCAGTTCTTGCTTTCCCTGGGAATCGAACCCATGACCTTGGCGTTGCTAGCGCCACGCTCTTATTGTTTGAGCTACAGGAAAGCAGCACTTTCCTGTAGCTCAAAACAGCACTGTTGTGTGATGTTGCTTAACTGTATCATGTTATAAATATAAAAACTCCACAATTTGTAATTCGAACCGCTTATGTTAACTGGGTTTCTTTGTGTGAGAGGCTCATTTGTTTCATTTCTCCCCCAGAGCCTGCGCGGCGTCCACAGATAAAGCGTTAGACCATAGACCGTAAATAGACCTCGGCAGCTCGTATGTAAACAAATCACTGCGTGGTTGTGTTAATGGCTGATTTAGTCACGTGAGACGGGTAGCTGTTATTTAACAGCGTTCAGGAACCGTTAAACAGAACTAAATTAATATTATTATTACTGGTGAAGTTACGGGTACCGGACATTTTCTCACCGGTTTCCAACTCCCAGCACACACGCACATCCTAATGTACATCTCGCACATCCTAACGTAGTCAGAGAAGGGTCTCATCTTTCAGATCGCATAAACTTTCCGAAACAGCAGTCGCATCCTCTCAAACTGCCAAATGAATCACTCTCAATTCTCATTGGCAACCTACCAATGTGGCAGGTAGATTGACAGTGTTAATTTCAGACCCTGGCCGTACGCACAGTTTTCTGTCCTATGTTAGTTCCATAAATGAGGCCCAATGTAACTGTCACCTTTAAAGGTGCTATAAGGATGTCACTCGTTTTTTAGGCTAAAACATTTTTGTCACATACAGCAAACATCTCCTCACTATCCGCTTGCTGCCTGTTCCTGAACACGCTGTAAAAAAACATGGTCTCTGTAGTCAGCACAAGCTCCACAAACAGCGGCAAAAACAAACGTGGGCAGTCTGGACAACGAAACGTAATAAACAGTGCTCCTGCCAATAACCGACAAGATTGATTTGAGGGTGGAGGTTTGGGGTTAGTCTTGGCGTGCACATGAAGGGGGTGTAGAAGAAGAGAGGATAAAGAGGAAGTTCGAATTATATGATTTTGATATGGCCGACACGACCAAAGAGGCGACGTTCTGATGAACAGCTTGCAAAGAAAAGGGAAAAAGAGAAGGAACACGCAAAGTCCGGTTACATCGGAAAAGCCCCGAAAGGTGGCGAGAACTCCGCGGCGGAAGGGCTGTTTCAGGAAGCACGGAGGGGAGGGGAAGGAGGAGGAGGAGGAGGGTCTAGCTAGCCTCTATTTTGTTTGACAACACTTGACGTCAACAAGAAGTTACTCCACCCAGGATCGCTTAGAGCACCTTTAAGATAAAGTGTAACCCCACTTGTTCTGCACCCCAGACCACCGTTTTCAAGCTGACATGCAGTTTATTGGTGATCTAAAAATCAGGCGGATGAGTCTGCCATTAACGCTCTGGTATAAAAACATTATTAAATATTGTATGCTTGTACCTGTGTGTGTGTGTGCACTCTCTGCTCTATAACCTCTTTAGCTTTTATCTCTTGTGCTCTTACATTTGCTCTTTAAATGAGATATTGAGTGCCACTGGAGGCCTATGCTAATCTCAACACCTGGGCTCGCATTTCTTTTGTGATCATAATCTCTAATCACATTAGCTAACACGCTAAACTCATTAAAGTGATAACCCACTTTAGGGTGATGACCCCAGTGAGAAACTATAATGTTTTTAGGAAGGCAAGCTCTTAGAGGCGGAGATCTTGTATCCGTTGTCTTGTTCCATCCTCGCTACATGTCTGCCAGACTAGACGGCTGCTCCGTCTGCACTTCCATTAGCGTGTAAGGATCTCTTGCTCAAAGGAGCTGGATTCTTATTGTTTATGAGTGTTTGATAATTGGAAGGGGTTCTGGGAGCCGTATAAAGCATTCTCACTGTACACTGTCCATATATTCTGTGCAAGTCCTCTAGCCTTCAACATGATTTTTGACCATGTGTCTTCTACAAGGCTAGTATCGCGCTCTCATAAACGGTCCAGGGTAGAGACGGCCAAACAGTTCTGGAAGGTAACTGCTGCTTTATTCCTGTCTTTAGTTTGAGCATGTTCAGTCGAAGACATTCGATTCAGGGGACTAAGCGGTTTACATGCTGAATTACTGCTTGTCTGTTCATGCGCTGTTCTTGGGTTGTTTAACAGCTTGTTGGTTAAATGTGGTTAATCAGGCTAATTGTTTACAGCAGTGAATGCAGGAGGTTAATCACAGCAGATGTTATGTCGTAGTAGTGCAAAGCCTGTAGCTATTACCAACCACAACCTCTGCTTCATTCATCTGTAAATGCCTGTTTATATTTATTGCAATAATTGTACCCTTGTGCAATCATTGTGCTACTGAAGAAGTAAGTTTCAGCTCAAATAAGCTGGAATAGAAGCCTTTTTGTGCAATTCAAACATATCACATGACTTGCGTATAAAATTGAGATGTGGAGGTAATCAAAACAGATCTTGAAATTGGATTTTGTGAGTAAACTCTCTCTTTTTGTCTTCTTCACTCTCCATTCACATTGTTGTTTTTGGAAACACATTTTAGGCTGACCAGCATTTATTGTCAAAATGTCAAGCTTGCTGCCCACCACATTGACTGGTAGATAAGCAAAGTGACTTGTACACTAGAGATCGCTCTGTGTTTGATGGATAGGAATGTGTAAGATCTGTTTTAAGGGTGTGGAAAAGAGCCAGATCAGTTTAAAATCTGATTAGATATAAATGAATTTCAGTCAGAACAACTGGATCTGCCTTTGTGTGAACTTTAACTGGTCAGCGGTGCTTGGGTCTTTACATTTTTGCTCTACATTTTGTGACGAACCATTCCTTTTTAAATCAATAATGTGACTTTTTTTGCTATGCATTTATTCATATACATTAACTCTTTCCCCGCCAGCGTTTAAAAAAAAAAAAAGTTGCCAGCCACCACCAGGTTTTGATCATTTTCACAAAAATTGAATGGCCTATAGAATATTTTGTTGTATGAATATCTGAGCATTCAATATATCAAAAGAAAGAGGAGACCCTCTGAAAAAAAAACAAAAAAAAACAACAACCTTTTTATTCTAGCTTCATGCATTCCTTTTTAATCAACAATTAAATATGGGTAAGTTTAATAAAAAAAATCAACATTTTGAACAAAAAGCTGAAAAGTCTTTGTCAAAGACTACATCAGACCAGAATCAGAGCGATGATCAAACACAGATGGAGTAGATTGAGTCCATCAACACCCCTAATGTTTGCACAGTCCTAAAGCTCGTCCTGGGTCCACATTTCATTCAGTAACATTAGGCAGTTTTGATTTATATGCTGTTTAATGTTGATGATTACATAAATTTACATATGCATCTGCTTACATACGATTGCTTGTTCTTTTTGCGTGTTCTTCGTCTGTGTTTTGATCTGGAGATACTCATTCAGAAGATGCGTAATAGCGCCCCCTAGCGTATAACAGCGAAAACACGGAAAATTCTGTGTTTGGTGGGGAAGTGTTTTCTCACAAATAATGGAAAATTCTGTGTTTGGCGGGGAAAGAGATAACATGCTTTATATAACCACTAGTATGTATATCCTTTAACTGTTTCCATCATTAGTTTTCCATCATTTATAGCCCTCTCTGTTTGGTAATTGTTTCTCATATGTACGTCTATAAAAATAAATTTGCATGGCAAAAAACTTTGGATGGCGATTTACGCATGCTGGAAGAGTCAGTTTTGTGGTCTTCGTAACCCAAGAATTTGCTGCTCACTTGGTCAGTTGCATGATTGTCTGCTGTAAATAAATGTATGGAATAAAACAAATACATTTAATTTAATAATAGGAAAATAATGCCCTATTTATTGTTTAATAATTTAAATCTCCTGTTTAAAAATAGGAAGCTAGACATATATTTGGGCTGTATTTGAAATGGTTAGATGATAGATGTCATTTTAAATTAGGAAATTGGAAATTAGTGAAAATAACCTCTAATTTACATGATGAGGTAAACATAAAGCCTCTTGTTTTTTATGTATATAATTGTATGTAATACATGCATTATAATATAATACATTTTGAAGTAATATCTTGTAAATCCAGAGACATGGGTTCAGATGGCAATTAAATAACGACACAACCTCTGTGTTTGTCAAAAAACAGAAGGTAAAATCAGCCGAGGATTTTTACGTGGGTGGTGGGATTGGACGGCAATAAAATCACAGACTAGCCCCTGTCAATGATGAAAATACCTTACAACCCCATGAGAAACAATTACAATCCGAATAGGGCTTAAGACACAAAGTATCCCATCAATAAATTTGCATGCCACCTCGTGCAAAACTCGTGCGTTGGATGGCGATTTATTGACGGTGGAGGAGCGAGTTGTGTGATCCTGCGCACCTGGGAACACTGCTCACGTATGATTGTCTGCTGTAAAAATGTCATATGCTTGGAATAATAAGAATAAAAATATTTAATTTAATAATAGGAAATTATTAATTATTTAAATTTCCTGTTTAAAAATAGGAAGATGCCATATTAAAAATGTGGAAATGAGCGAAAATACACTCACCTAAAGTTATTAGGAACACCTGTTAAATTTCTCATTAATGCGATTATCTAATCAACCAATCACATGGCAGTTGCTTCAATGCATTTAGGGGTGTGGTCCTGGTCGAGACAATCTCCTGAACTCCAAACTGAATGTCAGAATGGGAAAGAAAGGTGATTTAAGCAATTTTGAGCGTGGCATGGTTGTTGGTGCCAGACGGGCCGGTCTGAGTATTTCACAATCTGCTCAGTTACTGGGATTTTCACACACAACCATTTCTAGGGTTTACAAAGAATGGTGTGAAAAGGGAAAAACATCCAGTATGCGGCAGTCCTGTGGGCGAAAATGCCTTGTTGATGCTAGAGGTCAGAGGAGAATGGGCCGACTGATTCAAGCTGATAGAAGAGCAACTTTGACTGAAATAACCACTCGTTACAACCGAGGTATGCAGCAAAGCATTTGTGAAGCCACAACACGCACAACCTTGAGGCGGGGCCCTTGATGGGCTACAACAGCAGAAGACCCCACCGGGTACCACTCATCTCCACTACAAATAGGAAAAAGAGGCTACAATTTGCACGAGCTTACCAAAATTGGACAGCTGAAGACTGGAAAAATGTTGCCTGGTCTGATGAGTCTCGATTTCTGTTGAGACATTCAGATGGTAGAGTCAGAATTTGGCGTAAACAGAATGAGAACATGGATCCATCATGCCTTGTTACCACTGTGCAGGCTGGTGGTGCTGGTGTAATGGTGTGGGGGATGTTTTCTTGGCACACTTTAGGCCCCTTAGTGCCAATTGGGCATCGTTTAAATGTCACGGCCTACCTGAGCATTGTTTCTGACCATGTCCATCCCTTTATGACCACCATGTACCCATTCTCTGATGGCTACTTCCAGCAGGATAATGCACCATGTCACAAAGCTCCAATCATTTCAAATTGGTTTCTTGAACATGATAATGAGTTCACTGTACTAAAATGGCCCCCACAGTCACCAGATCTCAACCCAATAGAGCATCTTTGGGATGTGGTGGAACAGAGCTTCGTGCCCTGGATGTGCATCCCACAAATCTCCATCAACTGCAAGATGCTATCCTATCAATATGGGCCAACATTTCTAAAGAATGCTTTCAGCACCTTGTTGAATCAATGCCACGTAGAATTAAGGCAGTTCTGAAGGTGAAAGGGGTCAAACACAGTATTAGTATGGTGTTCCTAATAATCCTTTTAGGTGAGTGTAATAATGCTGCAGATTTAACCTATATAATGTTAATTACTGCCATAATAACAGCTCATTTCAAATGTTTACGTGTTTTTCTTCTCTTTCTCTTTTGAGCAGTGATGAAAGATTATTCTTGTAAATACTTTCCAGCATGATAGGGTGCTCCGATTCATCGGCAACCGATCTCTGTTGGCGATAATCGCTTTGGGATGATTGATCGGCGGTCTCTATAAAGGCCGATCTCATAAACCGATCTCATGCTGACAACACACAAAAGACGCACGCCTGCCGTGAGAGCTAGGGGCACGACATGCAGCGCACCATCTCATTCTCTTTCCGGCGTGGGTAAAATAAATATAATGCTGAAGGTACAATTCATATTTCTGTATTAAATAACACAAAAGTCATTTGAAAACTTTCTGTGAGACGTAAGTTCACAAACAGTGCGAGTGAATCACCGCACTCTCTCTCTTCCCTCTCAAAAAGCTCAAATGGCTTTACATCAGCGCATCGCATCTGCACTAAAATCCAGCTGCACAGTTGACACAGGATTTGCCACTTGCACAATCGAGGCAGTGTTGCATCGTCACTAAAGTTTATCATTTGCATTTATTTTTAAGTCTTGCCAGTGTTCAAACCACTCAGCACTCGCATGCTCTCCAAGAGGCCGTGAGCACACACACACACACACACACACACACACACACACACACACAGGCTTGCGAGTATAAATTGCGCTGCAATGGTCAAATACACACAAAATTATGTACTAAATTACCATCTTGACGAGTATGCATGCGAGTGAACGTTAACACATTTGTGTAACTGCATGTAACCGCATCCGTGTATTACGCTCTTAAAGTGACAGCAGTGGGGATTCCCCATTTTCAGAAATAAAATTCAGGCCCTGAATGAATGTCTGTAAAATTCCCTATAAATAATTCTACATGATAAAAAGAAGGCTTCAAATGGATCGGTATCAGTGATCGTATCGGCAGATACTGCTTCCTGTGATCGGCTCCAAAAATCCTGATCGGAGCACCCTTAAACGATACGGTGCTCCGCAGTGGTCAAAAAAGATATAAACAGTTAATTTTGAAGCAATCTCTTCTTGAAAACTCAGTAGGTCATTCGGCCAGGGATTTTTACGCGGGTGGTGGGAGAAAAACACTGACATTCTGGATTCGGATGGCAATAAAATCACAGACTAGCCCCTGTCAATGATGAAAATACCTTACGACCTTTTCATACGTTAGGGGGCATAGTCTTTGACAAAAATATGAATTCCTCAGCTTTTGGTACAAAATGTTGCTTTTTTTTCTATTAAATTTACTAACGTTCTTCAAGCATTGATAAAAAATAATGAATTAAGCTTTTTTTATATATTTCAGTTTTAAAAACGTGACACCATCAATCAATTGATATCATTTCCTGATGTAGTGTAACCACGCCAAGCATGAAATGTTTTAACCAACGGTGGTGCTTGTATTTTGCAACAGAATTCAAGTTCAAGAAAAAGCCAGATGTCTCAGACTCTTACTCCGAATTAACCGTGACCCCATCTTAGTCTCTTATCTCTTGGATGGAAACGATACAAGATTGCTCTGTCCTCCTCCCTTATAATCTCTCCTGGCCTCCTGACTCGGCTCCAGTAATGTCTCTTTTTCTCCCGCTGTCCCTTCCTCAATGTATCCTTCTAGCCTAACCTCTCACAAGTGTCGCGATCAGACCCCATAATCATATAACTCAGTTGTTAAGGTCATAAATGTCCCCTCCTAATGGTCTTTTTCTTTTCACGCACATCTACCCATGCTAGGAACTGTCCCTTCAGCAGAACAACCTTGATTTTTCTACCTCTATAGTCATTTTGACCTCATAATGTGAGAGAAATTAGATTTGAAGTCATTTGAAGTCCTTTGAAAAAGTTCCAAAGGCTCCAGGTTGAAATAACCTTCAGAAATGCGATTCACTGGGTCATTCGTGCTCTGGCCCACAGGGATCTGGATCCTGATTCTTGATATTGCCAATGAAACCAATGAATTAGGCTAGAATTCCCATAGGGCTCATTACAAAACCCAACTGTGGATACTCAATTAGCCACATTATGAAGTTCAGCTGGAATGCAAAGGCTGAATAGATTCATATGTAAAAAATCTATTCTAGAAGCCTTATGTAAGAGTAAAGGCACATAACTAATGGATTCAACCCACCTTAAACGTGTCATGCATTGCTTTGAACTCCACATGAAGCACTGCAAACCAGTTCCACAAAGAGAGCGATGTTATGAGGTTGCTAAGAAGGCAACCCTTTTTCTTTTTTTATAAATTAATATTTTCATTCAGCACATTGCATTGAACAAAAAGGACAGTAAAAATTACTATTTCAAATAATTGCTATTCTTTTCAACACCAAACAGCAATGGCTAACTTTCTTCATCAAAGAATCGTGAAACATTATATCATGGTTTCTACCAAAATATTAAGCAGCACTACTGTTTTCAACTATGTTAATAAACTAAAAAACTAATATTTTTAAACACTAAATTAGCATGTTAGAATGATTTCTGAAGGATCATGTGGGTAAAACTTTATTTCAATGGTCCACTTTAGACATTCTATTAACTACTAAGTAACTTTGCAACAACGTGTCAACTAACTCAAAATAGAGTAAATTATATATGATTTTAATACTGTACAAACTGCATAGTTTATCCCCTAAACCTACCCATCACAGAAAACTTTCCTCATGGGAATCAAAAATGTCCCAACAAGTACAAGGATTTTAGATCTTTGTGGGGACATTTTGTCCTCATAACATAGCATAGGCTATTCCTGAACCACACACACACACACACACACACACACATAGAGAGAGAGAGAGAGAGCAGCTCAATACTTTCCTCACCCTTTATGGACACTTTAAAGATGCAATCCTCTTTTGGTGTTCTGATGAACATTTCTAGGAATGATGTTTTACTTGTGGTGATTAAATATTACCATACAGATACTTTAAGTGACTTTACTTTTCTTAAACACCCTATGTGAATCATTACAAATAAATGACCCATAAAGATGTTCCTTCTCCACTATAGAGGGTATGCGCGTTAGCGTTACCTTTGGCCGCTGCGGTTAGGCCTCAGTGAGTGGCAAACAGACTGAGTTGCAGCATTGGTTTTCAGCTGGAAAAACACACAAAACACATCTCAAATGGGAAAGAGCTTTGAGATTGACTGCACAAACATATTTGACAAGAAATCTGAGGTATATTTTACAGACTTCTGAAAGGTACTGAAAAGAGAAGCAAATGGATCGCTGCAATTCACAGAAACAAATGGACTCCAGGCAGCTAAACGCAGATTTGCAGTTATCAGTTTGTGTCAATATATGTTGAATTTTGGGGTAAAATCATATGCTATAAATTGTATTGTTGTATATTGTATTCACAACTCATCAATTAAATAATTCTGAATTACCACTGAATTACCACTCTCAGACATGCCTTGTCAGACTGAGGGGGCATGTGCCACACAGATTTTTGAGACAGAATCTGAATGTATCAAAATCCCCACCACTAGTTAATATCAAAAGTTCAAAGTGTTTTTTTTTTTTTTTTTATCCCCTAGAATAGAAAAGCATGACCATTCAGTTGCAAATTACAAGCAATTTTTCTTGAATAATATTCTTGGTAGATTTAAAGGCAAGTGCCCTGACACAATAAGTGAACATTGTACATTTTGCTTATATAAAGAACGATACAACTTTTTATGTGATGTGGATTGTTATTTCAGTCATTACAACTCTCAAAGTAGTTTTAAAATGTTGATGCTGTACTAAACAATGGTTATGAAATTGTTCATTTTGATCTTGGCAGACTAGATCTGCTACATGCTGCTGCAGCAGAGCAAGCATGAAGACTTCTGCCAAGACATGCTGCTGTGAGCATGTAAGACATTCTGCTACACCAGGGCCGTGCACAGACATTTTGAGGGGCAGTGGCCCAGACCAAAAAAAGGGGCACTTAAGGGGGTTGAGTATCATCAAACCTTTTACAATCATATTATAAATACAATTGTTTGGCTTTAGTGAAAATTCAATTTATGTTGTTGTAATTATGCTTCCAAAACGTTAATTTGCGCTAATTTGATCTCATATTTAATGTTTTTCAAAATGTTGTACTTTATGTAGCAAATGAGAATTGCTAAAATTATTTTTGTAATGATTGTTCAAAGTAATTATCTTGATTATTTTAATTATCTTGTTAATGATTGTTCAAAGTAAATAAAGCAACAGTTTTTCAATAACGGAAGAATATGTAAAAGTATGGTATTTTGGGTAAAATGCACAATAATTAACATGATAATAAATAGTTAGCTGACTTTAACATTTGTTGACATGACTCGGTTAGAATCATTTACATTTATGCATTTTATCCAAAGCGACTTACATTGCATTCGAGGTACACATTTTACATTTTTGCCAGCTCTTGCTTTCCTGGGAATCAAACCCATAACCTTGCCGTTTCTAGCGCCACGCTCTTATTGTTTGAGCTACAGGAAAGCTGGTCAGATGGTAAATATCATATATTAAGTTGGTTGTTCACCTTAGAGATAATTATCATATTTATAGTGAAAGCATCAGATAAAAAAATTAAAAAAGATAATAATCATATAATAAAAAAATATTTATTTGTTAGGCTATTACTGTAAAGTATTATGGGATCTCATTCAATGCTTTCAGAATCTTTACTTTAAAAATATTGTTTCTGTATTTTTTTAATTTTATTTTTATATTTATTGAACAATAATGAATTATATTATTTATCAAAATAAACAGAAAATTGTACAAACTTTGCTGAAGAGATCTTTTTGAACACGTATTAACTTGACATGATTAAAAGCACATTTAGGGTGTGCCTTTAGCCCCATTGTACTCTACTATGATACAACTCATTTAGAACATTTATAGTATATTACCTTTTTAATTGTGTATACTATTAATAGGGTCTTAATAAAATATCATAATTATGATGTATGTTGTAGATACTAGTATTAACTCAGACAATTGATTATAATGGGAAATATACTTTACAGGAGTTAAAGTGTGAAATGTTTGCTAAATATTCTATATGATGATTTACCCGCTGGTTGGCTGGAACTTTGAATCCATATTTGCAATGTTGAACGGGCATTAGCCTCCCTTTGCTCTTTCTCACTTTGTCTTCTTTTTTGTGGTCATTGTTTTTTGTCTACAAAGTGTGCCGACAACAGCAAATTTGGTGTTAATTTGATTAGACAATGAATTATCTTCCAAGAACGTGGATATTTTGCACAAGTTGTTAGCACTATTAGAAGACCAGGGGCAAAACATTACCGACAAAAATACAAAAGCAAACTACCAAATGTTAGTTACCAAATCCGCAGATCAACCACTGTCTTTAATGTGGATTGTAGTTTGTAATCTACCTGTTAATGGGACGACATTCTGGAACTGTCATCTCCAGTCTCCAGAGAGCGGGCACAACCACAGCCACAGACTATGAGCGATGCTTCGGAGCCAGTGGGAAAACACGGAGCAGATTTAGTGGATTTTTAGCGGAACAGAGCGCTTTTATGGGAATCCTCCAATACTTTCGGCATGAGGGAGGGAAGGGGGGCAAGAGGGGCACCTCAGCCAATGAGGGCAGAGGGGCAGTGGCTCTAGTCACCCGGCCCCTGTGCATGGCCCTGTGCTACACATATAAGCTGCTTTTCCACCGGTTCTTAGAATGGTAAGGAACGGTTCCAGTTGTGTTTCCACTTGAGCCTGGTTCGGCATGACACAATTACAAACTGTTCTTGGCCCGGAATTCTCGGCACGGTTAGCTAACTGCTGATAGAATCCGTGAAGTGACGTCGCAACTCAGATTTGGTCACTTGTCTGTTGCCTGGCTACCGGTTTCTCTGTAGCTGGCTAAGTGCTCTATTTGAGAAATGTAACCATAAATGAATAATAAAATTAAGAGAAATATCTGATCATCCTCCATAACGCAGTAGTTATTTACATCTCATATTGTATGTAAACTGTTACGTTACCAAGGCAACGACTGACGCTTTTGTATGACATTCCAAAGAGTGGCTGCTATCAGCCCCACAGTGGAAAATGAAACCGTAACCATACCAGCTGGCCCGGAGTTGCACAGAATGAAACCGTTACGGAAGGAGAACCATTCAGCCCGACGGTGAAAAAGTTGCTATAGACACACATAATATCCCCATAGCAGATCTAGGCAGGTGGTGCTGGAGGAGGTGGAGAGTTTCACAGAGGAATGCATTATTTGCAAAGGATACGTGCACTCTCAGAAAAAAAGGTACAGTGCTGTCACTGGGCGGTACTCTAAGGTACAACAGTGAAAAGGTACATCTTTGTACCTTACTCACCCCTAAATGGTACATATAAGTACCTTAAAAGGTACATAATTTACATAACCGGCAGTGAAATTTACATTTCACTGCTTGTTGTATATTCTGTATATAACTGTGTATGTGACAAATAAAACTCTTGAATCTTGATATCAGTACTTTAAGAGTTCTTAGGAAAAGGCTAGTGATGCAGCCATAAATTGAGACAAAAGTAGAGTTGTTCCAATTCGATTCTAGTACTGGAAATATCACCGATACCACAACAAATTCTGGCATCGGTATCAGCGAGTACTTGAACCCATGTACCGATGCCATTTTCTTAAACAAGACCTTGTTATTATGACCGCGAGGTTTGCCTAACCGCGAGAGCTGCATCGGTTGTTCTTCGCTGCTCAGAATGCATTGCAAACACAGGAAGTTGTGCTGTGTTGCCACAAGCAACCACTGTTTAGAGCAGCGAAGAAGAAATGAAAACGTGTTAGGGTTATTACGAGGGACTTCGGTACCAAGTCGGTACTGAAATTTTAAGAAAATGTGATGATACCAGCATTTCTGTAGTACCGGTAGTACCGACTCCCGAGTATATCCGGTCCCCGCAGCTGCGTTCAGTCACTTCCGTGTTTATCTAAGTGCAGGGCTCCAGACTGTAGCCGAATATATACTAGTGTCTGTGAATATTAAACTGCAAAACACTATTTAAATATTACCTGCAAATTCTGCCTCTCTGTGTGGATGCACGGGCACACGCATGACACTCGCTGTCATTGTAGTCTCTGCCGTGTCACTATATGAGGACACGAATGCATAAACCGTCACTTCATGAGCATTTACCGTTTCATTTGAGAAAACGGTCATATCATGAACACAGACACTCAAAGGTCTTCACGCCAACCCGTCAAAATAAAAGCTTGGTTTAACGTGAAGAAATTGATAGAATATATTAGGCTACTGTTGTGCAGTAGATTTAGCTACGTCTCTATGTAATAATAATAATACGTCTCTACTAATAATAATAATTATGCCTAGATTGTTGGTTATTTTTCACTTGTTTTGTTGTAAAGAGATTATTTTCTGATGAATATATAATTTTTTATAGTCCTAGATTTATTTGTTGCACTTTTTTATACAGTTATATTGTAAAACTAAAATATCCTTTTCAGTTTGTGGTATTAGATTTGTGGCTGCATTTGAAGTTCTTTTTTGCTTAAGAAAAATAAGTAATATTACTGTCAAATGCATGTCGGATAATAAAAATACTGTAATAAATACAGCAGTTCACTGTATGTATTTGTTCATGTTTTATTAAGGGATAAGTCTGAAGCACACCATAAAATAATTCTAGCAATTCATACAGGGCTAGTAGTATATACAGCTGTATATACAGATACACACCCAGGTATCGAATCAGTACTGGTATCGGCCGATACCCTGAGCCCAGGTATCGGAATCGGTATCGGGAAGGAAAAAGGGTATCGGAACATCTCTAGCCAAAAGGTATCATATAAGGAAATCAGCATCATTTTGATGAAGGCCAGCTGACCAAAGTCCTCCTATGATGCAGCACTGCTAAGCTGGAGTGCATCTTCAGTGTCATTCATTAGCTGTTTATCTAACTTCATTTTAGACTTCTGTTCATTCACTAAATGTGTAGCTTGGGGTGTATAAACTCTGTGTTTGAGGTTAAGGCCAAGCATGTTGCATACTGTACAAACTCCAGCAGAATAAGAGAGAGGAATTACCGACAGAAGGGAAGACAGAAAACGCTCTGTTGAAGGAATGTGATCTCCAGCTGGTGCTCAGCTCATCACAGCTGAGCAGAGGCAAAAACTCACACATTTACATCAGCGCTTTGGGGACATTATAATATGAAACAAAAGTCATAAGGCATTTGTTTTATTTGTGTTTCAAAGCAAACAATCCCACACTGAAATCAGCAAAGGAAAGGGTTTCAAGGAATTAACAACACTGAATACAATATTAGTGATAAATTACAAATTGTACTGTTGATTTTAGTGTGAATTTATAATCCAGACACTTTCCTTTCTTTGTAATTTTACAGTAGGAGTAAGATAATTTACTGCACACAAAGAATTTACTGGATCTTCCTATATTTCTTTTGTGAAATTGGCCATTTAATAGAATTGTGCCGTAGAATTACAAACCTGATTCCAAAAAAAAAGTTGGGACAAATTGTGAATAAAAAAGGAATGCAATAATTTACAAATCTCATAAACTTATATTTTATTCACAATATAATATAGATAACATATCAGCTGGAGGACCAATTTGCAACTTATTAGGTCAACTGGCAACATGATTGGGTATAAAAAGAGCCTCTCAGAGTGGCAGTGTCTCTCAGAAGTCAAGATGGGCAGAGGATCACCAATTCCCCCAATGCTGCGGCCAAACATACTGGAGCAATATCAGAAAGGAGTTTCTCAGAGAAAAACTGCAAAGAGTTTGAAGTTATCATCATCTACAGTGCATAATATCATCCAAAGATTCAGAGAATCTGGAACAATCTCTGTGCGTAAGGGTCAAGGCCGGAAAACCATACTGGATGCCTGTGATCTTCGGGCCTTAGACGGCACTGCATCACATACAGGAATGCTACTGTAATGGAAATCACAACATGGGCTCAGGAATACTTCCAGAAAACATTGTCGGTGAACACAATCGCCATTCGCCGTTGCCGCTAAAACTCTATAGGTCAAAAAGAAGCCATATCTAAACATGATCCAGAAGCGCAGGCATTTTCTCTGGGCCAAGGCTCATTTAAAATGGACTGTGGCAAAGCGGAAAACTGGGACGCCATGTCATCCGGACTAAAGAGGACAAGGACAACCCAAGTTGTTCTCAGCGCTCAGTTCAGAAGCCTGCATCTCTGATGGTATGGGGTTGCATGAGTGTGTGGCATGGGCAGCTTACACATCTGGAAAGGCACCATCAATGCTGAAAGGTATATCCAAGTTCTAGAACAACATATGCTCCCATCCAGACGTCGTCTCTTTCAGGGAAGACCTTGCATTTTCCAACATGACAATGCCAGACCACATACTGCATCAATTACAACACCATGGCTGTGTAGAAGAAGGATCCGGGTACTGAAATGGCCAGCCTGCAGTCCAGATCTTTCACCCATAGAAAACATTTGGCGCATCATAAAGAGGAAGATGCCACAAAGAAGACCTAAGACAGTTGAGCAACTAGAAGCCTGTATTAGACAAGAATGGGACAACATTCCTATTCCTAAACTTGAGCAACTTGTCTCCTCAGTCCCCAGACGTTTTCAGACTGTTATAAAAGAAGAGGGGATGCCACACAGTGGGAAACATGGCCTTGTCCCAACTTTGAGATGTGTTGATGCCATGGAATTTAAAATCAACTTATTTTTAATTTTTTCCCCAACTTTTTGGAATCGGGTTTGTAAAATGATTTCATTTTTTTATTTTTTTATAGTAAGCAGGTTGTATTTCTACAGATGGCACCCATCATGAATAAATTACATGGTGTTTTTTTATATTACTTTGTATTATATTATAATTGTTTGTGCTGTTTTATTTTGTTGTCACTATTAGCAGCTTGTTTTGTAAAGTTCAGAGTATACAATTATTTGTCAGTTGTCACCATTGTTGAGGTTTGTATGCCGTTTACAGTGCATTATAAAGCGGTGCCATGCATTATTTAAATGCAATTTTACTGGAGGAACAGCACATTTGGGTTTCTTTTAGCGCTGTTTACACCTGACATTAAGATGCATTTTGGTCAATCGGATTACAAGTAGATGACTTGGAGACACATTGCCATTTATACTTGGTCTCTCTTGTCCACTTTCGACCACTTCTGTCCTGATTTCTTCAAGGAGGGTCTGTGGGTGGTAAAAGTATGGGCATTTTTAGATCTTTTTTTAATCTAATGGTCGAAATAATCTCACGCAATTTACATATGAATGCGACCTGGAGAAGGCAGAAAACATCTGTCTTCTCTGAGAACCGCAAGATAGTGGTGAGGGAAAATTGTGCTTGGAACATTTTTCGTATTCAAACCCAACTTTGGACTTCTGCCAGCAAAACTTAAAACCCATCTGGTACAACACACATACACTCTGCTTATTACACCCATAGGGATGCGCAGCAGCACACAAACATTTTTAAATATTAATTATATTAATAATTATATAAATAATAATTAAATATTAATGATTTAATCTCTGGAGAAGCATTCAGTCTTTTCATTCGCAAATTCCGCCATGTAAATAGCGAATCCACCATGGTGCAAGCGCAACTGGCTTTTAAAGAGAATGGGAGAGGACACTCTGATTGGTTTATTGCACGTTACACCCAAAACACACCCATGACTCATTAAGAGACTAGGTGCAACCCTTTTAGACCGTCGCCAATTGTTTTTTCATCGTTAAACTAGCAAAAGTAGATTCGGACATGCCCTAAGTGCACCTGCGCCATGCACTTGCGCTCAGATCGTTAAAATAGGGCCCTTAGTCTTTTAGTCTGTTGTCATTTTTACATCTCAACACGCTTGGTTGGAACAGGAAAGCAGATTGAATCTATTTTGCAGTGACAGAAAACATTCAAGCTCAGAGCATATGCAGTTGACATTTAACAAGAGAGGTTTGTGAAAGTATCTCGCAAACAAGAAATTATATGTACATATACACACAAACACCATGGCTGCCGGGCCTGGGCCCCAGATTACTCTTGAGGTCTGGTACAAATATGACATGGGGTATAGTCCCATTTTCATGTTATTCATCATATAATAATAATTATATGATTATCATATTAATAATAAGATTAATCATTAAAAGATTACGATCTTGATTCAAACACGCGTGATCTTATACAGTGTTACAGGGATGACGCCAAAACCCGGAAATGAGTTGGCATTTTAGCACTTCCGGTTCCATCGTCCCAAAGTCAATCTTTATAAAGTTAAATGTCAACTGCACATGCTGTTTGCTTAAATCTTTTCTGACTCTGATTCAATCTGCTTTCCTGTTCCAAACAAATACAGATACAAAATGTCATGTTGAGATTTGAAAATGGCAACAGACTGAAAGACTAAAAAGAAAAGCAAATGTGCTTCTCCTGCAGATAATTGCATTTAAATAGAATACATTACAAGAGATTGCCTTGTAAAACTGACCTCCAAACCATAAACCACATCTACACGTTTTTGATTGCAATGTGGGATGTTTATAGATTATTTCTTTGAATGTTATACCAATATTTTAAGATATCAAGACTCAGAGTCTTATATGCTATCTACAAAGATGTATGAAGATCTTAAATGATATTAAGACGATGGCTGAGAAGTTTGACATGCACCAAATTTGTAAACTGGCACGAGAACTCAACGTCTATAGCTAAATGACTGATACAGTGGTTTGGCACATATAAATATCTAATTTACTGGCACAAATAGTCACCTACCTTTAAACATTAACTGGCAATGAGAAAGGCTTTGCTTTCTACATTGAGGAAGAGATTAGCACTGCTGTAATAATAAGCTCATTTGTGTTCTACCTCGCCTCTGAGCAGGAATAACAGGCTGGCATGTTGAATGAAGATAGCAGAACTAATCGCGTTTGATGGCTCGACTGGCAAAGGAGGATAATGAGTGTTTATGCATGGACACAAATAAAGTATCCTCCTGTCTCTGATCATATGCTCTTCTCTGATCTGAGTCATTCACTATCCATCTATCTGTCTGTCCGTCCGTCCGTCCATCCATCCATCCATCCACATATAGGTTTGTGTAAAAAAAACTTGGCTAGTGAATTTGAAAGAAGATTACTTTTCAGCTTTAAATGACAATGACCCATGTGTTAACACATAATTTATGCACTGAAAATCTGGTTATTATACTGGCAGATTTTTTGTTATGCCTAGTTTGATCAATATATTGACATGTTTTCATCTGAGCTCAGGGTGTTTCTGATGATGCTAAATGGACCCTAAACTACAACCAGCCAAACTAGTGAAATGCACAATATGCTCACAGACAAATGCTTTCTCTCGCTCAGAGCACGCACTGGTGCATATGCACTTAGTTGTCATGACAACAATTCTTTAATGACTATCCTGAGTAGGGGGAAAATCATATCAGGCCTTATTCCTTTTCATGGAGTGACTGATTTGAATGGAGAGATGGCCACTTGTTGTGGTTTCATTAGCTGGGGTCTTTCAGAATGCTCATTATGGAGAGACTAATTACTAGCAGAGGGGTGACTCTAGTGTGACAGACAGCTGTACCTTAAACAAATACATGTATGTGTTCAATTTAACACTTCATTATTGTTTTTTTTTAAATTATTATTATCTCAAACTCATTTTAAATATGTTTGAAACAAAACAAAAATAATATAAAGTCAAAATGTTAAAGTCTAGCTAAATGATACATGAAAATGTACAAATATATCACTCTGTATAAAAACTGATTATTACTTAGCCCTGCATCTTGAAAAAAAAAAAAAGAAATCTGATGATTTGCAAAAAAGGCTTAAAGGGATAGTTCACCCCAAAATGAAAATGATCCCACGATTGACTCATTCTCTAGTCATCCTAGGTGTATATGACATTCTTCTTTCAGACGAATACAATCGGAGTAAAAAAAGGCAGTGATTGGCTGTTTCTGTTTTAAAGTCCATAAAAGTGCATCTATCCATCATATAACTGCTCCACACAGCTCCGGGGTTAATAAAGGCCTTCTGAAGCGAAGTGATGCGTTTGTGTAAGAAAAATATCCATATTTAAAACTTTACAAACTGTAATCTCTAATTTCCACTAACTGTTGTATGCACATTTACGAGAGACTGGCGTTCCAGCGTATGGCGTAGGGCGCGGCGTAGCTTAAGTTCTGGTGATGAACGCGGGCGCAGAGGATAGAGCAAAATAAAACTTGATTCTCACGAAGTAACAGATTCTCACCAGAGCGTTCTACATCATACGTCTCTCGTGAAAGCGCGTATGGCAGTATTAGGGTACAACGGGGCTAAAGGCTCCATGGGGTAAAAGGCTCCTTTGATTTAATTTTCCTCGAAACCATTAGATGGCACAAAAACTTGATCTTTGACGTGATCATGGGCAGCAGCATAAAGTTGATTCTGCGCTCATTTGATCTAATATTTGTTGTTTTTAAAAATTTTGTAGATTTAAGTAGCAAATAAGTATCGCTAAAATGATTGAATATATTTTGAAACAAAGGTCTTGTTAATGTTCGTCCAGTTTTGTTCAAGGTAATTAAAGCAACAGTTTTACAATAACGGAAGAATATGTAAAAGTCTGGTATTTGGGGTAAAAGGCCCCCCTGCTGTCGGGGCAAAAGGCTCCATATTTAACATGATCATAAACAGCGGCTGACTTTAACATTTGTTGACATGACATGATTAGATTCAGATATTAAGCTGGGTGTCCACTTTAGAGATAATCACCATATTTATAATGAAACCATCAGATTTAAAAATGTGATATCATATCATATAATAAAATATCATTTATTGTCACTACTGTAAATCTATATTAAATTATTATGGATCTCCTTCAATGCTTTCAGAATCTTTACTTTTTAAATTATTTTGTTTTTTCAGATATATTTCTATATTAACATATTTTAATGACAGCACATTTACTGATCAAAAATGAATTCTTTTATTCATTAAAATAAACAGAAAATAGTTCAAACTTTGCTAAAGTGATTGTTTTGAACAAGTATTAACTTAGACATTATTAAAAACATACTATTTTAGCTGAAGTATTTGTATTAATACTGTGTGCCTTTTGCCCGTGTGTGGGGTAGAAGGCCCCCCTCGACACCCCATACATTTTTAAGATTTTTAAACAAAAGAAAACACTTTTATGATTTATATTCACACAAAATCTGTTGCTCCATAAATGTTAAATACAAACATATATATTTTTCTGTATATCATACATTATAGGAGTAGTGAAAAGCACATTTGTCTTAAGGTGTGCCTTTAGCCTCTTTAATGATGCTGCGTTTAAAACAATTAAATCAATAAAAACTTTATCATGTACAGTTTTTTTTTTCTTTTTTTCACAAATTAAGGGTGACACTTGTTTTCAAAAACATGTATTCAAAATGTACACTCTCCTAAAGGATTATTAGGAACACCATACTAATACTGTGTTTGACCCCCTTTCGCCTTCAGAACTGCCTTAATTCTCGTGGCATTGATTCAACAAGGTGCTGAAAGTATTCTTTAGAAATGTTGGCCCATATTGATAGGATAGCATCTTGCAGCTGATGGAGATTTGTGGGATGCATATCCAGGGCACGAAGCTCCTGTTCCACCACATCCCAAAGATGCTCTATTGGGTTGAGATCTGGTGACTGTGGAGGCCATTTTAGTACAGTGAACTCACTGTCATGTTCAAGAAACCAATTTGAAATGATTCGAGCTTTGTGACATGGTGCATTATCCTGCTGGAAGTAGCCATCAGAGAATGGCTACATGGTGGTCATAAAGGGATGGACATGGTCAGAAACAATGCTCAGGTAGGCTGTGGCATTTGAACGATTCCCAATTGGCACTAAGGGGCCTAAAGTGTGCCAAGAAAACATCCCCCACACCATTACACCACCACCACCAGCCTGCACAGTGGTAACAAGGCATGATGGATCCATGTTCTCATTCTGTTTACGCCAAATTCTGACTCTACCATCTGAATGTCTCAACAGAAATTGAGACTCATCAGACCAGGCAACATTTTTTCCAGTCTTCAGCTGTCCAATTTTGGTGAGCTTGTGCAAATTGTAGCCTCTTTTTCCTATTTGTAGTGGAAATGAGTGGTACCCGGTGGGTTCTTCTGCTGTTGTAGCCCATCCGCCTCAAGGTTGTGCGTGTTGTGGCTTCACAAATGCTTTGCTGCATACCTCGGCTGTAACGAGTGGTTATTTCAGTCAAAGTTGCTCTTCTATCAGCTTGAATCAGTCGGCCCATTCTCCTCTGACCTCTAGCGTCAACAAGGCATTTTCGCCCACAGGATTGCTGCATACTGGATGTTTTTCCCTTTTCACAGCATTCTGTGTAAACCCTAGAAATGGTTGTGCGTGAAAATCCCAGTAACTGAGCAGATTGTGAAATACTCAGACCGGCCCGTCTGGCACCAACAACCATGCCATGCTCAAAATTGCTTAAATCACCTTTCTTTCCCATTCTGACATTCAGTTTGGAGTTCAGGAGATTGTCTTGACCAGACCACACCCCTAAATGCATTGAAGCAACTGCCATGAGATTGGTTGATTAGATAATTGCATTAATCAGAAATTGAACAGGTGTTCCTAATAATCCTTTAGGTGAGTGTATAATTTAACTTACAATCTGCAAATGAGTGGAAAAATATATTGAAATACTTCAGTTAATGTCAAAGAACTTTACATAAACTCAAGTTTGTTAATAAATAAGTTTATTAAAAAAAATCATAACATTTTTATTTTCTGGGTCAGTTCTAACCTTGAAATCAGGATTAGGCATAAAATGTCACACATGTTAAAACTGGCTGAGAATTGAACAAATAATTCTAACCTGGCTTAGAGAAAGTTAGGAATTGTGTCTTTGTGGCAGTTATTTTCTGGTGATTAAGGGATAACACAAACTTCTTCACCTTTCAAATGGTTTTCAAAAAAGCAAAAATGCTATGAAATCCACATAATATTTTGTGAGAAAGTGTGCGCTACAGGAACTATTTTTGGAATCAACAACCCAAAATTAGTAAGAAACAGGTATTGGAATTAATTCAGCAAATATGATGCAGGCCTGAGTTATAAGGCAAATATATACAATGTCATTGGCTAACCTTAAAGGTTCACCCAAAAAGAAAATTCTGTCATTAATTACTCTCTCTCATGTCGTTCCAAACCCGTAAGACCATTGTTCATCTTTCTGACCCCTCCATAGACTGCAATTTAACAATTACAAGGTCCAGAAAGGTAGTAAAGACAGCGTTAAAATCATCCATGTGTCTCAAGTGGTTCAACTTTAATTTTATGAAGCGACAAGAGTACTTTTTGTGCGCAAAAAACAAACAAAATAAGTACTTTATTCAACACTTTCTTCTAGCCTGTGTCAGACGTAGTGTAAACAGTGCAACACTTCCAGAACGCCGGCTTACCATTGGCCCACACTGTTCACATGAGCACCATGACGCATGCGCGCACACGGTCGTTCTGCCAAAGAACTAGGAAACAATGCACTGTTTACTCACCTGTTTAAGAGTCTGACACAGGCTAGAAGAAAGTGTTGAATAAAGTCGTTATTTTTGTTTATATTTTGGCAACAAATGTATTCTCATCGCTTCAATTAAGGTTGAACCACTGGAGTCACATGGACTATTTGAATGATGTCTTTACTTCCTTTCTGGGCCTTAAAAGTGTTAATTAAATTGCAGTCTATGGAGGGGTCAGAGAGCTCTCAGATTTCATCAAAAATATTTTCATTTGTGTTCTGAAGATGAACGAAGGTCTTACGTGTTTGGAACGACATGAGGGTGAGGAATTAATGACAGAATTTTCAATTTTGGGTGAACTAACCCTTAAACATGTAACAATTAATTTTGTATGTCATGTGACAGCGGTCTCTGCTCCATTTCTCTATCTAACCATGGGTCCGTGGTCAGAGAAAGGTTGGGGAACCCTGACTTAACACAGTCTCTTTCCTTATTGTGTGTGTGCGTAACACTGCTGCTTTCATAGGAACTCCCATTCGGCAGATTTCACGGCTTGGCGCTCACAGGACTGATATGCCCATTTGCCCGGTATTTGCTGTGCTGGAGTGTGGAGCAGTGTTTGCACCGTGACGGATCAGCCCCAACACACACATGCATAAACAATGTGGCTTTTTATGTGTGTAAATGCACCTGGAAAACTGATGCATATGCACAAATACATTTCTAAACTGTCTGTCTATGATAAATGGAGGGTAGTGATGGTTCTGCTCATGGTGGATAAAGCTGGTTGGACTGTGAGATAATTTTGCAGCTTAATGTGATGAATAATAAAAAAACCTTAAACAACAACAAAAAACTTCTCTGGATAAATGAAGTTGCTGGTGTGTCACAGATGCATAGGCCAAGAATTTGTAGATACTTCTAGCATTTTCTGTGCTGATTTTACGTAAAAATTTTGGTTTGTTTGTTTTTATGAAACCTGAGCCATAAATGCTATAGATTTGGTGCTGGTCACTGGAACTATGCTGGGATGTGACATCAAATTCAGCAGACAGGGGAAAATCAAATCAAATAAATAAATAAAACAAAACTAATGACCTGTGTATGACCTGTGGAAGATCAAGCAAAATCCCCAATGGCTCTTGTCTGGCTATCACCAGACCAAACTCAATCTTTTAAGATTGGACATTAGTCTGGGGGAGTCTGCTCTGTATTTTCTACTGCAAGAGGTGTGATCAACGAGCATAATTCCTGCAAATGTGTAACAGAAGCAGGATAAATGAATGTACAGGTGTCCAGCCTGAGCTGCAGGGCGAAATCAAATCGCTGGCAGATCGGGCTGGGTTTACAGTCTAAAATATTTGAATAAGCATGACAGGGACAGCTGATGCATACAGCAGTGTTGTTTTAGTATCCTTGATATGCTATTATAATTTTAGTTTAGGCTTTCCTGTAGCTCAAAAAATAAGAGTGTGGCGCTAGCAACGCAAAGGTCATGGGTTCGATTCCCAGGAAAGCAAGAACTGACAAAAATTTAAAATGTGTATGTTGAATGCAATGTAAGTCGCTTTGGATAAAAGCGTCTGTATAAATGACTAGTTTGTATTTTGACTTACAGACTTTACTTTTATATTTTCACTTTAATTTTAAAGTTTTAGTCATTTAGTTTTGTTATTTTTATTATCATTTATAATCATTTTTATTCATTTCTATTCATTAGTTTTAGTTATTTTAGTATTAATATAAAGTAAAACATAAAATAAAAGTTAAAAGAAATGAAATTGAGAAATGAAATAAAATAGATTGCTAGCTAAAATAAAATAAGTTTAAGTATTTTATAATTTATTTTATTTCAGTTGACATTTATTTAGTTTTTTTTTTTCACGTCACTTTACAATAAGGTCCATTTAATAACATTAGTTAATGCATTAACTAATATATTTTACAGAATTTAATAGACTTTGTTAATGTTAATAAAAACTACTATAGTTAATGCACTGTGATCTAACATGAACATTATAATGTTAACAGATACAACTTTTGATCTTGAAAAATGTATTAGCAAACAATTTACATTATGGATTAACATAAATGCTGTAGAAGTATTGTTCATTATTAGTTAATGTTATCTATAATGTTAACTAATGTTAACAAAAGAAAGTACATTTTTAGTTTTAGTTAACGACAATAACGCTCTCTCTACGGATGCCAGATGTTACAATTGTACGGTAATTTGTGGCACTTCATGCAGAGTTTTGTAGACACAGGATGGAATGTGGTATGGGTTTGTTTTCTATATAACTGTTGAAGTTGAAGTTTGTTTGCCTCTAGTGAAAAATAAAGCAGTGAAAATGAGCACTGCTGATGTTCTTTACATCCTCACCACATTACAACCCCAGCTGGAGCCTTATAGGAGGAGAGAGCTGTTTATCTCTTCTGATTCTAACACTGCAGGGCTGCATTCATTTCTGTGCAAGCAACTCATTCTGTTTGTTGTGTGGTGTTAATGGCTTTAAAAAGGAACCGTGCTGCGCTTTTCTGTATAGCGACCAGCTGAAGCGATCAGGTCTGTGTTTCTGAGTCAGTGCACATCGCTCTGGTCTCTTGGGTAATCTTGGTGCCGGTGGTTTGCTGTGCTGAAGACTTTGACATTAGAGCTAATGTAACAGTGAGCGATTGCTTTGGCACATCGAAGCGGTGTGGAGCTTTTTGTAAGACCAGCGAGAAATATAATTTGGAAAGCCATTTTAAACTTCATTTTCCCCACAGACGTGTGTGTCAGTAAACACCACACCTCCACTTTATCTTCGTAAAAAAGCTGAGTGAATAAAGTGATATTCACACTAAGGCTGGGCGATATACCTCAGAAATTTTCTATTTCATATTAAGCTTGATTATTTCTCAAAAATTGCTTTTTTCCCCCCGTCATATAGCATTTGAAGCAAACAGCTTGATCACCTACAAAATAATTAAGCAATATCACATAAGCAAAGTAATGTTGTTCTGGATATGAGCACAGCTGTGATTCATCCAGAGGATGAGTGCCACAGGTAATTACAGCTATGCTGATATTCACACTAACAGCACAATTGTGAATGTGATTTGACTTGTATACAGATTAATAAAGCTCAGTTTTGTACATTGATGCATTCCCAGTCTGTTTGTAATGCTCTGTTTAGTTCCTGTCTCTATGAAGCCCCTCCTTCAGAAAAGTGCGATGTGCTCTAAATGGTCAGCTGGACCAGTGTATTGTGATTGGTCAACCGCTTTGAGCATGTTTCGGAAATGTTGACTGCCATGGTGAAACATCTATACATTTTGAACTTGAACAAATTAACTTTACGTGCACAATTTATGCACACAATAACTGGGGTTGGAGTCATGAATTTAATGTTTCTAGTGAGTTACTATATTTTGGAGAAATACAATAGATTTGTGATGTCCTATAAAACAGTTGCAAATTGCACTTACAGTTTAAAGAATGTGAAGACCGTTTCAAAAATGTGCTAGTTTGGATGCCAGCTGAACTTAGCCCGACACACAATATTTGAGGTCAGGATGTTCGGTCTGGACTTGATCCGTTGTGGAGCAACTATACTCGAACCAGAGCTGTTCGGACCAATCAAATTGTCAGGGTGGGCTTTATATGGTGATGGACAGATGATCAACAATGATGTAATAATCCACGTCATCAAAGACCGCTTGGGTTGAATTCGTTCTAATCCTAAATGGCGAACTTGTTCATATATACGTTCACCTTTACTATTTCTCTCAAAAATGATGATCGTGTTGGTAAGTACTAGCCTGACAAGCCAGACCCACATCAAGATGTTGGGTCTGGGAACTCACTATTGGCAGGGCTCAATCCAAGAGGCGGGATAAGCGGTTGTCTTTCAAATTCCCTCTGCATGCAATAGGATAGCTCTACAACCAACCAGAGCAACGAAGAAGGTGAAGCGGAGCTAGTTGATAGATTAAACTTTTACTGTATCCAGTCGGCAAAACTCAGAACACCTCTTCCTTTCTTCAGTGCCGTTCTTTGTTCTTTTCTCAAAGAAAAGTTTAACAACAAGTCTCCCAGAGTGGCGGCCAAAGTCCATTCGAAAGACCGCTGTTCGCCAGCTTCTTTGTTTTTAAGTAGCATGTGGAACCTCTGCAACTTTGCCGTCATTATGTTAAGTCCGCCCACCAACTCTATACACGATGTGATTGGCCTGACCAGAGTTTGGTTTTTCCAGCTTGCAGGTCTACTGAGAGTTGCTAGACTACACTCATGACTACACATGTGAACGCTTCTGTTAAACCTCCTCCTCCTCCCCAGCTCCACCTGTAGAGATCTACAGGGTTTTCCCATTTCTTGCAGCAGCTTTTCCTTTGTTTGTTATTTTTGACTACGCTGAACAAATTATTGTATTTGCTCAGCAGCAGCAGCAGCAGCAGCAGCAGCATAGCAGATCTCATCTGCCAAAATCAAGCCTATGTGTATTTCTCGCCCCATAAATGCTTGTTGAATTTATCCACTCCGAGAGTTGTCATAACTCAACTTACATTTAAGTCACAATATTGTTGTTGTCAAATTGGACAGATAGTAAAACTAAAGCATAACAGTAACAATGTAACCTGCTGAAAGTGTCACGGAAAAATCCCCACCATTAAATGCACAGACTGTCAGGAAGTGCCAAACACAGAAAAGCAGAGTGAAACAAACAGTGAAAAGTCCCAGTACAGTTTGATTGTTCTATAGGCTTTCTTGGAATGCTTTCTTGGAATTCGGATCATTGTCCGGTTGCATGACCCAATTTCGGCCAAGCTTTGGTATACAGAGAAGTTCATGGTCGACTCAATGACTTTGAGGTGCCCAGGTCCTGTGGCTACAAAACAAGCCACAAATCATCACCCTTGACTTGACTTTTTTTGCATGAGGTGTTTGTGCTGATATGCTCTTTTGGTTTTCACCAAACTTGGCACTGTGCATTATAACATCTCCACTTTGGTCTTGTTTGTCCAAAGGACATTGTTCTACAAGTCTTTATGGTTTGTTCAGATGCAACTTTGCAAACCTAAGCTGTGCTGCCATGTTTTTTTAGAGAGTCTCCTGGCAACCCTTCTAAAAATGCCATACTTGACCAATCTTTTCTAATTGTACTGTCATGAACTTTAACATTTAACATGTTAACTGAGGGCTGTAGAGTCTGAGGTGTAGTTCTTGGGTTTTCTGAGCAACGGTAAGAGCATAACACAGTCTGATCTTGGGGTGAATTTGCTGGGACCTCCACTCCTAGGAAGATTGTTGTCTGTTTTGAGTGTCTTCCACTTGTGAATAATTTTCCTCACTGTAGAATGATGGACTTCAAATTGTTTGGACATGGCCATGTAACCCTTCACAGATTGATGACAGCAACAATTGCTTCTCTAAGATCATTACTGATGTCTTTCCTGCTTGGCATTGTGTTAACACACACCTGAAATCTCCAGACCAGCAAATGGCTAAAAGTGGCTAAATGACACACCAGTAAGTGTGATCAGTTAATCAAAGGCATTTGATTAGCAGTGCCTGACCGTTACTCACCCTCTTAATTCCTATGTTAACAGTAAGGGTGTCCTAACTTTGTCACCCATGCCTTTTCCATTTTGGCTTTATTTTTGCTAAATAAATAATGACAGTGTGTTGTATGTCATGTGTTGTTGTTCATCTGAGGTTTTATTATCCAAATTAAGGGATAATAAATTATTTTTACATTTTTTTATTATTATGTCCTGATACAGAAAACCATGGAATTCAATAAGGTGTCCTAACATTTTCACGACTGTATAAAAATACAATAATATATTTGCAGATATTCAGGAAACATGCTGAGCTCACATACTCGTTTCTCTCTTTTCAGTTATTTTACTTAAAAATGTGTGTTCCATGTCGGAATGTCTGAGCGCTAACGCACGCTGCCAATTCATCCAATAGTATTTCAACCCCACAGGTTGCCAGTTTGGTGGAAACGCAGAATTTTGCTGCCATGGACAGCAAGCAAACTGGGTCAGAGATCGCAGATTCTACCTGACCTAAAAAGCCTCGGCATCCATCTAAAAATCTGGAAGCAGGTTAAGCATCAACCTACAGTGTGTACGTTTCCTCACCTTCCATTGTCAATTGTGCTCGTTCCTGTTGCAAGTCCTCAAACTGGCAACCTGCGTGAGTCTGAGGAGGAGGGGTGGGGAAACAATATTTTGAATTTGGACTAGCTGTCATTCTTACATACAGCACCTTTAAGCACAACGTGAACATCTTAAACAAAAGACACACTGACAGCCACTTACTGATACATCAAATTCCATAGAGATAAACTTCAAGAGTTCTTTCTTTCTATATATTGAATTAATGTAATCAATCAGCTGGATCTCCAAATGCAGTATGACCTGTTTGACAGAAACTCTATAGATTGGATCAAGGTTTTGAGGCTTCTCCTAAATAAATGTAGCTTTATTTCTAACTTTTGCTTTGTTCTTTGACTTCATGAGGCACTAAGGATGACAGAAAGAGGAAACCTCAGACTTTGAAATCAACAGCAGATTTGCCTTTATCTGGAAAGCTCTAGGGTGTTTGGTGGATTTAGGGGTAGGATTTCGAAAGGCTAGATCTTATAAAATCTCAATTAAAATCTTACGTTTAGAGCCAACAAAGGAATGACAGTACTATCTAAGCTCAAAGCCTGGATTACCACTCAGTCTGCTGCTCTTCAGCAGCTGCAAAGAATAAAAAAGGCCAAAAGTTTCTCTGTTTTAACTATTGCAGGATTTCACCCGTACCAGCCATTCAGTGTTGGAAGTTCTCTTAAAAGAGATAACAATTATAGCCAGAAGCGATTTTCCCAAGGGTGTAATGTAATTGCCTGTTTGGCCATGTCCTAACTGTTGTTTCACAGCCTTTTACTTGATGAAAGTTCCAGTGAACATACACAACGAAGAGAGCTGGCTTTCAATCTCCTGAAATATGAGTTCATGCTAGACTGTGTAGCTGGGGAATTAATCAGGGCTCACTCAAAACGCTTTCACACGTTTACTGAACTTAACTTCACCCAACCCTCCCTGTTCTTTAATTGAATCTCATAGTTTCTTGTGCTTGTTTTCCCTTTACTAGTGCTCATTCAAATCAGGCACAGAATAAGGCAGCAAGCTTGAAAAGTTGATGCCCTTATTAAAATTCACCCAAACGTTGTTTTTTTTTTCTTTCTTTTTTTTTTTTTTTACTGTGAAACAAAAAGAAAGACTTGTTAGAATATTTTTTAAAGCCCCCTGCAGTCAATAATTTTAATTGATAATCAAAATTACATATTTAAGTATGTTTTTTTTTTTTTTTTTTTTTTACCTTTACTGGTATTTGCACCATTATTTACCGCCCAAAAGCATGTCTTAAACCAGACGCTAATGTGTGCTGCTCTTGGTAGATTGCATTGGTCATTAATTGGAAATGGTCTGACTGCGTCTGTTCTTTGCGTCTGATCCTGGTGTGTCTGTTCTCAGCAGAACTTTCCACTCCTATCAACACTTTCTTTTTTTTTCAAACTTGCCCTGTTCAGTAAATCTGACCCTTAGTATACACAGAGCCATGAATATGCAAATCAGTCCCCGTCTCCACTTAATCACACCAGTTCAGACTACCTGATCCACTTGGTCAACTGTAGTAAATGCTACATAATGGCAAGCGGGAATATTTGTTTAATTCAGCCATATATGGTTGAACCAGAAGAGTGAATTATACAGGCAGGTTCTACGGGTTTGCTTGAGGGTACTAAACACTCTACAATGAAGGTAAGAGCACCCTCAGTTAATACTGTAATAATATCATACTATCAGACGAAACAGATTTGGTGAACACTCCAGTGCATATTTGTGTTTGTGCTCTGGAGAACGTCAAATGTTTCTATTTACTACTTGTTTTTGCAGCGGTAAGCAATGTAGACAGACATGTGACTGGCTACATGTTGTTTTCTTGAATGTGTGACCTATTTAATTTCGCCAGAATCCACTCACCGGTTTTTGTTCAGTGCTGAATTCTGCAAGTTCGTGAAACTGCAGAAACAATGTAAATAAGAGATTCAATAAGTGCGTTTACACGCACGTTCTTAAGCTGATTATGCTTAAGAAGCTGACAGCGAACATGCAGTAACCCGTTTTCTTTTATCGGATTAAGGTCATAAACGGCTTAAGCATAAACCGTTTGGAACAGGTAGTTTTTTGCCTCTTACCCCGATTTCGCGCGGCATGTTATATTATCCAGCTTTCTTTCGGCTTATTGAAGTGCACATGTGTGATAGGGGACAGAAATGTATACTTGGAACAGATTTGAACACATCTAGACAGAGCAAGCATTTTGCATGAAAGAAAGAAGGAAATATAACACAAACGCAGACTCTTTTAAGACCCAAAAAATTTTAAAAATGTGTTCTCATCTGTCGTGCAGTAGAAGTAGAAGTGGTTCAGTCAAAAGCTGCATCTGTCACTGCATGAGAGAATAATATATGAGCCGTAAGTTTCCCGCTGACACCTTGCAACCTTTACTTAACATCTGACATAACATGGAATACTCTGAGTCAGATACGGAAATTATTATTTTTGACGGGAAGTAATCCGATTTATTAATAAAGTCATGTAAACGTGGTTCACTTGCGTTGTCAGTTTATTGGTTTGCATGTAAACGGGGAAAAACTGGTTATTTCAATAAGCTGATATTTGTGAGTTATCAGCTTACTGGTGTGCATTTAAACATGCTCATTGTGCAGTGTAGAGACAAATTTATTGATTATAACAATAACTCTGTGAGATCGCAAACTGAGATGAGTGACAGCTTTTAGTGATTATAAAGGAAGCAGTGTTTGCACACTTTCTAGGCTATGTATAATCCATTCAGAATTGAATAAAAGTGGACATATAACGGTAATTGATATGATTAGCCTTTAGCTTGACTACATTATCAAACAGCTAATATGTTGCTAATGTTACACAAAACATGTTTCTGTTCACCATTCTAAGAGTCAGACAGCTGGCTTCTAAAAATCAGCACCCTTAGAAATATAGGAAATGATTATAGCCCATTAGGATTGGTTACTGATTGTTTTGTTTCACAGAACAACCAAAATTTAGACAAGTTTACATGCAGTATGTTAAAGGCCTACATGTTACTCGTGGAGGCTATATTTGTGGTTCATTTAGTCAGCAGCTCAGAGGTTCCCTCTTATGTCATAATCTGTGGATCCCTTACGAATTTACGCACATGTGCACTCTTCAAAAATGGAACTGATTGTTGACTAATATCAGGGGCTAATATCACATGCCCACTGTTGGCACTTTTGGGCCAGGGGTCAGCATGGGCACCCTGGCTATGCAGCCCCATACGCAACAAACTGCGATGCACTGTGTATTCTGACAACTTTCTATCAGAACCAGCATTGACTTCTTGAGCAATACTAACCACTGCAGACTGGGAACACCCCACAAGAGCTGCAGTTTTGGAGATGTTCTGACCCAGTAGTATAGCCATCACACTTTGGCCCTTGTCAAACTCACTCAAATCCTTACCCTTGCCCATTTTTCCTGCTTCTAACACATCAACTTTGAGGACAAAAATGTTCACTTGCTGCCTAATATATCCCACCCACTAACAGGTGCCGTGATGAAGAGATAATCAGTGTTATTCACTTCACCTGTCAGTGGTCATAATGTTATGTATTAATGTTATGTATACACACCTGAACGGTGTGTATAATATATAAGCAAGGACTTTGTGAGGTCTAGTGAGGTCTAAAGATCTGTAGTTCTGACCACGCAATGCTGTTTGTGAATGTTCGTTGGAACTATGGTTTCGGGAAACAAAGAATCATTGCAACCATAGTTGCGTAGCGACTTTTTTGGGGAATGCACACCTAATGGTTAAAATGGCTTTTAATGGTTCATCCACTGTAGTGGACATGCATCAAAGGGTTAATTAAAACTGTGCAAACCACTGAGGTTGGCACTGGAGTCTAGTAATTAGGCTAGGGAATACTTTCATCCTGTCTGCTTTTGTCAGCCAGTTCATCTGTAATGTTCTGCAAAATGTGTATTTAAAGACCTGCCAACCAAGGTCATCTATCATTTTCTGAATAGTTATTTGTCAGTATTACCAATAAGGCTGTGTATACACTGCCCGGGCCCTACCGCAGCATAATAACATCTATTATGTGGCTAGCAGAGTGGCTGTATCCTTCAGCAAGTGCATGCTACTGGCGACTGTGACCAAAACGAATGCCATTAGCTTGGAGGTGATTGATTTGCTGAGAAGAGATCTTTCATTTCACCCATCACAGAGTTGATGAAAAATAAGAGTTGATTTGAAGGACAAGTAGTAGAGCAGAACTTGGATGGCAAAACCGTTGAATTTTGGCATGGTGAATGTGAGCTCATGAGGGGTTGATCCGCCTGCTCAGATTCAGACGCTGCAATCCACTCATCTCAAATGACAAAATTATGTGTCCTTTTCCTCTCGACCTACATTTGAATAACATGTTAAGAGGGACAGTGTGTTGACATTGAACTCCCTGCTATTGAACTCAAAATACGTGTCAAGTACAAGCCCCTTCTTAATGCTGATGGACGGGCTGTTGAGTTTGTGTCGCTCAGTATGCATTTGGGCACATATGGGCTTGCTTCTTGTCTTTTGCCGACAGGGGATAATGATAAAGCGCCTTACACGTATTAATTAAGAGATGGCACCGAATGGCACTGCTGTTTTCCTCCATGTTCCCAAACACAGAGCTTCACGCTTGAAAGACATGAGCGAATCCACATTGTGAGTTTTGGTTTTGGAATCACATGACCTCTGATGAACAGATGCCTTTGGGTATTCCAGAATAATTTGCCTGCATGGTGAAAAGAACACACTTTGCCTTGCCCTTAATTAACAGAGAAGGCAAAGCATGTTCAAGAAGCAGAACATCAGAGACCTTGAGGAGAAATAAAAAGAGAATTAATTAACATTTAGAATAGCGTACCAACTAGTCACCCTCTATTGTTCTGAATTTAACAAAATTAGTTAGACGTGAAACATTTGAACAGTCTTTATCCCTAAAATTGGACCATATTAGTTTTATCAAGAATGGGAAAGCAAACAAGACATTTGAACGTGTCTCCTGTATGACTAGTTCATTATCACCAGAAATGTTAGTATTCAGGAACAACCTGGTCTCACAGAATTCGGCCCCACTTCATATTAAGTGGCCTTAACTACTATGTACTTACATGAAAAAATAAGTACAATGTGCTTCTTGTGTTCATATTGTATTGCAAATCACTTTTGCTGATATTAAGTTGGGATATGGGTAAAGTTAGGGACAGGTGTGGTGGTGTGGATAAGTGTAAGGGTAGGGTTAGGTGTAAGGGAAGTGTCAACAGTGTAATTATAAATGTAACTACATGAATTAATTACAGTTGTAATTACATGCAGGTAATTTTTAAAATGTAAGTACAATGTAAAAACATGTATTTAAATGTTAGCACGTAGTTAAGGACACCTAATATAAAGTGGGTCCCAGAATTCTGTGAAATGAACACGGCCCCTTAACTCAAAATCTGTGGCAGTTTCACGGAATCGACGAAAAATCCTGTGATGGGTCTACGGAAGTGATGCCTATGTAAGTCAATGACAGGCAGCATCCGTGGTCCACACACGGATTCCCTGTTCCAACACCTGCAACACGGTCTCACTCCTATTTGTCACATATTGACGCTTGGTCAGGACCCCTCAGCGTTAATTTTTAACGCATAGGGTACCCCTTTAGCGTCTTTTTCTGACATACAGGGTACCCCATTGATTTCAGTTGTTTGCCCAATGAATCAGATCAAGACGAATTTAATTCTTTGCATTTGTAAAAGCATACATGATTTTATGAATATTTATAGGGTACTTTTACATTTTGGATCAACTAACTCTACTCCTACCCTAAACCTACCCACTCTCAACAATATAAAACACGTAACCGGCAAATAAAAGTACAGTCACATGTATTTATTGCAAAAACTTACCAAAAACAGTCTAAAAGTATTAACTCGTGTTGCATTCCAAGTCTTCTGAAGTCATACAATATCTTTGTGTGAAGAACAGAGTTGATCTTAATGTTTTAATCGCTGAAATGATGATCCCACCGCTCCGTGAACACACACACTCCTGTCAGTCATATCTCATTCAAATGATACACCTGACTCTTTAGCATGACGCGATCGGTCACGAGACACACGAGAGCCAATGGCATTTTACGATCAAAGCTGAAGGAATGATGCAGTTGATCACGAGACATACGACAGCCAATGCTGTCAAAGCTGACATAACGTTTCTTCCGGCTGCAATTTTTGAAGTGTGTTTATGATCTTTGGCGGATGGACTCGACGCTCCTGATCGTTTTGGGGGATTTTCTTCACACAAATCAATCGTTTGGCCTCGGAACACTTGGATTTTTTGAATAAATTGTGCCTGCAGTCGTTTCTGCCTGTTATATCCTGTTTTTTTATAATACACAAATGGGTAGGTTTAGGGAAGGGATTGGGTTACGTGTTCAAAATGTGTCTGAATGCCATAAATAAAAAAAGAAAATAAATGCAAATAAAATTACACGAGAATCACACTCCATGTCATAATGGCAAAATTATAGTTTCAATCATAGTCCAATATATAGTTTCATCATGAAGATAATGAAGTTTCATCATGATGACCTGTCTACTGTCATTGACTTGACTTACATAGGCATCACTTCCGTGGACCCATCACAGAATTTTCGTCGATTCTGTGAAACTGCCACAGATTTTGATTTAAGGGGCCGTGTTCATTTCACGGAATTCTATGAGACCAGGTTGTCAGGAATCTTAAGTCACATTATGGTATTCTTGCTTTTGGTTAAATGGTCTTATTTCTGCATTCAGGTTTCCCACATTTTATGATCAACTTGCATGACTTTTCCAAGACTTTACCAGTCTTCCGGATTGCAGGATGTGGGTATTAAAACATTAATTCGATTTTGACCGGTTGCCTAATAAATCATTCAGACTGATTCGTGAACTGGTGTGTTTTTTTTATTTATTTATTTTTATTTATTTATTTTTGTTATTTTTTTTATCTTGATCAGGCGTATGTTGGCTGGTTTTAAAAAAGATTTTGAAAGACTAGCCCAGCTAAGATCGTCAAACCCTTGACATATTTCAGTTTAAATCATAACCAGAAATAAATTAATAATTATATCTGTGATATTTTCCAGGCTTCTCCAAGTGGGTTGACCTTGGTGAAATAGAGTGGAGCTCTATTCTTTATCTCCTTTAAAAGCCACATTGAAACTATACCTTGTCAAGCTACGTGAATAGATAGGGCTACATTTAATCTAAATATTGCTAAAATTTACAATAAAGCATGTCTGTATAAGATATACTGATGAGCTAAATGCTTTGCTTAAAAAAAAAAAAAGTCAGTCCTTGAATGCAATTAGGAATTAGGATTCAGTGGAATGAATTGGGCTTTCCAAAGATACATATGTCTGTTTAGAACGAACACAACATGCTAGAACAGGGCTGTACTTTTTTTGCATGTAGCACTGGTCTTACGGAGGTTGAAAGTTTTGTAGCACAGGCCACACAATTGTAGCTCAAATTGCCTATAAAACACCTGATTTGTTTTTATATATAGCCCAATATCACTAATCACAATCCAAACAACATCCATCCGTTTTAGTTGAGCACTTGAAAATACAGCTTTAGGTTTCTAAGAATCATTAGAGAGGTCTAAAGTTTTATTATAAAATACTAAATTATTATGATACAAATCTGTGACTGAAATCGTATGCATCCACTGAGAAAAAACAAAAAAACAACTAACTCCTGTACTCTTCTCTATACATTAGAGAAACACTTTTCAAATTTCTTTAGAGAGAAGTATCATTTTCCTATTTTTACCCATAATAAGGTGCTGTGTGCATTAGCGAGTACACATGTAATGTAATGTCTGTTTCATTCATACTCAAGTGGTGTTCACTGCAGAGCCAAATGACATCCAGCTCCCCCTCTCTGGACATCATGGGTTGAGCTTGACCTAGTCTAGCTCCACCTCTGTGGATCTAAAGGATGAAGGAATAGAATTATGGGATAGGGTTAGGGGTGAGATTGGACCTTCTATGTTTATTTAAAGGCACCTATTATGCAAAATTCACTTTTACATGGTGTTTGAGCATAAATGTGTGTTGGCAGTGGGTGTACACAACCACCCTATAATGCTAAAAATCCATCCAAGGCTTTTTCTTAAATCACCATAAATCATAAGCACTGTCTCAGAACAAGCCTTTCGCAGATTCTGCGCCCGAATGTTTTGTTACCATGTCTTTCTCATAAAGCTTCATAATTAATCAGAAAAAAATATTGTGAATATGATTACAGCTGCCGCGATTACCTAATCATGAAAAGTGCATATTGCAGCTTTATATTTATATTTTCTCCCTGTGCATCACAGGTACTTACAACGTGCTTTTGCAGCGTTGCCATCGAGCATTGTAGCCAATCACAGACATGTCTGTTGAACGCTATGGTGTTTAAATGAGTCGCTGCATTGAAGATCTGTTTTGCACGAGCTCACCGAGTTCTACACTTTTGTGATCCTGTCATAGCCAATAAACTGCAGATGCAAATAAGAGATTCACTGCAATGTATTTGATATTCTTGATGCAGCTCTGTTGCACTCCATTACGCAGTGCTCTGTTTGTTGTTAAGATGACTAAAAGTTCAGTGGTCTATTACCGCGCTCGTCAATGTCAAAATGATTAAAGAAGTAGAGGCTTACTGTTCACAGAAGACAAGTGCGAATTTCAACGTGGCGCTTTAGTTTTAACAGTGAAATAATGCTTGGGAAAATGTAAATTGATATTTAATATTTGACAACTGTTTTAGGAAAGAAATGTTCATCTACTGACAGTATCCAGACTAATATCCAACTAATTATCCAACTAATTTTCACCATTTTGTTTACTGAATGTGATGTTGCAAGAAACGTTTCGCGTTTTTGACTTATATATTATATACTACAATTTAGATTAAGAGTGAATGTGTGCATAGCCTACTTTAAAATAAAATATAAAAAAATCTATCACAGCGCTGGGCAGTCGTGGCGTAATTGTTAGAAAGCCAGACTGGTAACCCGAAGGTTGTGGGTTCAATTCTCAATACCGGCTGGAAATGACTGAGGTTCCCTTGAGCAAGGCACCTAACCCCCTATCGCTCCCTGGACGCCACAGCAAAAATGTCTGCCCACTGCTCCGAGTGTGTTCACAGTTTGCAGTGTGTGTTCACTACTCACTGCTCCTAATGTTTGTGCACTAACTTGGATGGGTTAAATGCAGGGGGACAAATTCCGAGTATGGGTTACCATACTTGCCCTTCACATGTCAGTAAAAAAATTTACTTTAAATTGATTACTTCACAAATATAAAAAGACTTTTCTTTCTTGTTATTCTCTTAAATCACTTATAATACTTTTATTGATTAATTCCTTATTTTAGTTTGGGCTAAAGCCCCAAATATCCACTGCCCCTGGGTGTTGGTAGATGACTGCACAGACGTACAGAACCTGCTTGGTCAGAGTGTACTAATCTTTGAAATGATAGGGTGTGATTCAGTGTAATTGTCCTTTAAATTGTCCTTTAGAAGTAAGGTACACATGTGACGATGTTTATTTTTAGTACACTTCACCAAACCACACTACAAAATAATCAAATAAATGTGTAAAACCCAGTAAACCTTGATTATTATTTGTGACATTAGAACAAAATATATGGAAATGAGAACATATGTATAAAACAAAATTAATAAAACAATCTCTTACATGTGTTCTAATTTCATTAAACATTTTCATTTAATTTCATAAATGTTTATTTTTATTTTATTTATTTTATATTTATGTTTACCTTTTTTCCATTAAAAGGGCTTACTTCTGCTATTGCAGGCTCATTTTATGCAAACCCGATTCCAAAAAAGTTGGGACGCTGTACAAATTGTGAATAAAAAAGGAATGCAATAATTTACAAATCTCATAAACTAATATTTTATTCACAATAGAATATAGATAACATATAAAATGTTGAAAGTGAGACATTTTGAAATGTCATGCCAAATATTGGCTCATTTTGGATTTTATGAGAGCTACACATTCCAAAAAAGTTGGGACAGGTAGCAATAAGAGGCTGGAAAAGTTAAATGTACATATAAGGAACAGCTGGAGGACCAATCTGCAACTTATTAGATCAATTGGCAACATGATTGGGTATAAAAAGAGCCTCTCAGAGTGGCAGTGTCTCTCAGAAGTCAAGATGGGCAGAGGATCACCAATTCCCCCAATGCTGCGGCCAAAAATACTGGAGCAATATCAGAAAGGAGTTTCTCAGAGAAAAATTGCAAAGACTTTGAAGTTATCATCATCTACAGTGCATAATATCATCCAAAGATTCAGAGAATCTGGAACAATCTCTGTGCGTAAGGGTCAAGGCCGGAAAACCATACTAGATGCCCGTGATCTCCGGCCCTTAGACGGCACTGCATCACATACAGGAATGCTACTGTAATGGAGATCACAACATGGGCTCAGGAATACTTCCAGAAAACATTGTCGGTGAACACAATCCACCGTGCCATTCGCCGTTGCCGGCTAAAACTCTATAGGTCAAAAAAGAAGCCATATCTAAACATGATCCAGAAGCACAGGCGTTTTCTCTGGGCCAAGGCTCATTTAAAATGGACTGTGGCAAAGTGGAAAACTGTTCTGTGGTCAGACCAATCAAAATTTGAAGTTATTTTTGGAAAACTGGGACGCCATGTCATCTGGACTAAAGAGGACAAGGACAACCCAAGTTGTTCTCAGCGCTCAGTTCAGAAGCCTGCATCTCTGATGGGATGGGGTTGCATGAGTGCGTGTGGCATGGGCAGCTTACACATCTGGAAAGGCACCATCAATGCTGAAAGGTATATCCAAGTTCTAGAACAACATATGCTCCCATCCAGACGTCGTCTCTTTCAGGGAAGACCTTGCATTTTCCAACATGACAATGCCAGACCACATACTGCATCAATTACAACATCACGGCTGCGTAGAAGAAGGATCCGGGTACTGAAATGGCCAGCCTGCAGTCCAGATCTTTCACCCATAGAAAACATTTGGCGCATCATAAAGAGGAAGATGCGACAAAGAAGACCTAAGACAGTTGAGCAACTAGAAGCCTGTATTAGACAAGAATGGGACAACATTCCTATTCCTAAACTTGAGCAACTTGTCTCCTCAGTCCCCAGACGTTTGCAGACTGTTATAAAAAGAAGAGGGGATGCCACACAGTGGGAAACATGGCCCTGTCCCAACTTTTTTGAGATGTGTTGATGCCATGGAATTTAAAATCAACTTATTTTTCCCTTAAAATGATACATTTTCTCAGTTTAAACATTTGATATGTCATCTATGTTGTATTCTGAATAAAATATTGAAAGTTGAAACTTCCACATCATTGCATTCAGATTTTTTTCACAATTTGTACAGTGTCCCAACCTTTTTGGAATCGTGTTTGTAAATGTAAGCAATGAATTTGGACAAGCACAAACTGGGTGCCTGTACAGACTAAGTGTGCTGCACAAGTCCTGAAAAGTGAAGCCAATGTGTCTCAATCGCTGGTTGGTCCCAGTATAGCTCATAAACTCCGCCCTCTCCATGTAATGTAATGGGACGTGGGACAAACTAAACAATCAAATTACACTTAATTATTTTTATTTTTTTCAAAGATGATTTCTGTCATTTTATGTCGTTTTTATCACTCTGATGTAAGTTCAAGTGCTTGTTTTTTAAATAAGTTTGATTTTAGTTTGTTATTTGATGCAGGGGTGTGACATCATGATTGAAAGCTTCTCTGAACGAAGTAGTCACTAAGGCACTAACAGACCTTTTTTTTCGGGATTTTTGGGAGGAGATTGGAGCTTCAGCTTTAATTTCTACATTTCTATAACTGTTTATTTCACACCAACAGTTGTTCTGCAGTAAACTGTACTAACAGATACTGCGGGAGTGTGGGTGGGGACTTCCTGTTCTCCACTGCACAGACTCAGGTCCCGCATTTACTTCTGCACAGACTCAGGTCCCAAATCAGAGCAAGATGTCAGCGCCAGATAGTGAATGCGCGTCATCCATATTTTTTTACGGTCTATGGTACAGACGTTCCTGCCTGAAAAGATTTGCCGTGCGCAAAGTAAAAAAAAATGCCTTGCACACCATCACACAAAATGGTGGCTATGTCAGAAATCATCCCCAATACCCTTAAATAGGGCACTATAGTGAACGTTATCGAGTGCACTCATTCAATCCCATAATGCACCTCAATAACGAGTGTACAACTGATGTACACTCAGCGGCTAGATAATACTCATAATGTATTGTGAGAGTCGTGCTGAATGAATTCCTGCATGTTGCCAGAAGATGGCGCCTGCAGCTGAATCATCCATCCATCCATTTTCCAAAACACTCATTCAATGTGGGTACAGTAATATCATACTGTGGCAAGCAGTACAAGCCCGAGAGGCGTGAGAGAACGGCACGAGGCCGGTGGCGTGATTGATAATGAGCACCAGCTGCACGCCACACCGGTCTCGTATCTCTCACGGCCCTCAGATTCGTACTTCTTGCCACACATACAGGTATAAATTCATTTTTAATTAATTATTACATTGTTTAATTAAGGATTATACATGCTAGTTTCCATGACAAAGTTCAAGATAAATCTTTTCATTACAACTGGAGCTGCCAGTTTGCTAAGTTTCAAATGATTATTAAACAGCAAGCACAAATTATACAAAAGCAGCAGCCCTGCCAGCGCACTCAGTGTCCGAATTTGCTCACTCATTTTCATTCAGTCCTTCAAGTGGACTATATTGGCAAATAAATGTAGGGAATAGTGAATGAGGTTATAGGGGGCAATTTTGAACACAGCTAGGGTCTCACACACTCACTGCGATGACGTAATTTTTTTGCCGCGCAAGACCTCAGCCTTCCCCTGGCCACGGACTTGAGACTTTCATGGAATTTTCTCACTCAAATCGCCGATATGGTGCTGATACTGACTGTTTTTAGATGGGAATGCTGCCCATAACGGCTGCTAGGATAAAAAAAAATGTATAATAATAATAATAATAATAACAACAACATATTGTCAAAACCGATTTGGCAAACTATCCAGTGCATATCTGTGTGCGCTGTGAAGAGCCGGTTTAAAAGCTGTAGATGTCAGATGATTAGGCCAGTGTGCACATGACGATCGGCAGGAGTCGTCCCATATTTGTTTTCGATTAAGTAATTCAACTGTGCTCTCAGAGTTAGTTATATTTATAAAAAGCCTTCTAGTCCAGTGGTTTTCAAACCTGTCCTGGAGGCACCCCAGCCCTGCACATTTTGTGTGTCTCCCTCATTTATCACACCTGATTCAACTCATCAACTCGTTAGTAGAGACTGCAAGAACTAAATTGGGTGTGTCTGATAAGGAAGGCATACAAAATGTGCAGGGCTGGGGTGCCTCCAGGACAGGTTTGAAAACCACTGTTCTAGTCATCTCCCACCACAGGTGTAATTCACTTTTTGAGAGTTGGGTCACTCTCCCAATCTTTACTGTCGATACAGCTTACTAAATATTATGCCACTTTGGCATAGCAATCACTTATACAGCTACAAGTCACTCATGAATGATTACGTCTGCTGTTGATCGCTTATTGGCTAAAAGTGCATGCACACTTGGGTTTTGTTTATTAACCAATTAGCCTAAAATTTAGATGTTTGAAACCCACCAAACTGACCCCAAACCAGCCCAAATCTTGTCCACCCGCCCAAACAAATTTTTATCCGCACAACCAAATTTAAAACCGCCCAATCTGGCAACACGGGGTGAGCGTCAAGGGTTCCCTATAGAGTGGGGGGAAACAACCCCTTGGGGTGAAAAGCCCCCTTACTGTTTTTTTTTTTTTTTTTTTCAAAATAACAACTAGATAAAGTCAAGATACATTTTTGTTGTTACTATGGACTAATTTGGCAAGAGTGATGTAGAAATATTCACTGTGAAGCTTACACTGGCGACGTACCTCAGTGAAAACGGATTTCACAGTAAGAGATCTAATTTTCAGCAGTAAGAAAAGGTGTTTTAAAGCTTGTTACAAGTTGTACAGTACATATTTAAGGAAAATATAATTATATGTTTTAGAATTAAAAATTTTCAAACCTAGTCTATGGGGTAATACCCAAAAACGTGGGGTAAAACCCTGGGGGCATCGCTTACCACTATCATAATTACTGTAGTTACCATGGTCTAAACATCAAGTCCTTTGTTTTTCCATAAAATATAATCTAACTAGGTGGTTGAATAAAAATTATTGTTATATAAATAAATATATACATTTTTTCAAATAGGCTGATTTTCAGCATGATTCATTATTAAATATATTCACATTCATCTACTGTTGTTTTAGCTTGTCTTTTAATTATAAGCTAAAACTGTTTGTACTCTGATTTTGGTGTACATGTATAAAACATTGTCAGCATGTGTAAAACTTTGCCAGAGTGGGGGTATTTTACCCCACCTGGGGCATTTTACCCCAAAATGCCCCCTTGGTACTAATTTATTTTTTGTAAAAAAATAAATAAAAAAAGGACGTTTTTCACACTTGGTTTATAATTTATGTCATTGTCCCTGAAAACTAGGATAACTGTTCTAGACACTTTTAACTTTTGTTTCACACACACAAAAAAATACACAGTCTGTGCTTTATTTTGTATCCAATCACAGGCATTTCTGTTGATTTCTTGAACTGAAGGGCCTGTCAGAGATGTATAAGAATCCTTACCGCTCAGAAACAACAGTTTTTGTGGGAGTTCGCTCGCAAATCCTATCATTATAACAAAATGTAGGCATTATGTAATCAAGAGATTCATTGTACAATCAGCTCCATTGATTAAAACGGAATTTTGTGAGATGGCAATTAACTAAAAGTGATTTTAGATTATAAAGGGAGCGCTTTTTGTGCACTTTCTACCATGCCAAATCACGCATTTATTTTTCTGTAAGATAATGACTGTCATATACGAACAAGAATACTGTCATAATGTACAAAACTCATGTACGCACTCACTTGGCACCTTTTTGGTTTGCTCGCTTCAGAAGGTGAAAAGGCGGCAGCCGCGCGCGTGTGTGCGCCTGGTGCACAGAGGCGGGGGTGAAAAAGGCGGCAAGCGCGTGAAGGGGGATAAGAAAAGCTCGTGTACTTGCAGTCGACCGGTGTCGGTAACCAGGCTGTGATCGGTGGTCTCCGTGTCTTTTTCTCCTCTGCTTCTCTCTCTCTCTCTCTCTCTCTCTCTCTCTCTCTCTCTCTCTCTCTCTCTCTCTCTCTCTCTCTCTCAGTGTTATATAGCAACCGTGGCGCGTCAGTCCTCAGAAGAACGACTCTAAAGATCAAATCTGCGTCTCACTGGGATTTTGCTGCATTTCTACCGTTTTCCCTTCAGCGTCTTCTCTCCTCCGTGTAACCGGCTCGTCGCAAACTGAATGTCTCTTGCTGTCTGTGGTAATTTGTTATCATGACCACAGCAAAGGAGTCAAATATATCGGCCAAATCAGCTCAACAGCAAGAACAGGTACTGAAGTGATTTATTTATTTATTTGTACTGGACAGAGAGATATTCATTTCAAGAGGTAAATTGCTTTAGTCAAACGTGAGGTGATTTGTAAAACTACCAGAAAGTAACAGAATTGTTTTTTTTTAAATGTTTTATGAACAGACCAGAAACAATGACTTAATATTATTTATTTATTTATTAATTTTTTGACCATTTGATCTTCAAGGAGAAAGTAGCATTAGTTACCAGTGATGCCTACCGGTTTAAAGTTATTAGAAATCCATATCTGTGCATATAGTAAGTCTGATGAGCTGTTTGTTCTGATTTACACTAGCCTACACGCAATTGGAAAATAATCTAAAGTCAAAATATTGTTAAAGTTATAGAAATGTTATTTTATGAGATTACCAAGATACCTGATAAAGGCTATTTGTATTCAAGACTATTAATTAAATTACCTTCAATCATATTATATTAATTGCCAGAATTTGTGTTTTTGTTCCATTAATATAACTTTTTGTGCTGTGTATCTCATAGATTGACTGTCTCTTGACATAACTTGTTCTCATAGTAATACAAATAATAACCAGATAATATGATGATCACCAGAGGACATATTTAACACACATGTTCTTGAGATTATAAAGTAACTCTCCTTTCCATGAATAAACCGCTTAAATCACATTACTTCTCTCGCTTTTCAAAATATTAGCTTGACTAACAGTGAATGCCTGTGCTTGATTTCAAGAGGGAAAGAGCGGAAGCAGGTACAGAAACAGCCACGGGCAATACTGACAGGAACAAAGTGCAGTGCAGGAAAAGCAGCGTGAAAGGTGGGAGCCCCGCTAGAGACAGCAGAGAGGGGGCAGGTGAACATGTCAAGGGCAGGCAAACTTTGACAATAGGAAGGGTAGATCTTCTGTTCTTACAATGTTTTCCAAAGGCAACAGTCACCCAAAGAGTAAAGTTGAGATTTCCATCTACAGTACATGTATAACATTCATAAAATCACATAATAATACATACACCTGTACGTAGATTCTGTAATAAGGGACTTTCTTACCATCGGAGTAATTTAAGCAAGACACACCCTTCATGTTTTGTGAGTCTGCACTCTGCAGTCAGATGTTATTTAATTCAAAAACAGATGGAATGCAGCTTGAACTATACTTTTAAGTTGACAGTTAAAACCCACGCCACTAAATTATGATAAACAATTAGTCATTGTAAAACAGCAAAAGTGTAAATGTTTAGGCAGGGCTTGACATTAAGCCTTTTCATGTGCTTGTTCTTTGGACAAGTAAATCGTTCATTCACTTGTCTGAGTAAAACATTTGCTTGTCCAGAATCTTTTTTTGTGTGTGTGTTTTGTAAATATAATTTATTCTGAAGCAATATTCTCATCAGTGTTCAGTCAGCTTTTACATATTTATGATATTTTAATCTTTGTAAAGGGCATTTTTCCCGTGATCGTTTTAAATATATTGATCAAATTTGAGAATTTAAAGGAGCACGGCGACTTTTTGGGACTTTAGCTTATTCACCGTATCCCCCAGAGTTAGATAAGTCCATACATACCATTCTCATCTCTGTGCGTGGCATAACTCTGTCTGACGGACCCACCGCTAGCCTAGCTTAGCACAAAGACTGGAGGTAAATGGCTCCAGCTAGCCTACTGCTCAATAAGTGACAAAATAACACCAACATGGGTGCAGCGGCGCAATGATATTACGCAGCGCCTGAAAATAGTCCCCAGCGTGCAAGCAGGTTGTCACATTGGTTATGTTGATGGAAGTTAGCCTATTTTCAGTCGCTGCGTAATATCATTGCACCGCTGCACCCATGGTACGGCAGCAAAGTTCCTGGATTATTATGCAACATACCGGTCTAGAAAATCGCAACTTTTAATTTTCCATCGGTCTTAGTACACGATGTAACTATACACATCACAACATATAAATAGGAAAATGTTGGGGTTATTTTGTCACTTATTGAGCAGTAGGCTAGAAGGAGCCGTTTACTTCCAGTCTTTGTGCTAAGCTAGGCTAGCGGTGGGTGCGTCAGACAGAGTTATGGGATGCACGAGATGAGAATGGTATGTATGGACTGGATATGGTGAATAAGCTAAAGTCCCAAAAAGTCGGCATGTTCCTTTAAAAGGAAAGATGAAGCATACATTAAATTAGAATAATAAGACACTGTAGGGCTGTTACCAGTCAAATTAAATAATTTACACAGAAAAATTACAACTGCATTAAATAATGTTATGAGATTGTTTTAAATTATTTTTTTGAATTTACAAATAAGAAATGTTGGAAAGAATAATACTTTTAAACACAAAACTAAACTGCCAGTAGGTGGCGGCAGGCGACCATCTTAATGAGTGAGTCATTGAGTCATTCATTCAAATGATTCGTTCAAACGGCTGATTCGTTTAGGAATGAGGCAGTTATTTATGAATGGGTCATTGACTCAACCGATTCGTTCAAAACACTGAATCATTCAGTAATGAAACATGGCTGAGTGTTGCTGTGAGATGTGCTATGGTTCTTTTGTGATCTTGGAACTATTTTCGCTGCTGAAACAGAACAAAAACAGTCAATACTGCGTCTAAAATGTAAGTGACCTAATATTAATTACTTGTTTATTGAGCTGTCATATGAAATCAGTGTCACATTTTCAGTCGTGATATTATTCGGCACTCCCGGTCGTGTGATGTTGCTTAACTGTATCGTATGTTATAAATATAGAAACGTCACATTTTGAGTTTTTACCGCAGTATGTTACTGAGTTTCTTTGAGCTGCGCTCATTTGTTTCCATTTCTCCTCATGAGGCTGCGCGATCCTCAACCGCGCAACCTTGTTACCGTCAGTACATTATATATTATGATTCACTATCAATCACCACTTACACTAAATTAATGCAGAATCACTCTCGTGTTTTGGTGATTCCCTAGTTATTTTTGTTATTGATGTTTTAATCAGGATTCTTGTCCGGTCAGGCAAGTAGAATTCTCTTTCGCTTGCCCCTTCAAAAAAAAACACTTGTAGACATGCAGACAAGTGTTAATGTCAAGCCCTGCTTTAGGTGTACATAGACCAACAGTTAGAATATAGTGCAGGCTGAATACAATAACGTAGTCTGACTTGAAAAGATTGACTAACTTGATTGTAAAATTAATAACTGCTGGAGGACTGTAATCGACTTGCGTTCAATGATTCAAAAGTAAAACAAACAATATATTGACTTCTACTTTTTTTTTTCTTGTCTACCACAGCATTGTACGTCTTTCATTTCTTCATCTTCATTCGAGGGCCTTTCTCTGCAAATATTGATATGCGACTAATTTGATTAGTTGACATTTAATTAATTCAGAATACAGAATTGATTGACTGCCATAATGCAATGCAAACACAGTCTGTTTTTTTATACTGCCATATTTTTTTTGATTTGTGCTTGGAGTTCAGTTTAATGGAGAAGGAGTAGTATTCTGAAGATAAAGGAGAAAGCTAACGTAGCCTTGAGAGGTGAGGGAGTGATGCAGCAGCAAAAATCTTTAACCATTCATCAATGATGCCTTTAAGCATGCTCACACGGACCTCAATATACTGACACAGTCATATATTTTTTTTTCTTGAACAGTTTCCTGTGTATTTTCAGCATTAATCAATGAAAATGCGCTGTCATAAAACAGCCAATTAGGGGCACGTTTCTTGTACAACAATGCAACTCGCTGCATAACCATAATAGTACGATGTGTCATTGGATAAGTGATCTAACTCAGGCATGGGTAATTTCAATAGTGACAAGGACCAACATTTTTTCTCCTTCATACCAAGGGGCCAGATTACTAATCTACACTCACACCCTTTACACCGTTTTACTCAATTGACATTAATGGAAATCCGTGTGTAATTGTAATTTTTTTTTTTAAATACTGTATTAAATATAAAACTTGTGCAGTTATGCTAATACAAATGGGAAACTTTGTTGTCAGTTGACAAGCATATTACTCCAAGCAAACAGTAAACATCTAAATTTCATTGTCTGTAAATTTGCAACAAACAAACGTATGTCCTATTTTTGATTACATGCATTGCGAATACTCAACTCAACCTTAGAAAACTGTTAAAAAGTGCTTATTCAAAACATAGTTGTCCCAAATGGTATTACTATAATCCACATCCACATATTACCATGAATCAAAATGCTATTTTTAAAAATGTATAAGAACATAAGTAAGTGAGCTATTTCCTGTAGCTCAAACAATAAGAGTGTGGCGTTAGCAACGGCAAGGTTGTGGGTTCGATTCCCAGGGAAAGCAAGAACTGTAAAGAATGTGTACCTTGAATGCAATGTAAGTCGCTTTGGATAAAAGCGTCTGCCAAATGCATAAATGTAAATGCATACATTTCTGTCATGCATTTGGCAAAAAGGGTTTCCACTGCGGAGCTAATAACGGAACTCTTTGGAATTTAATACAAATGAGTCAGTCGTTGCTTAGGCAAGAGTTTACACACGATATGCAAAATAATCGTGACTGTGTTATGGAGGAAGATCAGACATTTCTTTAAATTGTATTTTTAATGTGTGTTCACGTTGCTCAAATAGCACGTTTAGCAAGCTGTGGAGAAACTGGCAGTCAGGCAACAGACAAGAGGCCGAGTGGCGACGTCACTACACGCATTCTAGCAGCACGGTTCGGCACGGTCGGCTAATTCCGGTCCGATAACAGTTTGTAATCAAGTCGTACCAGGCTCAAGTAGAAATACAGCTGGAACCGTTCCTTACCATTCACTGTTCGGTCCAATCGGTTTTTGTGAGCAGTGGTGTAAAAATGTAGCCTGGTTAAAACCAGACCATTCTCAGTAGTAACCGAGTTATGGTCTGGCAAAGCTTCATAGACAAATCATTTCCAAAGGGGCGTCACCAACGGACGTCACTCAAATGCTTCTGGGCGCGATTGGATAGACCTAAAACCAATCAGAGCGCTGAAGGAGATGACGTATGCAGAGCGACGGAGAAACATCTGAGACTCTGACAGCAATTCTCTGTTTTTAACGAAAAGGAAAAGTTTAAATCGCTTAAAACAGACGCGATGCTGATTCGAACGAGTGATGTTCCACGGCGGCATCCATCTTTGTAATGTACAAAATCTGCTTCACCGTCGCTGCGCTGTCGTCATCGTGTAAAGCCCGCCCCGATGTTTCTGATTGTTGCCGCAATTTCGAGAGATTAGAAGTGGGCTTGAATGGGCTCTTTCACCTGCGCCAGCTGAGGAAATTCAGGGTTTCACCAGCTATCCTGAAAACTTTCTATTTAGGGGCGATAGAAAGTGTTTTAACTCAGTGCATCACAGCATGGTATGGGAACAGCACCAGTCATGACCGCAAAGCCCTGCAAAGAGTAGTGCGCTTATCCGAGCGTATCTCAGGGTCAGCTCTCCCGTCTCTGCAGGACGTCTACACCAAACGCTGCAAAGGTAGAGCTACCAAGATCATCAAGGACTCTAATCACCCTGCAAACCCTCACTTCACGCTGCTGCCATCTGGTAAGCGCTTCCGAAGCCTGATGGCCAAAACTGAGAGACTCAGGAGGAGCTTCTTCCCCCAGGCCATCAGACTCCTGAACTTAACATCACGTGACTTCACGTCCAGGATAAACATCGATACACTGACACTGCACTGCACTTTCTGTTCTCGTTGTTACTGTGTAACAACCTGTTATAAACCTGTTTGCACATTATACTCTTATACATTTGTTAACCACATATTTATAAGTCTACAGTTTACTCACTGCACAGTCTACTTCAATTATTTTATTCCACTTTATCCTTATTTGTTACCTTTTTTTTTTTTTCTTGACTTGATTTGATTTATAATTCTACAGATATACATATATAGACATATATATATATATATATATATATATATATATATATATATATATATATATATATATAGATAGTACTTTTTTAGTATTTTTTTATCCCTATTTCTATTATAATTTCTTCCTTGTGTTTTTAACTGTGAATTTGCACTGTCCATGGAGCGGACCTGTTTACATTTCACTGCCGGTTGTATATTCTGTATATAACTGTGTATGTGACAAATAAAACTCTTGAATCTTGAATCTTGAATCTTTGCCAGACTAACTTGCAGAGCAAATCTAAATTTGCCGGAAGTTGTCTGGGTTTTCCCAGGCTAGTAAAAATTCTAATCTTTCATAACAGATTTAATTTACAAACAAACCAAACATGGGTGACCCCTTGAACTTGGTAAAAAGATCATCCGTTTACCTTCTTGACTAGAAAACACGATTTTCATGGTCAATTTTTCAGTTATTTTTGCTCATTTGAGTAAACCTTCGCATTAGCATGCACATCCTACACTAGGGTGACCACCCATCCCGCATTTTGAAGGACAGTCCAAAATTGGGAGCTTTAGGATGTAGTGTCCCGCATTTCAGTTATGCCTGTATTATTGTTTGTTTTTGTGTTTTTTTTCATCCCTGAAATTACAATAATACCACAGTAAGAAATATAATAAAAACTGTGACTGGCATTTAAAAATCTATTTGCAGAGCCATCACGTTCTAACTGTGAACATAACCAACCAACGCAATCATAGAGAGGTTTTCCCACTGATGAAACACGAGTGGACAGCGCAAAGGAATAAGTGTGGGCCTCATCAAAGTCGGTAAACACAGCTACACCAGCAAGGATTTCATCTCACATACTGGATAAGAACCTCAAGAGCTGTTTAAAGCTGCCCAAATTGATGATTTAAAGCATGTGATCATTCATCCGGATGGCAAATATTTCCAACGAACATGCACCGTTCCCATGGATGCTCGTGAGCCACCCACAGAAATGGTCGAGCACCTACGGAAAAACTACGGATATTCTCCATTCATTTTAACCAGTAAAACATGTATTTCATCTTTCAGGCACAACTTTATTCTCACATTAATAGTTAATTTAAAGTGGTTTCTATGGCATTATTATAATGACAAATGTCGAGAGCACATTATTTTTATGTGAGAGCGGTGCAAGCAGGAATCTGTCCGCTCACAGGCAGATACCCTTCACACGCGCTCTCTCTCGCTCCGATATTAGACTACATGTGCGTGTTCAAACTTTGTCCTCCTGCATGTGCACTCGTGATTGTAGAATTGTCTTCACTCCAAGATTTAATCTTGCCAGAAGTGCAACATTATTGTGTGGGCACCCACTGCAGAAACATTAATTGGATATGCCAAGTTGCCAACAAATGTAAATGAATATTTACATAGCATAATAGTTAAATTTATCTGTCTCACACGTGTCTCGCATTGTCCCGCAAAATCACAGACTGTCCTGAAACAGATTAATAGCCAGGTGGTCACCCTATCCTACGCTGTAATTAGTATGTGAATCGGCTGGAAATAGCGATATCTACTGTTTTGATATAGTATTAACATCACAATCAGAACACAATCTTTCCCTTACTTATTATATATCAAATGGATCATCTGAGTGGTATTCAAATACAGCATATGTCCCGCAGGCCGCCAGTTGCCCATCCCTGATGTAGCTAGTCACGACTGTTTCCCAAATGTGTAGTAACTTTGTTCTACATCCATCTTTCAAAGCATGTTAGTTCAGCAATATAGAACTGCCGTTAATGATGTCCTGCAGGTAGTGGAGTAATAACTTGTGCTAATTAATCGATTCAGAAACTAATTAATGTCAGATTATTGCTGTAAACCAGGGGTCTTCTACGTTTTTCAGGGCAAGGACCCTTTAGCGATAGAGACATGGAGTGGGGACCCTCGATACAAATTGTGTAAATTCGATTTTAATAGAAACTAACTATATTATGATTAAGAATAAGATCTATTATGTTAAGACAGTAGGCCAGAACTATGCACATTATTGTTGTTGCACATGCATCACTGTCTGTATATAGTACTTGCCATTGTTAAAATTAACAACATGCTGCGATTAAAAAAACTAAAATCACAATTCATTAGTTGTTTGCGTTTGTTGTAAATTATTTTAATTGATTTGCAGTCACACATTTATTTTACTAATCAGATAAATTAAACATTTACCTGAACTTCAGTTTCAAGTTTACTCAAACAACATTTTAATTTTACTGTGAGATAGACAATTAAGAATCAAATCACTATATATATATATATATATATTGATACGAATGTGTTTTGAATCTGTGATTCTGTATTTACATCACGTATCTATTTTGACATGCCATTTTTTTGTCCCGTGCTAGTTATCACTGTCAATTGCTATTTCGAGAGTGAACCACGCATGTAGACGTCACTTCCAAAACTTTGCAGTGTGTAATTTGGCGTTGTTCCTCTTAGCAGCATGATAAACAATACTTTTATTCAATGGATTATAGCTATAGCCTCGAAAGCACGAAAGAGCGCTCACTTTACAATCACAATTAAGCTGTCACTCATCTCAGTTCGCAATCTCACAGCGTTCCATCAAAATCAGTAATTTTCTCTTTTTAAGGATCTCTTACTTGCGTCGTGTCTTTGTTAATGAGAGAATTCACGAGAGCGAGCAGAACTCAGCACTGAATAAAAACTCTGGCGTTTTGAGTGGATTCTAACTTAAACACCTCTGATTGGCCATTGCGTTCTGTAAATCTGTTTCTCCAATAGTATTATACTATTACAGTATAAACGGAGGGTGCTCTGTTTGTTTCAGGGTGCTTCTATTTGAATTTGACTTTGTGATGTTTTCTCCCCATGTTGTAATTTTTTTTAATCAAAAAATTATTAGTGATCAAACATTAATTTGAGGAGCCCTTAGGGGTCGCGGACCCCTGGTTGAAGACCCATGCTGTTAACAATTAACACTGTATCTAAAGACTATTTTGCTATTTTTATTCAATTTAATTAAAATGCTCTTACGTCAAACTCTGGGGTTCTCCCGTGCACTAGAGCACTTTCATTCTCTTGACATTCTAACATGTTGAATGAAATGTGTTCATTTATGGAATGAAAGACATTGTACTGCATGTTAGCCTGCTTATTTTTCTGAGCATGATCTATCAAAGTCCATGTCATGTGCTTCTGACCACAGATTGAGCGCTGTAGTCCCGACCACACGACTTTGCAGTGCTGTTTGCGAGTGTTTGTTGGAATTTTGATTTTGGGAAACACAAATTGTTGGAATTGACGAATTGATGAATTGATCTGCTTGTGCCGTGTGCGAGTAACCATTTATTTCCCTAGATTCATAAACCCTCAAAACCACCAGCACTCACAAGACAAATGCCAGCTCCCAGTGGGTGGTGGCGCAAATAGTAAGATGAAATAAGATTACAATAGTGCGTCACTATTGTGACAGGCAGATTTTCATAAATCTCAGCAAAATTTATTTTGAGTTAGTATGAGCATAGAGCCGAATGGTGCTGGTGTCCAGAAGTGATGGGTTTAAATTAGTGGAGGAGACATCTTTGTTTCATATCAATTGCAAAAACAAATGTGGGACTAGGTGCAAATGGCTAAAAATGCTTTTGGGAAACACACCCTAGAATGCTTTTTGTGCTCTCATGGAATGCACTGTAACATAAAATTGAGAACAGAACTTTTACGATTAAGGTAATGCTTCACCAGAAGGCATGCTTTTTATGGTGTTAGTTTGAGTGATTCGTCATATAAAACTTTAACGTTCAGTCTCATGTTCATGTTGGATTTTTATGCAGATGAGGAGCATTGCATTGGTCCAATGACTTTTCATGTGGACCAGGCTACCTGAGGCATTGGCAATATAGAAACAAAGTACCTGCAAAATGTGCTTCTTGTGATGTTGTGGCTGGTTAGGACAAAACTATGAACAAGCATGAAAGAGAGACCTTTTGTCACTTTTACTACCATCATGCAGCATCAAAAAATGTTTACCGGCAAGCCACACCTCAGACTACATTATTATTATCGTGATGATTTGAAGAATAGTACACAGACCTAGAGGCTATTGGTATTTTGTATACATATGAACATACATACACATAAACACATGAATCCATACGCCCACATGCTTGTCTGTGGCCAAAAGATGGATCCAATTATCCAGTGATGTGTGGCAGAGCGCACTGATGTATAGGCCAAGAGAAGGTACGCACTCATTGCACTGCTGGAGAGCAAGGCATATTCAGAATATAATCACACACAAACACATATACACACTGGTGCACTGATCCGACAACTCGCATGCACACAAACTGCAGGACAAGCCTTGTCCAGCAGGACACGCTTGTGCCGTGTGTGAGTGACCATTTATTACCTTAAATTCATAAACCCTCAGAATCATCATCACTCACATGACAAATGCCAGCTGCCAGTGGGTGGTGGTGCGAATGGTAGGACGAAACAAGATTATAATAGTGTGTCATTTTAAGGTGACAGGCGGATTTTTCTAAATCTTTCTTTTTATGTGTTTTTATGAGCATACATGGTGCTGGTGTCCAGAAGTGATGGGTTTATGTCAGTCTCTGTTTTATATCAGTTGCAAAAACAACAGGTGTACAAACCATTGCTGCTCTGTTCCATCATGAAGTGTGTAGAATTTCATAATAGTCTTGTTTAATTTTATTTATGAGGCTGCTATTAATGTTTTACAAACTGTACAAATTGTGAATAAAAACAGAATGCAATGATGTGGAAGTTTAAAATTTAAATATTTTATTCAGAATACAACATAGATGACATATCAAATGTTTAAACTGAGAAAATGTATCATTTTAAGGAAAAATAAGTTGATTTTAAATTTCATGGCATCAACACATCTCAAAAAAGTTGGGACAAGGCCATGTTTCCCACTGTGTGGCATCCCCTCTTCTTTTATAACAGTCTGAAAACGTCTGGGGACTGAGGAGACAAGTTGCTCAAGTTTAGGAATAGGAATGTTGTCCCATTCTTGTCTAATACAGGCTTCTAGTTGCTCAACTGTCTTAGGTCTTCTTTGTTGCATCTTCCTCTTTATGATGCGCCAAATGTTTTCTATGGGTGAAAGATCTGGACTGCAGGCTGGCCATTTCAGTCCCCGGATCCTTCTTCTACACAGCCATGGTGTTGTAATTGATGCAGTATGTGGTCTGGCATTCTGAACTGAGCGCTGATAACAACTTGGGTTGTCCTTGTCCTCTTTAGTCCGGATGACATGGCGTCCCAGTTTTCCAAAAAGAACTTCAAATTTTGATTGGTCAATTGACAATGTTTTCTGGAAGTATTCCTGAGCCCATGTTGTGATTTCCATTACAGTAGCATTCCTGTATGTGATGCAGTGCCGTCTAAGGGCCCGAAGATCACGGGCATCCAGTGTGGTTTTCCGGCCTTGACCCTTACGCACAGAGATTGTTCCAGATTCTCTGAATCTTTGGATGATATTATGCACTGTAGATGATGATAACTTCAAACTCTTTGCAGTTTTTCTCTGAGAAACTCCTTTCTGATATTACTCCAGTATTTTTGGCCGCAGCATTGGGGGAATTGGTGATCCTCTGCCCATCTTGACTTCTGAGAGACACTGCCACTCTGAGAGGCTCTTTTTATACCCAATCATGTTGCCAATTGACCTAATAAGTTGTAAATTGGTCCTCCAGCTGTTCCTTATATGTACATTTAACTTTTCCGGCCTCTTATTGCTACCTGTCCCAACTTTTTTTGGAATGTGTAGCTCTCATGAAATCTAAAATGAGCCGATATTTGGCATGACATTTCAAAATGTCTCACTTTCAACATTTGATATGTCATCTATATTCTACTGTGAATAAAATATAAGTTTATTTGTAAATTATTGCATTCCTTTTTTATTCACAATTTGTACAGTGTCCCCCGGCGTCAAAATCAGGCTCATATAAATGTCAGGGAACACGATTCCTGGTTGCATGTTAATATCCATGGATCACTGGATGTTGGTCAAGTCACTCCAAAGATTTTACATAGCGGTAGTTCTTTGGTCACTCTGTGAATATGGAAGACGTCAGCGAAGTTAGCCAGTGTAGGGTAGGTGAGCTGCTATACTCATAAGCATTATGGTGACAGCTCTATTCTTGAGAAAAGAAACTTTACGAGAAAAATGTTGCTCTCTTTCTCTTTATCCTCATCTGCGTCCTCTTTATCGCCTGCACACACATTTGCTGGCTTCCCATGGCACATCACCTGATAAATGAATGTGTAAATGCTAACTTCAGTAACCTCTGTTTACTTCCGTATAATTCCGTGCTGCTGACCATCTTTATTATTGTTCTTTTGTGCATACCGGTCAATTCAGGATTTACACTCAAATCTGATATTGGCCAAATATCTGAGCAATAAGTCAGAATTGAGTACTAAACTGCTTCTGTGTGTGCTTCGTACATTACTACCCTGTTTACAATGGATCTGTTAGCCTACAAAATTTTGATAATGTAGCCGCAACTTAACATACATCATGCAGCACGATCAAAGTTATATAGAACGTAGAATGACAATAATGCAAGTAACTTTAATACTTAATTAGGTAGTAGGCAATTGATAGAGATGTTCCTGATTGATTGGCCACTGATCGGAATCAGCGAATAACTCATTATGTAATACATCTCTGGTCTCTAACCTTGACTATCATGAGCCCTTTAAGACTAATATATCACTTTGACGTCATCACCGATGTGAATGTTAAAAGCAAACGGCATTAACAGCAGCAGCTGTTCAGTCTCGCAGATGCTCTCCCTCCACTCCCTTCTCAGCTCTCCCTCACAGAGTCTTCTGGTCATAAACCACAAATAAAAGAGGAACTAATGTTACCAACATCCGACTAAATGAAAAGGCAGGGGATGTAGTTTTGCATAGAATAGTTACATATACAATATTTGGTCCCACTTTATATTAGGTGTCTTTAACTACTGTGTACTGGCATTTATATGAATCATTTGATACAATGCACTTATTGTGTACATACAAGGGCTGTCAAGCAATTACATTTTTAAAATCTATTTATATGATGTGCCGATTTATTAATCTAATAAATGAAATTAAAGATTTATCCTTTAACTAAATTATCCTTTAATTAAAAAAAAAAAAAAAAAAGATTGTTTATTTGATTACATTTGATTACATTTTGATTAAATTTTTTTGGTGGCCTCCAAAATAAATTGTTGTTCCGACAAAGCCTTATATGATCATTTATTGTGATTTGAGTGATGTAGATGTAACTAAGTTTGTGTGTGTACAAGGAAGAAGACACGGGGGTCGGCTGGCTGGGATCTCGGAACAGGCATTTTATTGGCTTCAACTCGGGTCACAAAACAAGTATGCGCATCGCACCACTTAAATAAACTTCAATCTCATATATATCAACGGTTTCACTTTGGCAGTTCCTCTCTGCACGTCCTTTCCCTGTTTGAGTCCCAGTGTGTGTGTGTCCAGCTCCTCTCTCTCCAGTCCTCATTTCCTGTGTGGCTTATAACCAGTCTCTCCACGCCAATTACTGAAACAAGAGACAGGTGTTTATCATTTGCACTTGATTCACTTATGTGCCACTCCTCACAGACCTCACTAAACCACGCCCCTCTCGCCACAGTAGATGACTGCTGCGCTTGTGATAAGACACGTTAACTGAAAGAGAACGAGCAGAGAGCCCTGCGCACTCTCTCTGTCTTCAAAGTAAGCACTATCTTTGCTTTCTCTCCCTCACAAATATTAATCAAAATCAACTGTAAACTGACACAATGGTAAAAGGTCGGGAGACCAAATCCATGTTGCACGTGGTGCATTCTGAGTATTTTTTCCCCTGAATTACCACTGGGTGTGAATTGCACTCAAAAAACATTGCCTGTTCTCTGACAAGCGTTCCGCACATGCAGCTGACATAAGCCACACTTTCAATAAACGGGAAAAAAATCCTATCCAGTGTTTTCTGTGCTGAGACAAATCTTTTGCGATGTCCTAACAGCCCGGATTAGCAAACAACCCGTCCGCTAATGTTCGATTCGCGACCTAATGACTTCTTTGAACTGATTAATTTTAATGACTGAAAAAAAAAAACTGATCTGTCCAACACTGAACTCACAAATCGGTGTATCATTTACTCAGAACACCTCTGGAATGAGAATGCAAGTGTGCTTACACCATTTAGCAAGTAGTTAGTAAGAATTATCCTTAATAATCAGGTTATTTATATTGACAATGTTTAAAATCATTTAGTTTAGACTGGAGTGAGGTGAAACCAGAACAAAGCAAGTTGTTGTTAGCTAGCTGCTAATTTTATTCAATTGTATATGGTAGAAAAACTTTCTATTTTTTTTTTTAAATTCTAAAATAAATTATTTTAAATGAAACTTTTTAATATTAATATGATTATATACCAAAATAATTAGCAGTAAGCAATGAGGAACAAAAGAAACAAACATCAAGGTAAGAGATCGCACATAATAGCAAAAATCACAACCTATTTGCGTTTATTTTAAATGTATTGTCAGTATTGGGCTTGCAGATCACGTGGGTAGAATACTTTTTACTGTGTGTGTGGATGACCATGTCTGTCAGCCACCACCGAAAAACCCTGGTTCCCTTTCAGTCAGTCACGTTCGACATACGTCGGAACTGACCGTCTAATTGGGAAATTAAGTGATTTTAAGCGAAATTGAGTCCTTCAGGAAACAAGGGTTACATACGTAACCGAGACATTCCCTTTCAGTCGGTCATGCTCGACGTATGTCGGAACTGACCGATGAATTGGGGATCGCTTAAGTCCCCAATTAGTTGGTCAGTTCCAACGTACATCTCCGTTCCCCCTTCAGGAGCGAGGGTTACATACGTAACCGAGACATTCCCTTTCACTCGGTCACGCTCGACACGCACGGTCTAAACTTACAGTAATATTGTTGTCAACAAAAACTGGACAGCTTTAGTATTACTTTAATTGAGTTAATAGTGACCATAAGCAGAGAGCTTACATATAACTGGTTATGAGAGAGCTCCTCATAAAAAAATTAAAATAAAAAAATGCAATGGTATTTGTTGTAAAAATCCTGGTTGGTGCCTTCATAGCAATTATTGTGGCATGCCGTCTCAATTGTACTGGCTGCTAAAATGTCACCAGAATGTTTTGAATGTGTGTTTAAGTAATGACAATCAACAGGCTGTTTAGTTATACAGGAGCTGTGGGTTCATTTAGATGGCATTTATTTCAAAATGCCAGCTTCCCTCAAGGGCGTAATTGGATAATTGGATTTCATAAAACCAAGAGAGTGCAACTTTGCATGACAGACCTCTGTTTATGTTTGCAGATATTTTTCAGTCCTATATTTTAATAAGGTCTACTTGTGGTGTGGATGTGAATCTAGAATATCTTCATGCATGTTATGTTTTACTACTTTGGCCTTTATTGCTGTAAACTGGGGTAGATGGTGCAAAAGAACATGCATGACTCAGGGTTTCTTGTAAATGAACAGAAGGAGCAGACAGTGGGACGTGTGTTTGGCAGGGTGCGTGTGCCCTCTCTCCTGGGGCTGCTCCTACCCTTCAGAGCGAGGCTCAGTATTAGAGCCCATATGTTGACTCAAGACTGATCCACTATCCTCAGAGAGCTGATATATTTACACAAACTTTCTTTATCTGTCACTCAAAGATTTGTTTAGGCCTATATAGACATTCTCTCATATGTGTCAGTGTAAACCCTAATGCTCAAAATAATATATTGGTTTGAGTAGGGTAAACTTTAATTATAAATTAGTTCAATCAAATTAACTTTTATGAGTATTTAGAACTTTTCTTTTGAGACACATTTCAAGTGATCATAATTGTTTGGAGTTTTATGAAGTTTAGACAAACTTAAATTTAACTGAAACTGGGCTGGGATTTCTATTTCCCAGAATGTTTTGCCATGACACTTGGAGGAGAGAGAGTTTTTGTGGGGTTAGCATCTAATACTGTCAAAGCATTATTGTTGCAAATTAGAAAGTTAGCATTTATTGAATTAGCTAGTTAGACCTTACCAAGTTTCCACTACTAAAAATATTTAAGTTGAGATTACATGATAATTTTAAGTTTTTATTTTTATTTTTATGAATTAGCTTACTCGAATATTTATTTATAAATATTTATATAGTTAAAAGTAATTCAAATGTATGAGTACAAAATAAAAATCTCCAAGTGCTTCTTACTTTAACTTTGAATTTCTTAGCTAAAATGTTTGATGTAACTGATTACCTAAATTTGAGTTTTGCCAACTTATTTGGGTTTACAGTGATGGGTTTAATACAAGCTTAACTCTCTTAACAGCATTAATGGCATTTTCTATTACCAGTTTGTTCAAAGACAAGCAAAAACAGTACAGTACTTACAGTAACACACTTACAATTGAACTGTTATTTTAGGATGATTTATATACCATTCAAATATATATATATATATTTTATATATTTTGTTTTCATTTAAATTTTATTTTAAGTTTTATTATTATTATTATTATTATTATTATTATTATTATTATTATTTTTAACCTTTTAAAATATTAAAATATTTATATTTAGGTTTAATGTACTTAATGTGTTTTATTATTAATTTTGAAAAGTAAAGATTATTGGAATGTAAAAGGGCATTTGATACAAAGTCAAAGAAGGTGAAGTGAGTAGCTTGATCAGAGAAAAGAGGGATTAAAACGGTGTGAATAGAAAGTTGCCAATAAATTATAATAAAGACAAAAGAATAATAATTAGAGCCATATCCGGGTGTGAATGTGTGCAGGGGAGACTGAAACTCAATGTGGCAGTTTGCACCACAAATCAATAAAGACAATACACTGAATGGATATTTATAAGATGTGAATGTGTGTCAGTTGGCATTTTAGATTCTTCTCTAAATAAAATCTTCATATTTGAAATAAATCATGAACAGGCCCGTGGCTTTAGCTGATTTGCATTTTTAGACTGCTACAGGGCCAATTTCATTTTTTTTTTTCATAAAGACATTTTTAAAAATCAATATCTAATAACGTCACAATACATTTAAAAGGATAGTTCACCCAAAAATGTGATATTTATCTGCTTACCCCAAGGGCATCCAATATATAGATGTCTTTGTTTCTTCAGTCAGGACACAAATGAAGATTTTTAACTCAACTGTTGCAGTCTGTCAGTCGTATAATGCATGTGAGTGGTAGCAAAATCTATGAGAGTAAAAAAAACATGCACAGACAAATCCGTATTAAACACTACGGCTTGTGACGACACATTGATGTCTTAAGACACAAAACGATCGGTTTGTGCGAGAAACCAAACAGTATTTATATATTTTTTTACCTCTGATACACCACTATGATGTCCATCAGCCTTCAGCGCGCGATCACTTCCGGTGAGTGAGGTAAGCAGATCAAATTAAGCCCTTTATACATTTTTTTCTTTTAGACAATAATTAATTCTGACTGAATGACAAATAACTGTCAAGTGTCTGCTTTCAAATGAGCTCCACTTATGCTTGTAGTGCAAAGGCTTCTTAACTGTCTATTTTTAGTATGCCATTTTCTTTTTCTTTTTTTCAAAGAGCAGGGTGCAGGTTAACAGGTTAACACCTTTTGCATATGCAGAAGGGAGATGTGCTTTCCCTTTAAACATCTCATTGAACATTGGACACTGCATTCAAGAAATCAACAAAATTGTTTGTGATTGGCTACATTGTGCATTGCTGCAAAAACACGGTTTTAAATAGAAACATTTGACACTCTCCAGAGCGCAAACATAGATATGCACTTGATTGCATGCCAAATCTGTTTTGCCAATATGCTATTATTACGGACAAAACTGATCCTAGACCAACAATAATGGGCAGCTTTTCCTTCTAAAAGCAATCAGAAACCGCAGCAGGCAGTTATTTGAGTGAGAAAAATTCATGCTAGTCTCAAGTCTGTGGCCAGGGGAAGGCTAAGCCTTTCCCAGCCTTACACATGCCTTACACACGCTCCACCTATGACCTTGTGGCAGTTCACTTGGCAGCCCTGCAATCTCCCAAAAAAAAAAATATATATATATATATATATATATATATATATATATATATATATAATATATAAATTTCATTCAATCTCAGTTAATATTGGCTATTGGGCCATATAACTGCACACACATACAAAAATGGGAGGTTAAATTTGGTTTAATATAGTTTCAAGTGAAGTTTGACATGCCACATTGCAGGCCACTTCACCAACGACCGAGAAATGCTTTAGCAAATATTCTAGCTGTACATTTCTTTTTAAACCCTACTCATTTTCCTCTTAGACCTCTGCTCGTTGTGTTTTTACAACTGAGGGATGTGTTGAAATTATAATGTCACAGATGTTGTTTATTGATTATTAACTTATTGATGCTGAACCTGGACTGTTCCTTTAAGATGATTGGATTTACTATTCCTTTGTGCATGTGTAACACAAAGCTTCTTCAGATTCATTTTCCTGTACGTTCATGGCCTCAGCAAAACAGCTCTGAAATGGCACAGATGGAGATAATTAAGGCTTTCGAGGGACATTTGGTGGAAATTATCAGGGTTTTTTATTTATTTATTTATTTTTTGCTTTGCAGTGTCCACAGATTGACGATAAGAGAGAGGATTGTAAAGCACACACTGTTTCGAGGGAATTTTTGTCCCAGCCACAGTTATGATCAAAAGAGCCTTTGAATTCTACACCTTGATGAGACAATAGATTGGAATCTGGCCATCAGCGCAATGCATCATGGGCATTGCCCTCTGGCCAACAGCAGGTACTTTTTTACCAGACAGGCAAAGCTGGTGGCAAAGACATAAAAACTGGATTCCTCTCATCCTCATCATCTTTGCTCATTTTATGTCTTTGTTAGCTGGCAGATCAGATGGCAGTGTTCTTACAGTTCTAATAGTAGTGCGTGAAGTCTCAGATTTGTGGACAGAGGAGAGTGTTTTTTTGGAAGGGTGAACATATTTCTGCTCACACAGTATCATGGGAGCAGTTTTTTGAAGAATAGCTTAAGACATTTCTCCTTTTTTTTATGATGATGATTTAATGAGTGGCTTTAAACAAGCGTTTTACATGATGTAATGCTTAACAGGTGTTTGTTCATAAACACTTAAATATTTACTAATTGAATGAAACAACTGATTCATGTTTTCGTTTGGGATGGGTTGAATCAGGCAGACTCAGTTGTATTTGCATTTCCTGCACTGGTCTTGGGGGAAAATATGTGGAATGAGTTTAAACATGGTAAAAAGTGTTAAATGGAGCCGAGAGTGCTAGACACTTATTACTAGCTGGATGCATTATTAAATTACCCTGAATATTTAATACATGAACTCAAGGGGCATAGGATGTATATCAATTTGTGATTGGTAGACATTCCAATTTTATTACTTTCTGCAAATTTCTGCAGCCATCGATTCTGTCTGAGCCTGGAAATGGGTCATGATGATTAACTGGTCAGTGGTAAAACACTGTAAAAGTGCTTATTGGTTAACAGTAATACTGTGTGTATATGTGTATATATATACAGGAAATTTCATGTAATTTTACAGTAAAATACTGTTAATTTAATTAGTTTTTGGAAGTGAAAAACAACAAGTCACGTGATCATTTACTGTGAAAAAATTTAATTGACTCTTAGATTTGTGTCTATGGTATGTCCCCTGTGTTTTTTTTTTTTTTTTTTGTGGTTTTCAGTGTATTTTAAAAGGTACAAAACAGATCTCAGAAAAAAAGGTACAGTGCTGTCACTGGGGCGGTATCCTAAGGTACAAAAGTGAAAAGGTACATCTTTGTACCTTACTTACCCCTAAATGGTAAATATTAGTACCTTAAAAGGTACATGTCAGTACTTTAATGCTGCGTTCACACCAGACGCTTGAACAGTTTGAGTTTACTCGCTTCATTCGTGCGTGACATTCACTTCACAACAGATGCGAATTCGCGTCATGGGAGGGGCTTCTGCCAAGCGGCTCGTCTCGTGGCAAAATGGCTGACATGGATTGTTTTAAAATACGGCAAATAAGCTCAATTTGCCGGCCGATTTTACCTAGCTTGTAGTCTCAATAGGGTGAATTCAGGGTGATTGGGACACTTTTTCCAAGTCATCTCAATGGCAAAAAGTGTCCCAATCACCCTGAAATCACCCTATGTATAGCTCAAATTGAGTAAAGGGTGTTTTTTACAACTTACCAGATTGTCCAACCTCCTCACTCACTTTCTTACAAGCAAGATCCTTTTTATTCTATTTGTGTCTTTGAATTGATTTAACATGTAAATCACTCGCGCTTATCGCTTCATTCGTGTCTGGTGTGAACGCACCATAAGAGTGTGTATTAGTACGTTAAAAGGTACATATCAGTACCTTTTCAGTTTTGTACCTTAGGGTACCGCCCCAGTGACAGCAATGTACCTTTTTTTCTGACAGTGTAAGTTGAATACGGAAGGCGAAGTTGAATAAGTTGAATAGTGTAAGTTGAATACGTAAGTTAAATGACGGACAGATGCACTTTTATGGACTTCAAAAATAGAACCACAGTCACTGTCATTATAAAGCTTGGTTTAGCCAGGACTTTTTTAATATAACTCTGATTTTATTCGTCTGAAAGAAGAATGTCATGTACACCTAGGATGACTTGAGGGTGAGTAAATCATGGGATAATTTTCATTTTTGGGTGAACTAACCCTTTAATTGAACATAAACAGCTCTGTGAAATCCGGATATGTGTCAGCATATTCGGTCTTAAAGTGACAGCAGCCTTAATATACCTGTGTCATTAATGTTAATCAAATCTGGTCACCCTACACATCTTTTAAAGTATTTTTCTTAGAAATTTCACATATTTATGGTCCCTTAGCTAGCTGTATTTATTACCCTTTGAAAATGGTTATAAAAAGTGTTATTTATTTCTGTAAATAAATGCAGCGCATCAATCACGTTTGATGCTGAAGGGATGCGTTCAACAATCTGTCTATTCATTCATGCTAATTGCCAATCCATTACACAAAGATTGAAAACTGAGTGAAAAAGAGAAAATATGTTATTAAATATGGACCTTGGAGAGAGAATGAATGGTGGGAGGAAGAGTGCAAAACCTCTAGATATGATTCTGTCACCTTATGAAGTCTGTTTGCTCGCACATGCTTCTTTGATTACATTTGTGTCTGTGGGTATTAATCAGTGGGGTATGTGGTGCTCAAAGCAACTTGATGTATTAATATACTGTAGAATTTGATGGCTGTGCATCCGTAGGTGTGCATAATGTCTTTGAACATGACTTATCCTATTGAATTTTACAGCTGGAACTATCCGTTTAATAATATTCACTCTGCAGTGAGTGGTATAATTGTATAACTGGAATGAAATTGGGATCCATGTCTTCAAAAATAGTTGCTGCTGATGCTGTAGACAGGCATTCAAAAAAATTCAGAGTCCATATAATACAAGGGCAATTTTACGGTAATATTTTTCTCAGCAGACTAGGAGGAAATGAGCAAAATGAGAACTATTGATCTTATTCTCTCTATAATGGTGGAAATATATGTAGCAATCCCACACTTTAAGCACTGAATAAGTCGTTGTATCCAATTTCTACCCAAATGGCCCTTTCTGTGTACCCATCAGATTCTTCTACAAGTGGTTGTTTGTAGCAGATTTCATGATACAGTATACATGACAGCATGGTCTCATGGGGCCCTGTATAAATAAGAATCATGCCCTTGCTAGTGCTTTGTGTTGAACAGAGCTAGGGTCCGTTGATCATCATCATCCTTTCACACATTATCAACCTGCTGTCCCATTTAACCACAGTGCTTTAACTGATCTCATAGTGAAGCATCAGATGTAACACGAAGAGCATGAGATGTACTTCATTGGTCAAATATGAAGCTTTGGTATGTTCACAGAATTTGCTGACATTAATGGCCACTGCAGTTGTCCGTGCACCCATATCTATCATGTATTTGTACTGATTTTGCAACAGATACCAAAATAAGTGGTATTGTAATCATTTTTGGTTCAAACTGCATAAATAACATGCAAGTAAACATTGCTGTTTATTATGTATTCTTGTAATTGTGCATATAAATACATTTTTAAAGATCTAAAATCTGTAAAATAGTGTAAAAATAGTATTTATTTTTAACTAGATCTTTACCATTGGTCTTTAACATTCCAAAAAAACAAAAACATTTTAGACCATTTCAGAGCAAATTCATAAAAGTCAAGATATATTTAATCTGACAGGTGAAGTGAATAAGACTGATTATCTCTTCATCACAGCACCTGTTAGTGGGTGGGATATATTAGGCAGCAAGTGAACATTTTGTTCTCAAAGTTCATGTGTTAGAAGCAGGAAAAATGGACACGCGTAAGGATTTGAGCAAATTTGACAAGGGCCAAATTGTGATGGCTAGACGACTGGATCAGAACATCTCCAAAACTGCAGCTCTTGTGGGGTGTTCCCGGTCTGCAGTGGTCAGTATCTATCAAAAGTGGTCCAAGGAAGGAACAGTGGTGAACCGGCGACAGGGTCATGAGTGGCTCATTGATGCACGTGGGGAGCGAAGGCTGGCCTGTGTGGTCCGATCAAACAGACGAGCTACTGTAGCTCAAATTGCTCAAGAAGTTAATGCTGGTTCTGATAGAAAGGTGTCAGAATACACAGTGCATCTCAGTTTGTTGCGTATGGGGCTGCATAGACGCAGACCAGTCAGGATGCCCATGCTGACCCCTGTCCACCACCAAAAGCACCAACAGAGGGCACGTGAACATCAGAACTGGACCACGGAGCAATGGAAGAAGGTGGGCTGGTCTGATGAATCATGTTTTCTTTTACATCACGTGGCCAGTCGGGTGCATGTGAGTCGCTTACCTGGGGAACACATGGTACCAGGATGCACTATGGGAAGATGGCAAGCCGGCGGAGGCAGTGTGATGCTTTGGGCAATGTTCTGCTGGGAAACCTTGGGTCCTGCCATCCATGTGGATGTTTCTTTGATACGTACCACCTACCTAAGCATTGTTGCAGACCATGCACACCCTTTCATGGAAACGGTATTTCCTGGTGGCTGTGGCCTCTTTTAGCAGGATAATGTGCCCTGCTACAAAGCAAAAATGGTTCAGGAATGGTTTGAGGAGCATGAATTTGGGGTGTTGACTTGGCCTTGAAATTCCCCAGATCTCAATCCAATGGAGCATCTGTGGGATGTGCTGAACAAACAAGTCCGATCCATGGAGGCCCCACCTCACAACTTACAGGACTTAAAGAATCTGCTGCTAACATCTTGGTGCCAGATACCACAGCACACCTTCAGGGGTCTAGTGGAGCATATGCCTTGATGGGTCAGGGCTGTTCTGGCAGCAAAAGGGGGACCAACACAATATTAGGAAGCATGATCGGTGTATATATTGAAAATCAAGACTGAAATGTATTGAGATTTATTTTTTGCTATATCACCCAGCCCTGTGGTACTTTCTTCAACCAATACAAATGAGAGTCTGTGGCACCAATAGTTCTATGGAGATCCCTAGTGATAATGGCAAAAGCTGAAGATGATAAACTTCTTTTTCTGTCCGTAAGCATTCTCTCTCCTGCTGTCAGTTTCCTGTCTGTGAAGTTGAGCCCATTGGCTGGTCATAGCCACAGCCTCTGCCTTGAATCTACATCAAACCGCATCTTGGCAGGCAGCGTTTGGCTGTGCAAGACTGTCAAACCTCCCACTGCCTCCAAATCAACTAAAAATGCCTTCTCTGCTCACTATATGTGAGCAGAGTGTGATCACTTTTCAAGTTCAGAAATTCAGTAACCGGTGTGTTTAGACTCTTTCTTAACTAAGTTAAGTAAAATGAACAGCAAAAAAGTCCTTATTAGTTTTAATGTGATGAAGTGACAGTCTACAAAAGACTGTCCATGTAAGTGTTAAAGATGAGTTTCATTTGAGTCCACAGTCAAATCTCATTGGTCCAAAATTAGGGCTGCACAATATATCGAAATATCTCAATATGCATATCGCAACGGCGCGCAATATCTGAATAATTTTAATAGGCTACTTCAACATTGTTAAAAGTGTATGTTTTAGGTTGATGCATATAGCAGAGAATAGACTGGGCACACGACTGTTACTTGTGAAAAACAACTCCTTGCAGTCTCGCGCTGTCTGCTGTCTGACACACACTGAAACGAAACGAGACAAGCCGCCTCCCTGAAAGCGTGTGATCCCTTCAGTTCTGTTTCGTGTCTTATTACACTGTCAAATACACACACAGTTATGGCAAAATGGCTGTCTTGACAAGTATTCAAACAGTCGGTTATGCTTTAACTGAACGATATCAGTTGGGGAAGGAAACCGAATGCGTGTCAATAGGATCCGTGCATTAGGTCTTAAAGTGACAGCCTGCTAATACAGTAAACCTGCTGATACAGTAAACCTGCCGATACAGTAAACCTGTTAATACAGTAAACCTGTTAATAATACAGTAAACCTGTTAATACAGTAAACCTGCCGATACAGTAAACCTGTTAATACATTAAACCTGTTAATACAGTAAACCTGTTAATGATACAGTAAACCTGCTAATACAGTAAACCTGTTAATACAGTAAACCTGCCGATACAGTAAACCTGTTAATACAGTAAACCTGTTAATAATACAGTAAACCTGCTAATACAGTAAACCTGTTAATACAGTAAACCTGCTAATACAATAAACCTGTTAATACAGTAAACCTGTTAATAATACAGTAAACCTGCTAATACAGTAAACCTGTTAATACAGTAATCCTGCTAATACAATAAACCTGTTAATACAGTAAACCTGCTGATACATTAAACCTGCCGATACAGTAAACCTGCCGATACATTAAACCTGTTAATACAGTAAACCTGCCGATACATTAAACCTGCTAATACAGTAAACCTGTTAATGATACAGTAAACCTGCCGATACAGTAAACCTGCCGATACAGTAAACCTGACGATACAGTAAACCTGTTAATACAGTAAACCTGTTAATAATACAGTAAACTTGCCGATACAGTAAACCTGCCGATACATTAAACCTGTTAATAATACAGTAAACCTGCCGATACAGTAAACCTGCCGATACATTAAACCTGTTAATACAGTAAACCTGCCGATACATTAAACCTGACGATACAGTAAACCTGTTAATACATTAAACCTGTTAATACAGTAAACCTGTTAATAATACAGTAAACCTGCTGATACAGTAAACCTGCCGATACAGTAAACCTGCCAATACATTAAACCTGACGATACAGTAAACCTGTTAATACATTAAACCTGTTAATACAGTAAACCTGTTAATAATACAGTAAACCTGTTAATACATTAAACCTGTTAATACAGTAAACCTGTTAATAATACAGTAAACCTGCTAATACAGTAAACCTGTTAGTACAGTAAACCTGTTAGTACAGTAAACCTGCTGATACAGTAAACCTGCCGATACAGTTAACCTTCTGATACAGTAAACCTGCCGATACAGTTAACCTGCTGATACAGTAAACCTGCCGATACAGTAAACCTGCCGATATAGTAAACCTACCGATACAGTAAACCTTCTGATACAGTAAACCTGCCGATACAGTTAACCAGCTGATACAGTAAACCTGCCGATACAGTTAACCAGCTGATACAGTAAACCTGCCGATACAGTAAACCTGCCGACCTGCCGATACAGTAAACCTGCTAATACAGTAAACCTGCCGACCTGCCAATACAGTAAACCTGCCAATACAGTAAACCTGCCGATACAGTAAACCTGCTAATACAGTAAACCTGCCGATACAGTAAACCTGCCGATACAGTAAACCTGCCGACCTGCCGATACAGTAAACCTGCCGATACAGTTAACCTGCCGATACAGTAAACCTGCCGATAGAGTTAACCTTCTGATACAGTAAACCTGCCGATACAGTTAACCAGCTGATACAGTAAACCTGCCGATACAGTAAACCTGCCGACCTGCCGATACAGTAAACCTGCTAATACAGTAAACCTGCTGACCTGCCGATACAGTAAACCTGCCGATACAGTAAACCTGCTAATACAGTAAACCTGCCGACCTGCCGATACAGTAAACCTGTTAATACAGTAAACCTGCCGACTTGCCGATACAGTAAACTTGCCGATACAGTAAACCTGCTAATACAGTAAACCTGCCGACCTGCCGATACAGTAAACCTGCCGATACAGTAAACCTGTTAATACAGTAAACCTGCTAATACAATAAAACTGCCGATACAGTAAACCTGCCGATACAGTAAACCTGTTAATACAGTAAACCTGCTAATACAGTAAACCTGCCGATACATTAAACCTGTTAATACAGTAAACCTGTTAATACAGTAAACCTGCTGATACAGTAAACCTGACGACCTGCCGATACAGTAAACCTGCCGATACATTAAACCTGTTAATACAGTAAACCTGATAATGATACAGTAAACCTGCTAATACATTAAACCTGCCGATACAGTAAACCTGCTGGTACAGTAAACCTGCCGCTGTCTGTCAAACAACAAAAGAAAAAGAGAAAAGCACCTTTGTAGCTTTATTGTGTATCAGTGTATATTTAATTCATGTGAAGACTACTGTTTTTAGTTCTTATTTTTAATAACAAAGATAAATTAAAATAACAAAAATAATCGTGCACCCCTAGTTCAGGTGTCTTTGTTTGCCTGGATGTTCTTGATGTTAAGTTGTAGGTTGATATAACTATATTATCAAGTCAAGCAAAGAGTTTGTTTGTTTACATTGATGTTAAAATTGTATTGTCAGATTTGTGACAATACAATCGCACAACCCTATCCAAAATTCTTGTTCTGCTTAATTGTATAGTAAAGTAATTTTGAAATCAAAATTGAACCCATTTACTTTCTTAATACAGGTTAGTGGTCTTATTTTGCACAATCCATGAGCACATGCAACAAGAATAAATGTCTTCATAATCTTTCCTCAAAATGTGACATCTTGCTCTGCCTCTAAAGCAGGGCTATTCAACTGGCAGCCCACGGGACAAATCCGGCCCACCAATCATCTCCATCCTGCCTGAAGGAAACCCCACCTCCCTCTCCCTCTTTTCCTGGCGGTGCAACTAAATTTAGTTAGATACGTGCGCGTACCATGAGCTGACCTGAGAAATATTTTCCATGCAAATATTTCAGTTATTATGTGTGTACCATATTTCTGTCAACTGAACCAGGGATTCCAAAACTGTAAAAAAATATTGTTGGTTTAACTTAAAAAAGTAAATAACCTAAAATATTGAGTTCATTGAAATAACATTTTTAGTTAATACAATGAAGGAAATGGGTTTAATAAATAGAAACTCAAAATATTATTGTATCTGAACCACATAAATAAAATAAAAAATGTTGTGATAAATCATGAAAATAGCACAATTTGGCATGTTTCACTGCATTAAAACAAATAAAACACAATTATGCAATATGCTTACAAAATCTTTTAATACTATTTGAAAAAAGGGTGGTGTCAATTCTCAAAAATTTTCATTGTATTAACAAAAATTTTAAATTTCAGTGAACTCAAAATTTTAAGGCAACCAGGTAACTTACTTTTTAAATATTTTTTTTACAGTGAATCATTCGTGAGTTAATCATTCTTTTGAGTCGGTTCTTTATTTTCGGTGAATTGGCCAAACTTGCTTGCATAACAGTCTGAAATGTTTCAGATTGGTCCGGGCCGCTCTGTCAAGCGTCAAGTTTCTTGGTCAGTGAAACAAACAGTCCGTATACCGAGCAAACAAATACTGCTGTTTTCAGTTGTTTCACTAGTTTGAACTACGCAGCACGGCCCAGTGGATAATGGAATGCAAGCTACAAGAAGTTGCATTTACTCCTAGTCCCGGACACCATTATTAAACAGTGCTGCAGCCTTTCAATTCGACACATGCCTCTCTTGTTACAAACCACAAATCACTCGATGATTAAACTAGTTTTAAAGGTGCTGCATGTAAGTTTTTCACTTTACTAAAGCATAAAATTACCATAATATGCTTACAGATATTTAGGAAATTGCTAAATCCACCTACTTGTTTCTCTGAAAGACGATGCTACAGCCAGTTATTCTACTTTGAAATGTGCGTTCCGTGTCGGAATGTCTGTTTTTGTTTTGGTCCATGCGAAACTGCATGCCGCCAGTTTACCCAATAGTATTTCGACACCCCAGGTGGCCAGTTGGCGGATTTATTATAGTTCAGCTTACAAGTGTGTAAGGCTCCTTGCCTTCTATTGTCAATTGTCCTCAAGCTGGCAACCCGCGTGAGCGTAAAGAACGAGCAGGAGGGGGCGGGGGAAACAACGATCTCCAATATTTGGAATTTGGATTTATTTCGACCACTAGCTGTCAATCCTACATACCGCACCTTTAAATCAGATGAAACAGCCTCAACATTCCCAATAAGACTGATGAGGAAAACAGGAGAAACGTGCCATGAACAAAGATACTTATATCCCCAAATCACCACCCTTATAAACATTTACCATGAATGTGCTGTAGTAGCACTGACTGTATTTACCATGGTTTGGGCAAAAATGTGGAATATTAATATTGAATACGATGATATAGTAATTTATATTTCATTAGATTTATTAGGTGGGTAGGGGAATATAATTAATTTTTTTATGACATTATGACAGCTTCTTTCTGAAGGTGTGTGTATAGTTTTTACTTGTGTTTAGGCTTTCATACGTTTCACTATGTTTATGTATTCATATTCTCATACTATAATTTGACAGTGGTAGTGAGTAGCCATGCATGGTTTTACCTGTAATTACCAAGTCAGTCTCACTGTCAGAATATTTTCATTTAAGCCTATAATAATTATAAATAAAATAATTCTTACCAATAGCTATGAGCTTGTATAATTCACATATTTGTTCCAAAAAAACAAACAAACTTGTACGCAGCTGTAAATTATCAAGTTTTTACCAAGCAAAAATTCTGAGCCCGGAGCCCTCCCCCGGACAGCATGCCAAATACGCATAATCTTTACTCTGTTTAATTTGATGTAAGTATGAACTCGTGAAATGTGTTTTGAGTGTGTTGTGTCATGCAGCTGCTGATTTCATTGCGGACAGACAAATGACTCGATGCTGGAAACTTGACTTAGTGTAAGTTGTTTAGAACAAAAAGCATATGAGCCATAGCCCAGAAATCAAACAGTATAAATGTCCTTTGAAATGCCATGCTTGTGAATGGATCCAGCAGCCTTTGCCGTGAAGCTGTTTGATCCAGACCGCTGTCTCCAGTGTGCATTTGGTTGCTTCATTATGACTAATAATGACTCTAATTGAGCTTAGTCTGTCTCCTTGCTGCTGGCCGGAGGGGTCGCCCCTCTTTTTCACTTTCCTATAATTTCCTCGGCTACACAGTAATGAACTCTTGAGTTTGTGATCTGGTTTGCAAGCTCCTCAGGCTGATGTCAGATGTAGGTGAATGGAGATTAAAGGTTATTTTCTATACTCTAAGCAGTTGCATTTATAATCATACTGCTTTTTATTTCATATTCAGTGACAGTCTGTGAAGAGGAACCAGTATGGTTGTGAATTTTTTTTGGAATGACAGATCAGAGACACTAGAATTGCGAATGAGCTTGTAGCTATATAGTTTGGTTGTAGTATAAGACTGAAATGTTTCTTCAAAGCCAATAAGTGCCTATGGAGGACTTACACACCAATGAAGAGTCAATGTTTATTTTTGCTTAGAGAGGCTTAGAAACACAGCTTTGTCAATAAGTAAATTCTGAAAGAACAGAATATTTCCCATTACTAACTTCTTTATACTCACACAAACAATGCAAGTGTTTAAAGCAGTTTTTTTTCCTGAAAGTGGGAGGAGTGTGGGTGAAAATTCTGTACCTGTGCTTTATTTCTCTGCTAAATCGGTTCTTCAAGGTGTGAAACAAAGAACTTCGAATTATAGGAGTTCATTAGTGGTGTGTTTGGATGGAAGACAGCTGGCTCACTATTGAACAATGTTCTGGCAAGATTTTGTCTGTACATGGATTGAAATATACACTATGGGAAAATCTGAGTTCACAATAGCACATTAAAGGAGTAGTTCACTTTTAAATGAACTTTTGCTGATAATTTACTCACCCCCATGTCATCCAAGATGTCCATGTCTTTCTTTCTTCGGTCGAAAAGAAATTAAGGTTTTTGATGAAAACATTCCAGGATTTTTCTCCATATAATGGACTTCAATGGGCTCCAAACGGTTCAAGGTCCAAATGACGGTTTCAGTGCAGCTTCAAAGGGCTTTAAACCATACCAGACGATGAATAAGGGTCTTATCTAGCGATTGGTCATTTAAAAAGTTTACGTTTTATAAGCACAAATGTCGTGACGTCACATAATACGCAATTACGTTGAAAAGGTCACGCTTGACGTAGGCGGAAGTACCGAGTCAGTGTTTACAAATGTGCGGAAGAAGGACCGTATACACATATTCAGATGTGTTTGTGTCAGTTTATCGTTTAAAATGCCCATTTCGTGTGCGTATCCTGGGTGTTTTAATGTTAGAAACCCTAAAAGAAAATTTTCAAGCGTGACCTTTTCAACGTAATTGTGTATTATGTGACGTGACGAACAAGCATCACAGAACAGAGCAAGGCGAGCGTTTGTGCTTATAAAACGTAAACTTTTTATTAATTTTTTTAAATGACCGATCGTTTCGCTAGATAAGACCCTTATTCATCGTCTGGTATGGTTTAAAGCCCTTTGAAGCTGCACTGAAACTGTCGTTTGGACCTTGAACCGTTTGGAGCCCATTGAAGTCCATTATATGGAGAAAAATCCTGGAATGTTTTCATCAAAAACCTTAATTTCTTTTTGACTGAAGAAAGAAATACATGGACAACTTGGATGACATGGGAGTGAGTAAATTATCAGCAAAAGTTTATTTAAAAGTGAACTAATCCTTTAAGTGTGTCTATGCATGAGCCATGACACTGTTCTGCTTGAATGGAGATATATATTTGGAGATATAATGGAGATGTGGATATGGATAATTAGATATGGATGTAATGGAGATATAGTAATTTGGCTGACCATTGAAATGATTTAATTAGTTTTTTTAGCTGATTGATATTGGCTATCCTAAGCCCGATCCTTTATTTTACATCAGCTGTCACACAGGTGTCATGCAGTAGGTGGCGGTATGCACCTCCAAGTGGGTTTGCCAACTGCCATTAAAAGCAAAAGAAGACGCTCAAATGTGCTCGTGTGATGCGCAAGATCCTATGAGGTCTGTTCTAGCGCATCATATGCGCACATTCGAACTTCCGTTTTTAGCACATTTTATGCACACTTTTGTAATGAATCACTCAAAAATCATTTATTTACTGGTTATTTTTTATCCACTGTCAGACTATTTGAGCCGTCCTTGCCATAATGTGTTGTGTCCTGCTTCGTATTAGGGATGGAACGATTACCAGTTTCACAATAAACCACGATAAAATGTACTGACGGTTAGTAATATCGTTTAAAATTTAATTATCATTAAAACCGTGTTTGATTATTAAGATTTTGAAAACTTGCGGTAAATCCTGTCCAGCCAGCATCACTCTGACGCAGGCGCAGCGCGCAACATTGTTTTTTGAATTAGAAGAAATGGCTGAAAGCAGTGACAGCCCGGGAGATTTTTCAGCTTTCTAAAAGGACCAAATCTGAGGTGTGATCATATTTTGGATTTTACAAAAGTGATGAGGGAAACTTAATCGAGGACTTGATCACCCTGTCTGCACAGAACATGCAAAAAGAAAGTCGCTGCTATAGGGGCAAACACTTCAAATCGTCGCCTTCGTGACCATCACACACAAGTGGACTTTGACCTCAACACCAAAACTACATCTGGGAAATAACTGGACACAAAGTTTTGAGTTGAAAATTTTTCTCTCACTCACTTGGAATTAAAGTGAAGCTTCCATGAAGAAAGGTTCGCAGCAAGTGGCTTTGAGTCAAAGACGAACGAACAAGCTCAGACAAGACTATTGTGGGTGACGTTTAAGGAATAAAAATGTATATTCATTGTACATTTATTACACAGATTTTCTTTACCACATAAATAAGTACGGGGACATATTGAATTGATTTGTACAGTGTAGAAAAATGGTTGTCCAGACAAGATGATCACAAGAAGTTATAGTAATAATTATAGTAGTAGGGGTGGGCGATATAGCCTCAAAATTACATCACGATATTTCAAGAATATTTGCGATAACGGTATTTATGACGATATAGAAAAAAAGATATGGTTTTATTGGTTATTGCAGCTGGTAGGCAACAGCATTTATTAGTGCAAACAAAATGAAGGGCATTGTCCATCCTTCTCCAGTGAGCTACTGTCATTGATGAGAGAATATTTCATTCAAAGTGTAACTCTACTGTCATAAGGTGGCAGCAGCAGCATCACAGTCACACAGCACGAGTCAAATGAACAAGTTATTAGTGTTTTCACTGGAAATATTAAGTAAAGCTATAATATAACATTTCAGTTTAACATTAACTAAAGTAATTTATGCCATGGTCTGTCTGAATATTCGATTTTGATTGGCTGGAAGGTGTGCAATAAAAGCATTTAATGCACAGGTAGCTCCAAGTCAGATGAATCATCGTTCTATATTATTGCGCTGTTTTCATTATGAAGCGTGCATGCATACACACACACACACACACACACACACACACACACACACACACACACACACACAGTAGCTCCTTTTTAGGTACTAAATCGTCATCGGAGGCTGACATGCTGCTCTTCGTGTATACTCTCAGAGTGCACTAGGGAAAGTAAATGCTCCATACGTCATTGCGTCGCTATATCATTGATATCGCGATATGACACTTTTTATCATGTAAAAATTAATACCGGTATTATCGTGGACGGTATGATATGGCACACCCCTATATATTAGTATTAATAGTAAAGTCCTCTGATTTCATGTTCAATACAATAAAAAATTGAGATGCAAGACTGCATTTGAATGAAACGAGAGAGCACGTCCGTTGTGATGCGTGGATGTGCGCTGTGTTATAATGCGTTGCTATTGACGACGGTCATTATAAGGAAGGAAATGCCACAGAATAGAATCTTGTTTAAAAAAAGTGCAAAGAGCTGCTTGTTTTATTTGTTGTTTGTTGATTTTCAAATATAAAACTAGTTGAAATGTTTTCAGTGTGTGCATCTGTTCTTTTTGAACACTTTCATCTCATTTGAACAAAACCATCAAAATATTAATAACAGTGATAATTTGGGTCACTATAATTGTGATATGAAATTTTCATACCGTTCCATCCCTACTTCGGATTTGACTGTAATTCTGACATCGTTAGCATCTTTCTTTTCTTTTTTGCAATTATTCTGCTTATTGTACATATAAAATACAAGATGTTTACATCTACCAATGTCTTGCCAAAAATACCAAAAATAAGGTATCGCATCAGGACTCGGTATCAGCAGATACTCTGTATTCAATGAATCGGATCGAGGGCACAAACAACTTGATCGGTACATCCTAAGATTTAATTGAATAATATTCAGTTATTTTAAGATTGTTTTATTAGCATATATCATGGCCGTTTTGCATTTCGCCACTTTCAAATTATTATTATTATTATTATTATAGAGATAGTTGTCAATCAATACTTACATCTCAAAAATGTTTGAGTGCCACAAAATATCAACTGTGGGTATCAAGTGGGTTTTATTTTAAAGAAAGTTAATAGGGTCAAACCTTTCAATTAAAGCATTTTACAAAAAGATTTTTGGTAGGTTTGAAATGATAAAACAATAGATGTTTCCTTTTTAAGCCACTGCCTGTCTCTTTTACAGCGTATTGAGCATTTGGCAGACAAATAGGAGATCTCACTCTCATACCTCTCCCCAGACAGCATTAAGGGTGAAAAATATCACGACTAGCGAGCGGCAGTTTGCTCTCGGCTTTGACTAGTGTGCCGCATCTGAGTCTGGAATAGGGAGAGTTTTAAAGGCACAAAAAATGCATATTCAATGACAGACTTCAAACACCACACCGCTATCTATGAGGCAGAGAGTGGAGCTGGGGGTCACAGTCACACATGGATTTATAAAGCTCTTTTAGAAGTTCTTGAATTAGATATGATACATTACGATTTTCATATCCAGTGAAGGTTGTAATGTCACCTATAACAGTATCTCCTCCCTTGAGGACACCAACAAGGTTCAAATAAGGCTCAGACCACACTACAGAGCTGTGATTAGTGTTAGTACAATATTTTGAACGACTGGAAGTTGTTACACTGATTAAAAATGTACCTTGTGCATTCCTGAACTGCCACGTGTGAACACATTTCACATGAGAGAGTCAGTATTTGCCCATATTTTTTTTTTTGTTGGAAAAACTTGTTGTGCCTTTGTTTTAAAATGCTTTTAGACCAGAATAAAGGATGAACTGAGGTGATAGTGGAAGAAAGTATGTTTTATCATTGTGATCAATTATTGAACCATAGATCTGTGTACATGATTTTGGGAGATGAGTCTCACGTGGAGGTTCACTTGCTGCTAAAAGCATCTCACTTCCACTCAGGTCCTGTACTATATGAGTGTGAAAGAAAATACAAGAGAAAGATATCTATATATCTATATATCTATATATATATATTTATTTATTTTCTTACAGATTTTATATAGTTTTATCTTGTATAGATTATATGTAAAGTACTGGTAACACTTTATTTTACAGTCCTGTTCTACATGTTCTACAGATTTAACAGATTTATTTTTTGACTAATTATCCAAATAATGTATAATCCTACAAAGCTATTATTATCAGAGCATGTGATCAGATCAGTGAACGAGACTGTAGCGTTGCCTAGCATGGCTATACCACACCATGTTACAACACGCCAAGGCTATTGCAAACAGAAACAAGGATACATAAAAACTTCATGTCTGCGTGTTATTTATGCATTCATGAGTGGAGCGTTCGCATGTGCATAGAGGGGAATATTGAGCGCACACTGGGGCGCACGGTGATAACAGCCAAAGCGAGAGTGAAACCTGAGATCTGAACACACGAGCGGTGGGGTGGTGCGGCATATATTTTCGGCTCATATTTTTGGATCATATTTTCAACTGTTTTTCTCTTTCGGCCAAAAACTGAAAATGCCATCACAGCTTTGCCATCACAGGAATAAATTACAAATATTCAAACAGAAAAGTTTTTATTACTGTGTATTACTGGGGTAACACTTTATTTGATGGTTCACCTTTGACATTCTATTAACTACAAGCAGAGTATTATTGTACTGTTTGCTTAATAACTGCTAACATTTTATTGTGATGGTCCCGCAACAGACATTCTACTGTCTATAAGTAACTTTGCAACTACATGTCAACTTATTCTACTTACCCAAACCCTAACACCTAGTCTAGCGTAGCCAGACCTTCAGACTGACGACAGAAGGTCTGGACTCTAACGCCGGGCTTCAGGCCTTTAGGCTTCTCCTTTGTTTTATATTTTAGACATTCATTCATTAAAAGAAACTATGAGATGTGCTGCACTGGAAACAACAGGAGGCCATGCTACTGCGACTGTCAAGACTCAGATGCTCAAAAACACAGTCATCTTCATTAAAGCTAATGAGACTAAATGATCTTACCAGTGCTTAAGTCACTCTTTCTCCTATTGCGGTCTTTGATCTTGAAATTAGCTGATGATAAATAAAATGCAGCTCTTATCTGTTGCTTTCGTTGGCGTGAACTCCGTTAAATGTAATATAGCGGTTCAAATTGTTACTTGCCCTGCCAACATTTTTACTGGCCCCACCACAAAAAAGTAATAAATAAAATAGGCCTAGTTATTGTTTTTGTTGTTTTTGATCCATGTAACCTTAGTAAATAAGGTTGACTCCAAAAAGCCTAACTCATACTTTTATTATATATATTGTTAAAGACAGTCTGTAATGAAATAAGAACAAATAATAGAATTACGAGCAACAGCACAAATACAACAGAACAAACATACAAATGAAAAACAGTTATTTTCTATTTTAGGTTTTTCATTTAGGTCTGAACTAGATTTTCAGGTAGGCTACAGAAATAGTAATCAAATGTAAAATATCACTGCATAGTCTTCACTGTATAAATGTTATTCAGTCAAGAGTAGTGAGTGATTTTTTCTGTCTTTTGTCATCTCGTCTTTTATGATAACCATAGACTGTATAAAAGGAGAAAATGCTTCCCTTCCATTGACAAACATTTTCTGTTTTCACTGCTATACACTAGGAGGCGCTATTACGCATCTCCTGAACGAGTACAGAATCTCCTGACCAAAACACAGGATAAAAAGAAGCAGCAAAAATGAGCTCTCTCTCGTATAAGCTGATGCATATGAAAAATAATGCGATCATCAGCAATAAACAGCATCTAAATCAAAACGGCTGTGTTATTGAATGAAATGTCGCCCCAGGATGAGCTCTAGGACTGAAGCTTTGAGGTGATGATGGACTCGATCTAACAGTTACATCTGTGTTTTGATCATCGTTCTGAATCCGATCTGGATGTAATGTTAGTCTTTTACAAAAACGGCTTTTTTCATGAAACTTACCCACATTCAAGAGTTGATTAAAAATGACGCTAGAATAAAGCAGAGGGTCTGTTCTTTTTTTTGAAAAAAAAAAAAGAACAGACGGTGACTGGCATATTTCATGTTTATGTTCATTTAAAAGACATAACCGACCATGTTTACGATGCTACTCGACAAGACAGGCATTGTATTTGTGAATATTCACGCGCTGTGAGGCACATGGGTGCGCTTAAGCTAGTGTTGCTGCGCCGTGCGAGAACCAAGCTGAGAGACACTTTCTCGTTTATGTGCGCTTGAATATTTAAATAGGCAAAGCTTACAAATGCGCAAATTATCAACTTCAGTGAAGATGCAGCACTGGCCCGAGCGGGCAAGTGACAGTTCTGTCAACTGGCCTGAGTGTCTTTCACGCTGGCCCTGGGCCATCGGGCAGTCCTTATTGTCGAGCCCTGAACATTGTGATGCTTGAAGTGTTTTATATGTATGGATTTTAGTATAGGCAGGAAAAGTCAAGTGTTGATTTGAGAGTGGCCGCTTGGTCATCACTTTGAAAAACCAAAACTTAAATTTAACAAGCAAAAAATTAACAACAAAAAAAACACAGGCTCCAGTCGGACTCGGGCCGAGAATTTTGATAAGCTGTCGGACACGGGCCGGGCTAGGGCCTTAGTGTCTCGGGCCAGGGCTGGGCTAGGGGCTAGGTTTGAGGCCCGTGTAGGGCTCTAACTCATTGTCACAGTTGTAAACACGACGGCGTTCTTCTTCCACGAGGGAGTTTAGCGTCCCAGCATTTGTTTCCAGGCGGACCGTTAAAGAACGCAACAGCACACGTCTCGTGGACATCCTGTAGAATTCAACCAATCAGATGATGACTTTGAAACTGCTGAAGTATACATAAGACTACATAACACCTAACCCTAACCTAACAGTCACCGTGAACCTGGTGTGTGTTCACCGTGATCATCTATTTTTGCTGGGGAGTGATTGGGGGTTACCACAGCTGTGGGTAATGAGAGTGGAGGAGACCACTGTTCATTCACTCCCCACACCTATATTTACTGAGACTTGAACCCATAACCTTCGGGTTAAAAGTCTCTAACCATTAGGCCACAACCGTTAGGCCCTGTAATATAAGTAACTTTTGATAACTTTCTTTTCATAACTTTTTTATAAGTAACTTTACTTCTAGTTAGTAGAATATCTCAAAATAAAGAGTAACCATTACTGTTTTTACTGTAATTTTGATCAAATAAATGCAGACTTCTTTTAAAAACATTATAAAACTAATCTTACTGACACCAGTCTTAGTACACTGTGAGTTCACATACTGTGAAATAAATGTTATATGTAAATGACCTGCTCTAAAGTAGTATTTGTTGAGAATGAATGCTTTATTGGAAACAGTTGAACACTAATTAGTATAAACAATAATAGTTAACATCTATTAATTCCAAGGATTGACATTGGACCAATGGAAATATCTCTAAAATATGCCCCTTTTTTTTCAAGAGGCATGGTAAATGTTGGCCAACCTGTGCGGAGATATAAAAAGAGCCAAAGCAGAGGAAGCCAAAGCTGAAGATTATTTCAGCTACATGGCTGGGAAAGAAGCCCCCTAAAGCCCTCTCATTCTATCCAGTTTAAATTCTAAACGGCTTAGTCTAAATGGCCGTTTGCTTACATACACGTGCACTCAGGTGACCCCCTCCCCCATCTATCCTTAATCCACTACATATTGTAGCTTTGCAATACTTCAGTGACCCTATATACGACAAAGCACACATTTCCTGTGCAAACACGGTGACTAAACATCCAAGCTATCGATAAGAAGTTCCCTTGCTCGGCCACCCTCCCTTTAATTTTCCATCTTTCTCTCTCTCTTTGAGCGAACTGATTCAATACTGGGAAGAATATAGCAGCCCGTCAGATCTAAAGAGGGTCAGCTCATATCTGCCCGTTATTCTTATGTCAGATAATAGTGTGAGGCCCTGAACAGGAGCCTCTATAAAGCCTCTAATAGAGCAATTATTCTCAGACAAAAGGTCACCTCAGCCATGACGACGGCAGGAAATCAATAAACCCCCAATTATGACTACATAACCAGGCTGGGGAATTAGATGGCATGGCCTATATTTGGCTGTAACTGATCAAAATTGCATTAGAAGATCGGATTTGGAGACACTCCCTGTTCCCTCTGTGTATTTTCAATGAGGGGTTGCTTACTTAGGGATGATTAAAAATTAATAAACGACTCTCTGTTCTCCGGCACATCGCTCCCTTGATAGCCACCACCCCAAAGCCGACCCATTGTTGAGCAATTGAAAATCGAGCATGTTTTTATTGAGGCAAAGTTGCTTATCAAGGAGGGAAAGTAAGTGTCTGACTTTATGGACGTGGCGAGGATTATACTTGGAGCTGGATCGATTTTTGTGCTTGTTGTTGAGATCAAATAAGCCAGCCCTTAGGTGGGTGTTAAAGTTGCTATGGCGGATCTGAAGTCATAATGTGCCAGGGGTAGAGATTATGGCCATCTCATGAGCAAAACACTGAATTCTCCCTTTCTCTTTTAATTGCACGCTCGCTCACTTTTCCCCTCCTTTACGCATTATAGCCAGGTCTCATGCCGTTGGCTGCACTGCAGGTCATTGTGATAAGTGCTGCCCTGCGTCGTCTCAGCAGGTGTAATGTGCTGAGCACCAGCCGCTGGTGATTACTGGCAATTTACACTTATACCAGAAAGTGCCATTTGTGAACTGCACAAAAAAAGCTCCAGCTGTTATTTAATGACACCCATTATAAAGGCGTGTGATACCCTTGTATGTGGACACTTCCTCAAGGCATCTGCAAAGTACAATGCAATTGTTCCACTAGATCAAGGTTGCCATAGCCATGCACAGATTATTTCCTGCTAGTTTTATTAAACTGCAACTAGACTCATTGTTTAACTAGGTGATCTAAAGAGATGCTCTAGCGACTGATGCTAGAGGTTGCACCCTTTAGCCTCCTTGTCAGAGCGTCCGACTCTGATGCCGGCAGACCCGGGTTTGAGTCTCTCTTAGAGTGGGCAGTTTGAACAGGAGGGGTTACTTTCAGTTCCTTCCCATGATTATTGTGGTCAATATTGATAATTCACAGTTATTTAACATGATTATGAGTGGGTGATATGACCAAAGCCTTATACGAGTGATTGTTTTAACAATAGTGATATATATATATATATATATATATATATATATATATATATATATATATATATATATATATATATATATATATATATATAAAAGCTTGCTATGTCATCAGGATATAATATACTGACACACATCCTGCATTTTATGAAAGTCACATTACTTGATTTTGCTGATTTGCATGTTAAGTTTGAACTTTTAAGGAGAACTGAAAGCACATTGCTATAAAGGAAAGAAGCACAATAATAGTTTTTTCTTGATTATCATGTTTTCATAATCATTGGAAGCCAAAATCGAAACTGAAACAGACAGCCCTAATATGCAGTACGGTACTACATCAGTATCGTAATAAATGAGCAGGTGGTTGACTCTGGAGTTGGTAAAATCGATGACTGCATTACAGTCTTTTTTTAGGGGATTTTTTTTTTTGCACCTCTACAGAGACGACATATGGCATATGGTTTCACTGAGCTGTGTAAAGCTTTGGCCTGCTGACGTCTCTAGCTGCTTATGAAACAGCATTCCATCAAGTCTTTTATTACTCCCGGGATTCACTCGGATGGAGTTTTGATTTTGCAGTGCATAAATCCCGAAGGTTAAAAACCAAGCATGCATCGTTTGCTGTAATGACTAGGTAAGAGGACTTTAGCCCAGACGGTTTGCTCCATTACCTGGTCCTTTATAGTGGCTGGTAAAGGATTTTAGATTTTAAATTCATGTTACATATCTCTTAAAGATCTTTTACACTTTGCTTAACCCTAGATTAACGTCTTTAAACCCAGGTTACAGCCAATTTAAACCCTGGATTAAAGGGATAGTTCTGAATGAAAAAATGAAAATTACCCCATGATTTACTCACCGTCAAGCCATCCCAGGTGTATATGATTTTCTTATTTCAGACGAACACAATCAGAGTTACATTAAAACTATCCAGCGTAGCGTCAGTTCTGGCAGGTCACATTAGTCAAGCTCGCATCAACTGACTGTCAGCTGATCACGTCTACCTATAGGAATATGATGTCTATCACAGCATGCATATATAAGCTCCTTCAGTACTATCAGCAGCTATCGTGTTTCTCCAGAGCTCATTTACCCTTCTCCATCCCCAGCTCCTCCTCTCGTCCAGTCAGGATTTGGTATTCTGATACCCCTTGAATCAGACTGAATTCCAGAATTATTTTGTACATTTAATATCAACATTATTGTTATCTGCAATACATTATGTTGGTTCTGTTCTGTTTACCCTAAGGGAGGTTATCGCTGCTCTCCCTGCTCTTATCCATACGACACTGCATGGATGTGCAGGGAGTTCTTGCCCAGAACAGAACCATACCGCCAATCCAAACTATATGCAGACAGTCAATCAATCATCTTTGATGATAGTGGTCCTGACAGAAGTACTGGCTCTTCCAAGCTTTATAATGGCAGTGAATGGCAGCCCAAAATCGAAAGCCCAAAGAAGTGCATCCATCCATTATAAAAGTAATCCACACGGCTCCGGGGGGTTAATACAAGCCGTCTGAAGAGAATCGATGGGCTTGTGTAAGAAAAATATCCATATTAAAACTTTAAAATATTTAAAATATCTAGCTTCCGGCAGACCACCTTCCATATTCAACTTACACAGTGTAACGCCTCTCACAGTTCAAAATACTTACGCTATGTCCAACGTTATTTTACTTTATCAAGTTTTAAATATGGATATTTTTCTTACACAAACCCATCAATTAGCCCTGGGTGAACAATTTCAAATGTTAAGCCTGTCATAGCTGAAAGCCAACAGGCCTATCACAATAAATCAAAATGTTACCCACAGCTGATGCTTAGTGAATTCAAGACAATTAAAACCACATCAATCTCATGGGGACACTAACCCAAACATGTTAGCTGATTAAGATACTGGCAGGCTTAACTTAATATAATTTAACTCATGTTAGGTTAGTTTTATTTTTGAGAAATGGCAACTGGCCCAGTCTTCTGTGCTGAAACGGCTCCAAGAAATTTCCTTTTGAAAAGTCGTCAAACGTCACAGGGTGTCTTGCCCTCTGTTGCCATTTGAAGATAATGTTCATCCAAGAGCCCATAAGCTCACATTTTTGAAATCACATTAAAGGAACGGCGGTGTGGGAAGACTGCAGAGGAGCAGCCTGGGAAAAGAATGTTTGTCATTGTAACATTTCCCTGATCCGCAGATGGCCCTTTGCTTTCATCCCTCTGCTCCGTCATTGATGAATAGGGGTCAGTGAAGTTGTGTGAGAGAGTTTGAAGGGGACCTTAATCCAATATTCATCTGGCTGTTTGCCACAACCCAATCAGCTACAGCATACAGCCGCTTTGCTGCCAGAAAGTGAGGGAGACTTCTTTGATGGCCTTTAAGGTAATGAAGTTGAAAGCGCTCAGCCAAATGTTCTCAGTGTGACTGTGCCGCACACCTGCTGGAACTCCGGAGCCGAACCATAACATAGTTACTTCACAGTGTGTTGGCACTACATAGCGGAAACGTTATCTGCTGTTGTAATCTTGCTCGTAAGTCACCCAGGCTGAATAACTTCCAAATACTATTACTGCCTTCTCAAAACACATTAATCAATGTAAAATTAACTGCAAGCGATGGTAAAATCACATTACCGCCGCCTGTGTGGCTGTCATCCCTACAGACGCTGACAGGCAGACAGTCAGATAAGAGAGACGGGGGCCGCTAGATGAGGATGTAATGGATACAATATCCAAAGTAATTTCTCGCTATTTTGTGTCCTTTCTCTAATAGCGATATACAGTACGCTGTCTAAATATCACCATCATACCTCTGCCTAATGTTCATTGACGAAACATCCCTTCCCGTATAAAGCAGACGATTGCCTCGGGCAGATATTGCCTTGTGAAATCCGAATATTTGATTGATGTGCCGCCAGACATTAAATTGGATGGCAATCTAGCATTCATTCTCAGCCTCCGCTCTCAGTTTAATGTGAATTACTCATACAAATTAAAGAAAGAACTCATCTTTTTTTGAGGGAAGACGGTGTGAAAAGCATTTCTGTCAAGTTTGGAAGGTTTCGCCCCAGTGGCTCACATTATTAGGATATCAGCAGCTGCAGAAGGAGTACTCAAATGGATCGAATAGCCAATCTCATCTCAGCAATATTCAAACTCTTTTAGATTTAGGCCTTCATCTACTTAAATGCATAGCTCTCTCTCTCTCTATTTCTCTCTCACCAAAAATATTATCACAATCCTTTTTTTTTTTTTTTTTTTTTTCTTTCTAAATATCTTTATTAATTAATTTATTAATTAAATTTTTTTTTTTTTGTGATTTTTTTAAATTTTTATTATCACAATCCTTTTTTCATATCATTCAATATTTATATTTATCACAATATTAATTTCATATTATTAATAGCATTGCCGTTGTGTGGAAACCTTGTATCTCCAAAAACCCCTTCTTATCAGGGAATGGAAAAAAACACTGTATTTTTTACAATACTTAAACACAGCCCTGTCAGAGTTGATTTTGTAGATTTATATGTGGTCAGACTGTTTTTTTAATGTTTTTTTACCAAATCAAACTCAAATGGAGTTACAAGGTTGTTGGCCTGCTAATTTTGGAGAATTTGTCCATCATTAGAACAGCCACATCTGAAGTAGTATAAGTGCATCGTATTACGTTTTCATCCACTTGCAGGTTATAAAGTTTACTGTGGCTGCGTGGGGGCTCCGTTTTTTATGTCATTTGGCCAAATCCAATGTTATTAAAGACAAAGTGCTTTGCAAATGCTAATTTAAGACAGTACTGGCTGTGACTCGATGACAAATGCTCGACTAAGACACTCTTCTCCGCTCCTCAAATACATAAAACATTAGCCTTTATATATACAGTGTTTCTTGAGTAAAGAAAATGCTGTTCTTATTAATTTACCCTTGCTCTGCAAACAAACAGAGATGGACCAAACTGTGTGCGGTACTTCATTTACAATAGAGGCAGTGTGGAGTTATGAGGTTTTACTGACAGTTTGAGGATCCAAAGGAGTTTTTAGTTCTTTTTAATGCTCTTCATTGGTTAGATTTTTGCAAAACCCACAGACAGGCGTAAAAGGTGACCAATAGTCATTATTTATGAAAAATAAATAAATAAATGGAGATACGTTAGACATGTTTGTTAGACCTTGAGAATGAATGTAAGCATACCTTGTTTGTTTATAAGTAAACTCCACAGAATAAGATACCTTTAGAGCCCCATGAAATCAGTTTTGGATCTTTGCAGCCGAGACAGAGTACTGATTTCTTGTCATGGTGCTCGGCCGATACCGATCCCGATTCCAATGCTTCACTGATTTGTAAGCTCTCTGATCACCGTTAACCTATTTTCAGATAAAAATAAAAAAATAAAAAATACTATAGATGTTGCCTTTATTTTATATATATATATATATATATATATATATATATATATATATATATATATATATATATATATATATATATATATGTATATATATATATATATATATGTACATTTTATTTTTATGTAATTATGTAATGCAATGTAACTATTGTTTTAACAGGGTACTAAATAATCACAAAAATTGTTCATTATACAGTGAACTTTTTAATATGCCTTTAAAATGGGGTTTCTGCTTAACACTATGCATATCAGGATACTTAATATAATAAAGATAATAACAAAAAAATTAAAATAAAAAGGAGCAGTCTGATGCAGCCCACAATTGTCCAATAGTAAAATGTTGTGGACAAAATAAACATTTAATCTCCTCTAAAATGGAGAAATCTGATGTAACTTAAACATTGTCCTTTCTCTTCAGGTATGTGCCAAGCCTGCAACATGTCTTTGTGCCTCAGCATTGTGTGCGCCAGGAAATTCTTGGGAGATGAGAATCACTTCCTCTTTTCAAAGTCTTGAGTTATCCACTGCGCTGTCAAACTTAGCATGGACATAGGGGATACGCTAGAGTTGTTAAACTCACCGCGGTCACATTTTCGTGACGTAGACTGTTTATGTCTGTAGACGATTTGATATAACTCTGGAAGAGCTACATCGGTAAAATATTTGCGCTGTGGCAGTTGATATCGTGGTTCAAGATGTGCTATAAGGCGCTATATGTTTTCTGTGACTGTCAACAGCTGGTTGTCATTGCATACAAATTCCCTTATCTTCTTGGTTATAGCCTTAGCTTTCTTGCTGTCTGGTGTGTAAAGTTCGTGTTTTTTTCAGAATGTCTGTAATGGATGGCTGAGTGAGAGTCGTATTACTAGTTACCATTGGCTTTTTTGCAGTTGCCAGTTTTTCATATTCACCATACGTCTCGTGGTGGCTCGTTCTTAAGTGCCGAAACAGGTTTGTCATATTAAATGTTTTGGACAATGCACCTCCATGTGAGATTTCCTAGGAATATACATGGGAAATAGCACATTTTTCATTGTTTCTCGGACTCGGTCATAGTAATTCCACACCGAATCATTTAAGTGCCCATGTGTCATATACGTCCTCACGCATCATGTGCGTCCTCACGCGCTAATGTCATCAAAATGCGATCGGTTCGTGAGATCGGCCAAGTCTCATGAACTCACAAGTATCAATCGAGTCATAAAATATGATTATCAGCCGATACCGAACTCTGGCCGATCGATCGGAGCAATTATTAACATGTGCTTACTATAGGGTTAGGGTAAGGAATAGGGCTTGGTTTGGGGTTAGTTGTTTTATGATTTAATACAAATTTATAATCAATCTTTTAAAGGGGACATATTATGCAAAATTCCCTTTTATAAGGTTTTTAAACACACATGTCTGACCACAGTGTGTGTAAACAACCAGCCTAGCTATAATAGTAAAAATCCACCCAATACTTTTTTATAATCCCCAATTCCCCATCAATCATTATCAATCTCTCATAACAAGCTGTTCCAGATTCCCCCCTAAGAGTAAGAGTAGGGAAGCCATGACAGTGTATGCTAGTCGATGAGTTGAATCAACGCAACTCCACAACAACTAACGTTACATTAATGTATTCACTAACCTTTCAGAAACGTCGGAAAGTCCAGGTGCAGTCTAAAAGTTGCAACCTCATCCTGTCTCTCATCCTGACATTTCTGACATTTTGTCTGAGATTTGTTTAGTTGTTGACGTTGTATCCGAAGCTTGTGTAAAGGATACACTGGAAGGGGGAGTGGAGCAGCAGCTCATTTGCATTTAAAGGGACACACACAAAAACACGTTTTTGCTCACATCCAAATAGGGGCAAATTTGACAAACTATAATAAATGATCTGGGGGGTATTTTGAGCTGTAACTTCACAGACACATTCTGGGGACACCAGAGATTTATATTACATGTTGTGAAAAGGGGCATAATATGTCCCCTTTAAAATGTAATCAAATGAAAATAAACACTTAATTTACAACAAAACATTGAATTTTTTGTCAAATAAGGCAATATTACTGGACGGATGGATGGAATAATACCTTGGTTGTATGATATTCCTTAAAAATACAGTAATAACTTTACATTTTAGTACATTTTACTATACATTAGTAATATATTTCTGTCATAATGTTTTCATGGTAAGCCAAATGTTAATTTTGGTGGTTTGTTGTAATTACCTTCAGTGAGTTTCAGTGTGTATTTAATGATAGCTTTTCTCTAATGAAACAGTGAAATGCTCATTAAGTGAAATCTCAGAGCAGCTCTGCAGATAAAGCTCATGTGAAATGTCCTAATAAAGTGTGACGGCAGGTGCAGAAAACACCATGACGAAACTGCGCAGCTCATTCACACAGAGACACGCAGAACATGAAGACTTATTAGTGACACACTTTTGAGTTTTGTGTTTCACTTTGGTCATTATCACTGTCGCTTTCGTGTCCCCGGTTCCAGACTGACTGGTGTAACATGTATGTTCAGTTTCTGTTTCTGTTTGCCGATGTTCTCTGTCATTAGTTCACCAGTTTGTTCCCATAGCTATTGATTTCTTTCAGCTGTTGTTTAATTAGTATCCTCATTACTAGCCTTGTATTTAAGCCCTGATTTTTCCTTGGTTCTTTGTCCTGTGCTCTCCTGAGTGTGTCATTAAAGATCGTTCTAGTGCATTCTCTTCGTCGTACGCGTCTTTACAGCAACTGGCTGTTGTTATATTTATTTCTGCTGTGTGATAGGCTGTTAGACTGTTATTCATGTTAAGTAAAAATGTCCAGGGCTTATCATCATTATCAACATCATTATCATGTTGCAGCTGTTCATCTAGCACTTCTGGTGAAATTGACTGCATCTTTACTGACTAAACTAGTTAAGTATCTCTGTGGGTGTACCAGTATTCATAACAGGGAAAGACTGATATGTCTACTGGTACAACCGGGCTAAAAGCTCTACGGATTTTAATTTTATTTTCCTCTAAACCACTAGATGGCACAAAAACTTTCCGCAACACCTTCCAAGACATCCGCTTTTCAAGATGCACGTGGAAATTTGTCTGATCCTTGCCGTGCTCGCGGGCAGCAGCACAAAGTTGATTCTGCGCTAATTTGATGTTTTTAAAAATGTGGTGGATTTAAGTAGCAAATGATAATCGCTAAAATGATTGAATATACTTTGAGACAAAGGACTTCTTAATGATTTTCATTTTTGTTCAAGCTAATTAAAGGAATCGTTTTTTAATAACGGAAGAATATGTATAAGTATGGTATTTGAGGTAAAAGACACCATATTTAACATGATAATAAACAGCTGGATGACTTTTCCATTTGTTGACATGACATGGTTGGATTCAGATGGTAAATGTCACATATTAATGTGGGTGTCCAATCTCCATATTTATAATGAAACCATCATGTTTAAAAATATGATATTAATCATGTCATATAATAAAATGTAATATTACCACCGCAAATCTATATTAAATTATTAATGGGATCTTATTCAATGCTTTCCGAATCGTTACTTTTCAAAATAATGAAGTTTGTATTTTTAAAAATATGTATTTATATTAGCATATTTTAATGACTGTATAGTTATTGAACAAAAATGAATTATTTGACTATATTCTGAATGTAAGAACCCCTGCAAGATGTACTTTTTAGAAAAGGTTTTTGAAGACCAAATTTTGTCTTTAAAAAATACTTTTCATATTGCATATTTTTCATATTTAATTTTTGTATTTAGAGTATGGTAAATACTGGTAAGATGTACCAACAACAATCACATTCAGAAATAAACACTTCGTGTAATAAACAGATAAAAATAAACTGAAGTTCTCACTAGTAGGTTTCACTATGACTGATTTCTCACCTTTTTTGTACAGTGACAGATGCTGGCAGGTGTTTGATTTGCATTACCTATCTGATTTTTTTCCTTAGGCCGATCACATAGCGCTGAAAAGACAGCAGTTTCTCCCTGAAGTCAGCGCTAATCTGTTACACCGCATCAAAGCGGCCGCTTCGATTACATTGACAGGCAAGAGCGTCAGTAGGTAGCCAAAATAAGAAATGATGGGCCTCGCTAGTGGGTAAGTTCAGATCTTTGGCGATTTCCAGTGCCTTCAGCTGGATGACAGCTCTGGTTACAGCCCCTCATTTCTTTTTTCGGCTACGTACTGACACACTTTCCTGTCAGTTTCTTCGAAGCGGACGCTTTAGGACTGCGGTAAGCTTTTCTTTGTCTGTTAGCATCTTTTTTGGCTCGCCATCTTCTAACATTACACTCTGACACACTGTATTTCTTGGCTGCTTAATGAGAGTTGTTTGATGACTCATTTATCAGTCCTGGGGGAAACACTCATTTTACACGTATTTGGCGCTCACCATTGTTACGGGTGTATTATTCACATGTACCCCGAAAGTTTAGACCCCGAATATAAGACAACCCCATTTTCTCAGATGTATTTCAAGGAAAAAAAAACATTGTCTTATATTCGAACAATGCAGTATTTATCAAAATAAACAGAAAATAGTGATTATTTTGAACACATTATTAAAAACCTATTTTATGTATATATATATATATATATATATATATATATATATATATATATATATATATATATATATATATATATATATATATATATATATATATATATATATATATTTCTTTAAATACAACAAATTACAAGCAACAGCACAAATACACACAAGAGAGCAAAGATGCATATAAAATAAACATTGCTTTTCAGGTTTTCCAGGTAAATTGAATAAATTAATCAAATATAAAAGAACATTGCATATTATAATCTTCACTGTATAAATTAAATAACGATGAATCATTATTGAAGTTTCAAAAGCTATTCAGACAAGAGCAGTGAGTGATTTCTTAGTCATTTGTTGTTTGATTAACATTAAAAACACAGACAGCAGGAAAAGGCTTCTTTCCATTTAAGAAATAAACACACGTCTGTACCCGTCTGTCACTTCTGTGTAGCATATTCTTGGGTTTGTGACAGAACTCCGACACTCCCAGTTTGGTCTTGTTTTTGTATGAGCACATGGCTGGTATTTTGCCTTTGCTGGCCATGTGCTTGTGTTTGTCATGTTTTGTGTGAGCACATGGTTTTGTCAGGTGTTTCTTGTGCCATGTGCTCTCTTGTCTATTGGCTTGACCCCGCCCCTCTCGTTACCTGATTATTGATTATTTGCCCCATCTGTTCTCCCTCATCACCTGCCTTGTTTGTTACCTATTTATTCTCCTTGTGTTTGCAGTCCTGTGCTGGATTGTTGTCTTCTGCTCCCTGTCTTTGTTCCCGTCCTTGAGTCATGTTCCTGGTTTCCTTATGTGGTATGCTCTGTTTTCCCCCTTGTGGGTATTTTGTTTGTTTTATTTTTTGTCTTTATTATAAATAAACCCAGATTCCTCCTGCTCCAGTCCTCGCTCCTTTTTAACCACACCAGCCGTGACAACGTCTTTATTGACTGTTTACGTTTTACTTAAGACATAACCTACTATGTTTGCTAGGATTTCTCTCCAAGACGGGCATGTTGAGATTTTTTTTTTTTGAGTGAATTTGTCCGTTCAAGACTTGAAAGAGAGCTCAATATTTGCACGGTATCTGTGACATGCAGTGTGTGCGCTTCAGATGAATGCACACTGCGCACACACACACACACACACACACACACACACACACACACACACACACACACTCACACTCACACTCACCTCACACTCACACTCACACTCACACTCACACACACACACACACACACACACACACACACACACACACACACTCTCACACACAGACAGATCTCCTCTCCGCGTGCGTGAGTTCTCTTTCGCGTCTTGCTCTTGAATGTTTAATTTGGCAAGGCTTAAATTAGTTATTTTGAGCATATGGCACTCGCATACAAGGGTGACTGTTTTGTCCATGCTTTTTGATCATCGCTGTTGTAATGTATTGGGAAGCTGTGTATCCATCGACAGAAACATACATTTCCTAACTCTGTCTGTCTGTTTTACACGTTGTTATTTTCAACAAACCATATTATAGAGGCATCATTAGATTTGAAATGTGTAAAGTCCATATGTCAGCCCAAAAAAACGGAATCTAACGGCTTGGTTGAAGGAATTCTGCGTGTAAGCCTTTTCAGCAGTTCTGTGAAGTTCACTTAATTTCTTCATCTAATTTTAACTCTGACTCCAAATTTGTGTGATTTAATTTAATTCGTTAATTTTTTTTTAGTATTTTTTTTTTTATTTTCAAATATTCGTTCCACCATGGAACCATGGAGACTTAATGCTCACAAAATTGCATTAGCTTGCATTAGCCAGTTCTGATATTAAAGAGACGGCAGAGAGACTAATTTAACTTGTCAGGTCACACTTGCTTACTCATAACAAGTGTAATTTTAGTATTAGTCGAAAGCTACAACTTGATTGATCAGATTGCTTCAAAATTATGTGCTCCATGCTCCATTCATTGGGTCCTCGTTGTAGCGAATTAGCTTAGAAGGGAAATACTAATAATTATTCATAACTCATTATGATTATTCATTATGATTAATTATGACTATTTTAATCAGTTAATTTAACTTGATGTAGCTACATTAACGTTACAATCAATCACTGTTCATCCTATGAACGTTCAGTATTGATTATTAATTCATTTTAAGAAGGGCTGTAAAAATTAACGCATTAACGCAAATTCATTTTAACGGCACTAATTTTATTAATGCGCTATTAACGCAGCGCACATTTTCTGTTTGATCCGTGGCCTAGCCTGTAGTTGGAGAAATCAAGAGCAGCCATAGACGTAAAGGATGCAGCAGCAAACAGAAATAGGGAAAGAAAAGAGCTAACAGTAACATTACTATTCTGAAATTCCGTTCTATATTCCGTTATATAGCCTACATAAGCTACCATTTTTTGGGTGGTACCCTGGTGCGCTCCCGGGTCCGCATGACAGCTTTCACATTACCAATGTTACCGTTCTGAACTAAACTGCCTGTGTAAAAACGCCTATTTCTATTTTTAAAATAAGAGAAAGTACTGCTTATTCTGAATTTTTAAGTTTAGGCTTAAGAGACATGAACAAGTTATTTAAAAAACATCTATGACCTTTGATACATGTCTAGTCTTCATGCTCTTGAGAATGGTTTCACTAATAATAAATCATGCATATTTGTCCACACCCATGTTGATTAGAGCATTAAAAACTTGAAAAGTATTCATTTAAGGTACATTTAGAACTGATAAAAATGTGTGATTAAGTTGTGATTAATCACGGGTTATGTGATTAATCGCGATTAAATATTTTAATCGATTGACAGCCCTAATTCTAAGAAAAGGATATTTTTCATGGCCACAGAAAAATAATTCTTCCTTTGTATTTAAATAGAGATTCAAGAGTTTTATTTGTCACATACACAGTTATATACAGAATATACAACCGGCAGTGAAATGTAAAATAAGCGCTTAGAGCACATAACAAGATTGATCATTTAAGGGACAATTTGTTTGCAGCGGGGAGTCAGAACCAAACATATATTGTGCACAAACTTTAATAACTAAATCACAGACAAGATTAAACAGACATACAACATACGTACACAAAACATATACATGGTGAGAGGTGAAGTCAAGGTGGTTAGAAGAACCTGGTCAGTACAGATGGATGACGTTATGTAAAGAGTCTAAAACCGGGGAAGAACCATCCCTGATAAGCTCCTTTGTTGGAGCAAAGGAGTTTATAGTTTTACTAACTACACAGCGATTTGTATTTTGTGGTACGTTACTTGCATTTGCCTGGGAAGGTGTCCAGATATACGGTCGCAGGAGAAAGTCTTAAGGGTTCCGTCTGATGATTTTACAGTTGCGATCATTTCCTTCCACGTTGAGTGAAGAAGAAATGATGAGCTTGCATGGTTGTTTTCGTCTCCGCCGAGGTTGAGGAAGTTGCACTTAGCGTGAGGAGTTTGGGCCTACTGGCCCAATGGCCGTGTGGGCATCGGGTTTCCGGTCCAGCTTGGAGGGACTGCATTACGTTGCCTGGCTCAGGGCCAGCCACGATGACGTGCTGATTCGGCCAGAGAGCAAGAAGAGAGGGAGGGAATCTGATCATCTCTGTTTTAAGGTCTGGAAGTAGTCACACCCTCCTGAGGTAGACTTGACCAATGAGATTGTTGGGATTTCCAAGTGGGAAATTCCTCTGGATATTTTATGGCTCTTTGTTTCCAGCATGAATCAATGGGTCTGTGCCCATTTATACTCTAATTGATGCAACAAACACACACTGCATCCTCTGAATAAGGGACCTACATGAAAGTGTAAGTCATGAAACGAGCATTAGTTTGATAGGAGACAAGACATATATGAGGTTACATGAAATAGTAAGTTGCTTATAAGACATGCATAAACAAAATACCATACAAGAGACCCTTTACAAAAGAGTTTAAATTGTACATGCCATGTCCTGGGGTGCACTGCATGGGGGTTTCGAAGCTCCCGTTCCACCACATCCCAAAGATGCTCTATTGAGTTGAGATCTGATGACTGTGGGGGCCATTTTAGTACAGTGAACTCACTGTCATGTTCAAGAAACCAATTTGAAATGATTCGAGCTTTGTGACATGGTGCATTATCCTGCTGGAAGTAGCCATCAGAGAATGGGTACATGGTAGTCATAAAGGGATGGACATGGTCAGAAACAATGCTCAGGTAGGCCGTGGCATTTAAACAATGCCCAATTGGCACTAAGGGGCCTAAAGTGTGCCAAGAAAACATCCCCCACACAATTACACCACCACCACCAGCCTGCACAGTGGTAACAAGGCATGATGGATCCATGTTCTCATTCTGTTTACGCCAAATTCTGACTCTACCATCTGAATGTCTCAACAGAAATTGAGACTCATCAGACCAGGCAACATTTTTCCAGTCTTCAACTGTCCAATTTTGGTGAGCTTGTGCAAATTGTAGCCTCTTTTTCCTATTTGTAGTGGAGATGAGTGGTACCCGGTGGGGTCTTCTGCTGTTGTAGCCCATCCGCCTCAAGGTTGTGCGTGTTGTGGCTTCACAAATGCTTTGCTGCATACCTCGGTTGTAATGAGTGGTTATTTCAGTCAAAGTTGCTCTTCTATCAGATTGAATCAGTCGGCCCATTCTCCTCTGACCTCTAGCATCAACAAGGCATTTTCGCCCACAGGACTGCCGCATACTGGATGTTTTTCCCTTTTCACACCATTCTTTGTAAACCCTAGAAATGGTTGTGCGTGAAAATCCCAGTAACTGAGCAGATTGTGAAATACTCAGACCGGCCCGTCTGGCACCAACAACCATGCCACGCTCAAAATTGTTTAAATCACCTTTCTTTCCCATTCTGACATTCAGTTTGGAGTTCAGGAGATTGTCTTGACCAGGACCACACCCCTAAATGCATTGAAGCAACTGCCATGTGATTGGTTGATTAGATAATTGCATTCATGAGAAATTGAACAGGTGTTCCTAATAATCCTTTAGGTGAGTGTAGACTCTCCATGAGAGTTGAGAATAAACAGTCTCTCCAGCACAATTTCTAAATCCAAATTCCTTAATTGTTGCACTGGAAATAAATTATTATTATTATTTTTTATTTTATTTTTTTCTCTCAGTGAGAAGGAAGGGTTGTGTATGCAGCTCTGAGAGAGACCAGCATAGTGAGATATTTGTTGAGCATCACTCTCCGCTGAATGTGTAATTGTGTTCATGCAGGTTTATTTTTGTGACTTTAATGAGTTGTTGTTTTCGTATCATGCTGCTGGGACCCATGTCAGCAGACTCTTTTTTGGAAACCTTGTCAGCAAGTGTTTTTCACACATACTCACCACTGGCTCACTCACTCATGTTCTCTCTCCACTTACACAACATGTAGTTTTCTTGGTTTTCAGTAGTGGTCTAACCCATTCTTAGAGAGTAACTAACTAAAAGGAGTGACTAAATAAACTGCATGTTTCGGTAGCATGACAGTCACCCAGGGTTTTTTTTTTTCTTCTTTTTGAAATACTGTTGCTTTTCGAGTAACAAGCTACTCCTATCAAAACAAAAATCAGTATTTGTTACAAAGTATTTGTTTTAATTTATTATATTACTAAATGTTACCATGTCTTTCAACTTTAACGTTTTTAACTTTCACAGCTCTAGAAATACATTTTATACAAATCCTGAGCACTGCAACTGCAGCTCTTGTGGGGTGTTCCCGGTCTGCAGTGGTCAGTATCTATCAAAAGTGTTCCAAGGAAGGAACAGTGGTGAACCGGCGACAGGGTCATGGGTGGCTCATTGATGCACGTGGGGAGCGAAGGCTGGCCCGTGTGGTCTGATCAAACAGACGAGCTACTGTAGCTCAAATTGCTCAAGAAGTTAATGCTGGTTCTGATAGAAAGGTGTCAGAATACACAGTGCATCTCAGTTTGTTGCGTATGGGGCTGCATAGACGCAGAGCAGACAGCACAGATAGAGACGATAGTCCAAAATCTCTACCGGTTGACAAATTCCCACCTGTTAATTGTGTCTACCGGTATGTTACTAAGATTGTAATGTTGTAATGTTTTAACGTATGGAAAAATGAACAATGAATGTATTTGACAGCGCATGCTACAAATCTTAACTTAAGTAACTTAAGTATGTGCTTCTTGTGGCAGCAACATCTACAAAGTAGAAATAGATCCTTAAAATAACAATTGCAGATTATCCCTTTTCAGTACGTTTTAGTACCACCCAAAGATGTTTACTGTGTCTCTCTGGCCACCCCATTAAAAGTTTACTGGAGATGCCACTGCAGATCTTCTTTTCTTTCATGTGTGTGTTTATTGGTAGCTAAGGTGGGAGAGGGATGTATGTTTTCCTGGAAATCCACCTGATTTCCCATACTGTCTCTCTGATAACCTTTAGCTGAGCAGGTCTTTGTGTCTCGCTGAGATGATAGCATCACTTCAGGAACGAAACAAGGGTTGCCTGCAAAGCCACAGCTTATTTCTAATCAAAGAGAAAGACACAAGCCTTACACCAAAGCCCAAAAGGATGCTTTCTTTTCTGTTTCAGTCTGTGTTGTGTCCGCACATGTGTTTGAGAAGACAAAACCTTGAGGTTTTGTCCTAAATTCCACTTCAAATGCTCCGAAAGCTGCTGTTTCTTCCTCACAGATGTCCAAACTTCCCAGCGAGAGTTTCTCTTTCTCCATTTTCTGGCCAGAGCTCATTAGCTCTATTCGTCATGTCTTATCCATCATGTGTGCAGACCTACCTCTTCTTCCATCACAGCAGCACGCAGCCACCACTCACCCAACCCCGCTCTGTATAAATATCAACCCAAGTCGACACATTTTCCACAGCGTACATTTTTCATTTCTCTGCAATTGTCTGAAAATAAGCAGCGGGATTGCATCTCTCTGCTCAGTGAATACTTCTTTTTTCTTTTCCCGCAGCTCACTAAATCCTCATAAAGTGGATTCAACCTTTACGTGTGTCAGAGAAACCGAACGAATGGGGATTTGTAGATGGTGGGTAGATTCTCACAGCGGCCGTCTGTCATCAGCAGGCCTGTTTTTAGAGGAGACTCCATCAGCCGCCCCTTCTCGGGCTGTGCCGTTACTGTGACTAATGCCTCCTAGCGCTGCCTGTGACTCACACACCCATTTTTAAGGCTTTGTTTATTTATGATTGTCTCAATCTCTGCACTCAGTTTCATTCTCTCCCGTGCTTCCAATCATCCCGTCTGTTGGTTTGCAGCTCGGCTGATTTTAAACCGACTTCTTGAACCAAAAATCAACAGTCAGCTCAGTATGCGTATGGAGTGATTTGTTGTTTGATTTGGTTTTGTTTTAGTTGTGTTTTAGTTTAAGTTTGACTAAACAGTAGGGATGCACAATAATGCATGATATTTGGTATGCCAAACATTTTTGACTGATTTTGGCCAATAGCCAATGCCGATATACATATCTATTTTAACTGTGTCTTTCCTGTGCAGGGATTCTACTTTTTCATATCAGTTAGTTTTGAGCAAAAACATGTTACACATAACAAACTGTAAAATTATTTAATTTAAAAGTGTCATGTTTGCAATATTTACACTGATCAGGCTTAACATTATGAATAAGACTGATTATCTCTTCATCACGGCACCTGTTAGTGGGTGGGATATATTAGGCAGCAAGTGAACATTTTGTCCTCAAAGTTGATGTGTTAGAAGCAGGAAAAATGGGCAAGCGTAAGGATTTGAGCGAGTTTGACAAGGGCCAAACTGTGATGGCTAGACGACTGGATCAGAGCATCTCCAAAACTGCAGCTCTTGTGGGGTGTTCCCAGTCTGCAGTGGTCAGTATCTGTCAAAAGTGGTCCAAGGAAGGAACAGTGGTGAACCGGCCACAGGGTCATGGGCGGCCAAGGCTCACTGATGCACGTGGAGAGCGAAGGCTGGCCCGTTTGGTCCGATAAAACAGACGAGCTACTGTAGCTCAAATTGCTCAAGAAGTTAATGCTCGTTCTGATAGAAAGGTGTCAGAATACACAGTGCATCTCAGTTTGTTGGGTATGGGGCTGCATAGACGCAGACCAGTCAGGGTGCCCATGCTGACCCCTGTCCACTGCCGAAAGCACAAACAGTGGGCACGTAAGCATCAGAACTGGACCACGGAGCAATGGAAGAAGGTGGGCTGGTCTGATGAATCTCATTTTCTTTCACATCACGTGGATGACCGGGTGCGTGTGCGTCGCTTACCTGGGGAACCCATGGCACCCGGATGCACTATGGGAAGAAGGCAAGCCAGCGGAGGCAGTGTGATGCTTTGGGCAATGTTCTGCTGGGAAACCTTGGGTTCTGCCATCCATGTGGATGTTACTTTGACACATACCACCTACCTAAGTAGTGTTGCAGATCATGGATCATGGAAGATCATGGAAACGGTATTCCCTGGTGGCTGTGGCCTCTTTCAGCAGGATAATGCGCCCTGCCACAAAGCAAAAATGGTTCAGGAATGGTTTGAGGAGCACAACAACGAGTTTGAGGTGTTGACTTCAAATTCCAAATTCCCCAGATCTCAATCCAATTGAGCATCTGTGGGATGTGCTGAACAAACAAGTCTGAACCTCGCAACTTACAGGACTTAAAGGATCTGCTGCTAACATCTTGGTGCCAGATATCACAGCGCACCTTCAGGGTTCTAGTGGAGTCCATGCCTCGATGAGTCAGGGCTGTTTTGGCAACAAAAGGGGGACCAACACAATATTAGGTGTATTTGTCATGTAGGCTATAGCTTCTGACCATTAAATTGTCAGGGTTTTTTTCCCCAAGCAATCAGCACTGTGATTTGCACATATCTGGTTTGGAAGAGAAAAAAATCACATACGTTGAGGTGAATTCAAACAAGCTGCTAACAATTATGACAAATCTGTACAGTAATATCTGTAATGATAGAGACAGGTAACAAAAGTTAATATCAAGGCTTAGGCAATTCCTGCTGTTTCCATTCACTCAAATGTGCTCATTTCGTCTCTCTAACAACTGTACATTTATTTATCATAATTGTTATTTTTTATTTCACAATATTATTCTTTTATTGGGATATTTTGATGTTTAAAATAAGAATTACATGAAGTAATACTTGTAAGATGTAAAGTCATAACTGCAAGAAATAAAGTTGTCATATCATGAGATATAAATTTGGAACTGTGAGAAAGTAGCGATTACAAGAAAGTTCTTGCAGTTGTGACTTTATATCTTACAAGTATGACTTCAGTTTTTATTTTAAACTTTATTTCTCTTGACATATTTTATTTTTTATCTCAGAGGAACGGGCTCTAATAGGTCACAGTTAATAGCAGTTAAAAATAAGTAAAAGTAGAAATAATTGACAGCGAAACTGTGAAACATGCACACATGCCCAATTGAGGTCATAAGTTTACATACCTTCCAGAACCATATTTATTACACCAAACAGGACTGACAGGACTAGCAGCTGTATTCTGCTACTATGTAGACTCTGTGTTTGTGTTGAATGATTTGTTGATAAATCAGCTGCTGGTTCATGCGTATTGATTCTGATTTCATAATTTCAATTAGCATGTGGGGTTAGCCTGAAAGCATGCATCATATGATTAATGCATATAACATAGTTACATGATAAATGAGTTTGGCCCCAGCCTGGTTGCCATGAAAATGCAAACTAAACAAATGAACCCAAGTAGATACATGGAATGTGGAAAAGTTGCAGTTGCACTTAAGACTCTTTTATTCTCTCCCTTCAAGTGCAGAACAGCAACAAGATTGCTTTCAAAAACAAGATCTTGAAATTTATCACGGCCCTGAGCATCATCCCAAGAAATTGCAGGGGATCGATACAACATCATAAGAGCCATGGTCCCTCACTGTTATTTGGAGCCTTGCTCTAAGTTGTTTGTTTCTTGTGTCTGAGTGGTTTTATGGGGTATTTTAATAAAAAGACTCAAGCTATTGGTAAATAATAGCACTTAAAAACATTTCCTCTGCAAGGTCACCATGCCTCAGTTAAGTGACATTACAGCATTTACAACTTCTGCATGTAGGCCTGGAACGGCGCGTTGATGTATTCGATTATGCACTGTTTATGCTCATTCCTAATGCCCTGTCATGTTTCACACAGAACTCTAGAGCACATTCTAATGGCTAGTATGGCAGGTTGTGTTCATTGAGCATTTTATTGTATTGTTTTTTACGAGTGGGACAACCCAATTCTATAACCGTATAACTAGTAATATAACTAGTCATATAATGTGAGAGCCACAGTGAACTGTATAATGATGACGGGTTTAGTTTACTTACGGAGATGGAGAAATTATTTACGTTCATCTGCAGATCCATCAGAGCTGCAGTGGGTGCAAGGTGCGCAGCTTAAATGTACTCTCTGCACTCGGTTACTAAGCATTTAAAGTCCTTGTTGGTTGTTTAAAATATCTGATGGTGAACTCATGCCTTGATTGGACTTTAATAACACGCTGTCAGTTGTGATAAAACTTCCCGATGTTATGGACATCTCAATTTTTAATACTGTCGCTGAATGCGGTCGTGAAAATATGCAACGAGTCCTGAAAATGGGAAATAGGCTACTAGCCATTAGCATTTGCTCTAGAGTTTTGTTTTGTGTGAAACATGACTGGGGATTAGGGATAAACAGTGCGTAATCACGTCAACGCGTCGTTCCAGCCCTAGTATTTAATAAAGCTCAAACCAGTATTAAAAGCTCAACCAAAAATGACAAATTCATCATAATGTATGTCATTACATTACTTTCCAAACTTCTGGGGAACGTGAAAGGAAAAGTTTTCATTCCCTATACAAATCTATCATTTGGCTTCAGAAGACCTGTTATGTGTACAAGTTGTATTGACCACTTTTTGATATTTCTGTGGTCCTTTTTCACATTCATTGCATGGAAAACATTCTGCTTAAGTCATATGGTTTTAGAATGGCAGAGTAAGTAAATAATGACTTCTTTTTTAAAAAACATTTTTATAAATATGAACTTCTCCTGGTAAACTTCAGAGAAAACCGAGCCTTTGCAATCATTGCCACCTTGGCTTCTAAACTGCAGACTCTGAATTTTTCAGTAGTGGACCATGTTACCTGGATGGTATTGTTTCAATGGAAGCCATTTATTTCTCATAGGCCCTGGCAAGCATGCATTTGGGAATGAAGGAAGATAGATAACGACAACAGAAAAGTTTCTTTTTAATTCTTAGGGACTAAACAGGACAAATTAGCATGAGAGCGCAATTCCAAAAAAAGCACTGAAAGGAGTGGAAGGTTTTGACGACACGCAAATTAAAGAAAACAGATGCAGCCAGATCATTTCCATAATGACCAACGCAATCTACCAGTTAGCATCTGGTGTAAGACGTGCTTTTTTTGGGTGGTAAATAATGGCTCAAAAACCAGCAAATTGACATGCGCAAATCTTAGTAAATCACCTTGCGTGATTGATTTAAATACTCTTCTCCCATGAATTTTGCGTCTGAAAGGGAAACTCCTACAAATGCATATGCAATAAGTTCAGCCGCAACAATAACTGTCCACGCCTTTTCAGCTGTAATTTTTCACTGCGTGTATTTAGTAAATCCCAACAGTAGTTTAGTTTTTGCAAGCTGTTAGTAAATCTGGGGGCATATTACAGAAACATCTTAACTTTAGAATCCTATCTTATCTGTTTGGTAACCATGGCAATTTCAGTTAGGACCTCATTTAGGACAAAAGCTATTACAGAATGACATTTCTTAAGTGCGTAATCTTATCTTAACTATGGATAGGAAACGGGTATTACAGAAGCATCCTAACATCCTTAACTTTAGGACAACCCCACTGATGTCCTAACTTCAAACCTTTTTGAAATCCAATGGTAAAAATCACAGTACAAAAAGCCTTTTTCGAGATTGGCGTTACATTTATTGATTTATACAAGAAGAGCAGTGACGTTTGATGGTGGAGAGACTTTTGGAGGACCCAGAGGATGAGCTGTGCTTTAATGGTAAAATACTCAAAAATTATTACAGACTCCTTTTTGCAGTTAGTTGACGAATTGCGACCAACATTACAGAGGCCAACGAGTCGTCACGGAGTCATACCGGTCATTCTTCAAGTGACTAACGTCGTACGTTTTTGTTTTTACAAAAGGCGATTTATAAAACAGGCTTTAACTTTTCACCAGAGCGTATCAACATTTTTATTTCTACCGCACTGGAATTAAAAGCATGCCATTGTTTCTCCATTTTGAATTTAGGTTTACCTCAGAAGCAGTTTGCGTGTTGTTAGTTGCTTGGTAACAGACCTGACCCTAGTTGATTACCAAACTCGATGGAGTGGTTTAAGATTTCCTAGCTACAGATAAGATGAGATTTTGTAAGATAGGATAACAATCCTATATCAAGTTAAGATTTGCTTCTGTAATATGAAATTGTGAAAAATCCTAAATGAACTTTACATATCTTAAGTTAAGACCTACGATAGAAAGTTTCTGTAATACAACCCCTGGCCCTTAATATTCCTGGGAAGTTAAATGGCTCAGCATGAATAGCAATAGCACGCTGATGTTTGATTTGCACCTCGGTTGACTTTGTAGAAAGTTTTCATTTAACTTGTAACTAGTATAGTGCGTCTCTGAATTTTTTTTTCTAAAAACCCTTGCCTGGTATAAAAAGCTAAAAATAGTTCACTTCAATGGCCTTTATGAATATTTACACGTTCTTATGAATAATTATGATTATTTTTTATTTTCCTTCTAGATATTAAAAACATTGCTGTTTAAACCATCTGGACTGCTGGCCAGACATGTTTATCAGCACCACTAGTAGAGTACCATGGTAATTGAATATGTTAATCATACAGTACTATGGGACATATCAAAGTTTCATATCAGGATACTTCCACAGAACTTTTCTGTAAGTGAATTATTTTCCTCACAGGATGCATGGTTGAGGATGGAGGGCCAGGTTAGTGTATTTGAGAAGCTCAGGCACAGACTACACCCATGTGAAATAAACTGAAATGTTACCCACTTTCCCACTTGATTCCACTGTACACTCACACCGTGTCCTAACTACACGTGATGCGATTAAAGGTGTCTTTTCCATGTTAGAGTTTTTGTCCTAACCAGCTGCGACGGCGACACGCGATGATTCTATTTTAGAAACATTTTCTATTTCTGCGACATCGCGGCTGGAACAACAACACAAAACATGGCAATGATTATCTCAGGTAGTATTTATGTGCTTTATTTAATGTTTAAAGCGTGTGGTGTGGCTTTGAATATCATTTAGTGCTCACAGCTCTGTAACATAGGTGTATTAAAAGCAACAATGGATAATTCACCTCAGATCTTGAAATCAAACAAATGGAAGCAAGAATGTTCAAACTGTGAACAAACAAGTATATTCTGACAAAGATTTAGTAACTAGTATGTATGTTTAGTAATGTTTAAATGGTGTAAAATTTGATTATGTACTTATCCATTTCCTTGTGAGTGCCGTCGAGATTAATCTCTGGTGCCGTGCACTTGCCGCGAGAACCCGCCCACACACTGTTCTGATTGGCTGTGGTTTTTTGATTGATTTGTCGCATCTCGTTGTCATGTCATGCCTGGTGTGGACAGAAAAGTTGCTTGTCGCTGGAATCTTATTGTGTCGCGTGTAGTTAGGACACATTGTCATGTCTCTGTCCCAAGGTTTCTGCCAACAGAAAACTTGTTCATATTCATATTCAAACCATATTCATGATTTTAGTGACATTCATGTTAATAAATCAACATTAAGTATAGGGTATGCATTGTTTCAGATCAAAGTGTTCACAAGTTCACAGTGCCACAGTGAGTATGTGGTTAGACATGTTCTGTTCAGGAACAGTATTGTTATTAATTATAATCGCTATCAACAGAGGCCTCTCTGGTTCTAGTTTACTGTGATATGTGTTTGCCTCTATTCTCAATCACATTTTCCAAATTCACATTTTGTATGTAGCTTGTTATGGCATACTGAAAACTTTATTACTTACTGTATGTAATTAAAGGTGCACTATGTAACGTTTCTGTCCGCTAGAGGTCGCCTGTTCAAAACAAAGGCGTAGTTTGATGATGCCAAGTTTGAGCGCAGAATCTTGGGACATGTGGTCTTCACCTCACAGCCGGTGGAAAAGAATCGGGATAGGACTCGGGCAGAAATCATGTTCATGGATGTGATTATTAACGTTAATGTAGTATGAAGTAGAACAGGACCGAGTGTTGTGCGAGCTGAGCAAGGCCGCTGGAACGATTGTTAATTAGATGAACGCCACACACGCCTCGTGAGCAGCGGGACTTTTATTATGCCACAGTCATCAGCGTCATTTCCGCTTTTCCGTCATGAGTATGAGGTAACGCAGCTCTGTTTATCATATTAGATACATCTGAGTGTCTTGAAAATGATGTTATGGCATTACTCTGTGCGTTCGCTCGGCGGCTGCTATGACACTTGTTGCACACTGCAGTGAGAGTAAAGCGTTTCTGCAAAATAAAACCGGAAACCGAGGGTAACGCAGAAATGACGCCATAGACAGACGACACCCTCACACGTCCCGGTTCATTGGTTAAAATAGCAATTTTCTCACAATTTACAAATAGTTGGAAACATTTGGGATATTGTACATACTCAACTGAACAAAATATATAACACTGGCCTAGTGGTTTTTAGATATTTTACTGAAAAAATGTTACATAGTGCACCTTTAACTATATAACTATATAATTGTTAGATATAAATTAATGGTTAAAGATGCATTCAGTAGCTTGGTGCTTTTTAAAAAAAAAAAAAATTCACATTAAGAAACCATCAGCTTGAGTGATATACAGACAATTAAGACACTTTAGTAATGTCTTTAAAGCAAAACAGTGGTAATGTGTAGACGTGCAGTGAATCCTGGGACATCTATATTATGATTGGTGGTTTGGCTCGTAGCTAGTGTCTCTCGGCAATGAGATCCATAACAGCAAGGACTTGAAGCCTTGGTAATCTGAAAAAAACAAGAAGACGACAACGACAGCCAAAAGGTGCACAGTAACATGCTGATACTTATAGTGGGGAGGGAGGGAGGGTTGCGAGCAGTTTGAGCATACTTCCCGAGCAGTAATGTCACATATCCCCGGTTTAACAGGAGAATGGTGGTGTTTGGAACAATTTGACAGCTGACCGCAGCACTATGCCTATGTGGCCTGACTGAACCAACGCTGCGCTTGATTTTAATTATGTATGGGGTGGGTCTCCATGTATTTTGCCATGCTGAAATGACGTGACCCACAGCGCTTCACTAAACATTGAGAATCCTCATGCACATTAGCTGCCGCCACTGTAAATACATTGCTAGAGTGGTTAGTCTCTAGTATGAATGTAATAAAACTCAGAGACGATCATGGTTGTCCATGTCGATAGTTGGCAGTGCAGCATCTATCCATATCATTACTTTAAGTTCACAAACAACAGTGTTGCTAACGCCAGCTAAAACAATACTGAATGCACCTTTATTTCATGTTATTTAATTATTTCTGAGGTGATTCAGTCAATGTGATCTATTCTCATGCTTGCGGATGGCAAAACTTACCACGCTTACTAGAGCTAGCCACAGTAACCAAGAGTGAATGTTCAGTTCTTCCATTCTTCCCATGTGTAATGAATGATAAATGTTTGTGTGTGTGTATGTGGATGTCTGGAGGTCACCCTTTCACTGACATGTTATTTACCCTATTTCAGACAGAGTTCAAGCTACTAAAGTCTCTCTTCTCTATTGGTGCAGAAACAATTCCTGGGTTTAGCCAGTCCATGCATAATAAAAGTATGCCAGGAATGATTTAGTGTGTGTGTTATGAACAGATTCTTTTCTGCTTATTTTCTGCCTTTGCTTTTTCATCTTTTGAGAACAGATTGTTTAGATTTTTTTTTTTTTTTTTGCTTCCATCACAGATGCGGAAAATGTTTGTTTAGCAGTAAAATCCTACTCGATTTCATATTAGCTGGAAACACTGGAGACATGGCTGGAATACTAAAAAAAGCATGAGTGAGAATGTGCAGATTAGTCCCTTATCCAGCTCAAAGAAACGTGAGCATGCACCCAGTCAGCAAATCAGATCTCTATATCAAGTACCATGTCTAAGTCTGGAACCATTCTTCAAACCGCTTGTTCTAAATGCATTGCGGGCAGGGAAACACTCTGGATGGATGGCGGCCCATCACAGGGCTTGCACATACAGACACACACAAACATACTCACACTCACACCTATGCGCAATTTACAGTCTCCAATTCACCTATGCTGCATGTCTTTGTATTGTGGGGGAAACCAACCAGAGGAAACCCATGCAGACATGGGGAGAACATGCAGATTTCTCATAGAAAGGCCTTCTGGCTCAGACCTTACTGTGAGATAGCGACCCACTAGGGCTGGGCGATATGGCCAAAAAAATCATATCTCTGTATTTTTTGGTTGAATGGCGATACACGGTGTATATCCCAGGTGTTTTCTACATTTTTCTATTTGGATAAAATAAAAAATTAAAAAATCAGTTTTTATTTTAGTAATAATTAAAACAATTCCTAAAAACAATGTTGATATTGAAGGCTATAAACAAATACAGTGAATGTAATGTAGTAATGCAATATATTACGTGCAAAAAGGGAGTTAAAATCACATTACATTCTAACATTGCAACATTACAGACTAAAAACAAAATGAATAATTCACTAAACTAAAAATGAAAATACAATTTTCAAACAATTACTTAAACAAAATATTAGCCTACATTTGATTACCCCATTATAATGGCCACTTTCATAAAAATATATTTTATTGTAGGTTTAAAAGGTAGGTTTATTGTCCAACAACAAATATTCTATTATTATTATTCTATTAAATATTCTATTGCGCTCCTCATTCACGGAAGCCTGAATTTAAGCGGAGATTCACTTGCAGGAGGCTCGTCCTCTCCGGACAGCATCATGGACATATTTGCATGACTTTCTAACATTTACAGATGGCGAAGATACCTGTGAAATGTAAGTTATGCACTGAGGAAAGCAGCACATTTCAAACGCATTAAACACCGCAACTATTTATCTGTCTGTCAGCACAAGTAGCCTGTCTCTCAGGGCATTTGACAAGGCAAGCTGCTTTAAATTATACATGTTAACTATATCTTACCAGTTATTTTGAAGCCCTTAATAAAAAGCATGTGTCATGTTGAAGACAAATTGTATCATGCACTTTCTCTGCGTCCTCCGCTTTTTTTTCAGATGCATTCGTATCAATCTACTGTATATCGATATAAACAGTATTGCCTTATTCCATATCGTTTCTAAAAAAATATATTGATATATCGTACAAACTCAATATACTGCCCAGCCCTGCTACCCACTGAGTCATAATGACATGGCACTTCCATCCATCCATCTTCCAATAGACTTCCACCCAGAGGAAACCCAAACAAGCACTAGAAGAAAATATCTACTCCACACAGAAAAGCTTCCTGGTTCAGCTGTGACTTGGGACCAGGGACCCTCTTTGCTGCTTGCTGTGAAGCAACAGAGCTACCCACTATGTTTTATTTTTTTTCTCCTGCTCATTAACATGCAGGTGTATCCGTTCCAATTGCTAAACTGTTAGCGGTATCACTCCACAAAAAGGAAGATCTGGTTTACAATGAGCTGCTGACTGCAACATCAGTAGGGTCTCACAATGTTACACAATCTTACACACGCATTACTTGTACCACCTCCAGGTAGACCTATTTTGAGTTTGCAAACAGCGATGATGTTTTTTGTGAGCGGAGCCTACCTGTTTGCAGAAAATTACAATTCTGCCATAGCAATCTGTGGAAGCCACGGAATAAAAGTTCAAGGAGAGTTTATCTCACAATTCTTACTTTTTTTTTCTTGCAAATCTGAGTTTATATCTCACATTTCTTAGAAGGATAAACAGAATTGTGAGAAATGTTATAGGCTATGTTTAAAGTTTATCTATGTAAAATGTTATAGGTTTAAATACAAAGCCGATTCCGAAAAAGTTAGGACACTGTGCAAATTGTGAATAAAAAAGGAATGCAATAATTTACAAATCTCATAAACTTGTATTTTATTCACAATAGAATATAGATAACATCAAATGTTGAAAGTGAGACATTTTGAAATGTCATGCCAAATATTGGCTCATTTTGGATTTCATGATTCAAGATTCAAGATTCAAGAGTTTTATTTGTCACATACACAGTTATATACAGAATATACAACCGGCAGTGAAATGTAAACAGGTCCGCTCCATGGACAGTGCAAATTCACAGTTAAAGACACAAGGAGGAAATTATAATAGAAATAGGATTAAAAAAAAAAAATATATATATATATATATATATATATATATATATATATATATATATATGTCTATATCTGTAGAATTATAAATAATCAAGTCAAGAGAAAAAAAAAGGTAACAAATAAGGATAAAGTGGAATAAAATAATTGAAGTAGACTGTGCAGTGAGTAAACTGTAGACTTATAAATATGTGGTTAACAAATGTATAAGAGTATAATGTGCAAACAGGTTTATAACAGGTTGTTACACAGTAACAACGAGAACAGAAAGTGCAGTGCAATGACAGTGTATCGATGTTTATCCTGAAGTGAAGTCACGTGACGTTAAGTTCAGGAGTCTGATGGCCTGGGGGAAGAAGCTTCTCCTGAGTCTCTCAGTTTTGGCCATCAGGCTTCGGAAGCGCTTACCAGATGGCAGCAGCGTGAAATGAGGGTTTGCAGGGTGATTAGAAGGATAAACAGAATTGTGAGAAATGTTATAGGCTATGTTTAAAGTTTATCTATGTAAAATGTTATAGGTTTAAATACAAACCTAAATGAGAGCAACACATTCCAAAAAAGTTGGGACAGGTAGCAATAAGAGGCCGGAAAAGTTAAATGTACATATAAGGAACAGCTGGAGGACCAATTTACAACTTATTAGGTCAAGTGGCAACATGATTGGGTATAAAAAGAGCCTCTCAGAGTGGCAGTGTCTCTCAGAAGTCAAGATGGGCAGAGGATCACCAATTCCCCCAATGCTGCGGCCAAAAATACTGGAGCAATATCAGAAAGGAGTTTCTCAGAGAAAAACTGCAAAGAGTTTGAAGTTATCATCATCTACAGTGCATAATATCATCCAAAGATTCAGAGAATCTGGAACAATCTCTGTGCGTAAGGGTCAAGGCCGGAAAACCATACTGGATGCCCGTGATCTTCGGGCCCTTAGACGGCACTGCATCACATACAGGGAATGCTACTGTAATGGAAATCACAACATGGGCTCAGGAATACTTCCAGAAAACATTGTTGGTGAACACAATCCATCAGTGCCATTCGCCGTTGCCGGCTAAAACTCTATAGGTCAAAAAGAAGCCATATCTAAACATGATCCAGAAGCGCAGGCGTTTTCTCTGGGCCAAGGCTCATTTAAAATGGACTGTGGCAAAGTGGAAAACTGTTCTGTGGTCAGACCAAACAAAATTTGAAGTTCTTTTTGGAAAACTGGGACGCCATGTCATCCGGACTAAAGAGGACAAGGACAAGCCAAGTTGTTCTCAGCGCTCAGTTCAGAAGCCTGCATCTCTGATGGGATGGGGTTGCATGAGTGCGTGTGGCATGGGCAGCTTACACATCTGGAAAGGCACCATCAATGCTGAAAGGTATATCCAAGTTCTAGAACAACATATGCTCCCATCCAGACGTCGTCTCTTTCAGGGAAGACCTTGCATTTTCCAACATGACAATGCCAGACCACATACTGCATCAATTACAACATCATGGCTGCGTAGAAGAAGGATCCGGGGACTGAAATGGCCAGCCTGCAGTCCAGATCTTTCACCCATAGAAAACATTTGGCGCATCATAAAGAGGAAGATGTGACAAAGAAGACCTAAGACAGTTGAGCAACTAGAAGCCTGTATTCGACAAGAATGGGACAACATTCCTATTCCTAAACTTGAGCAACTTGTCTCCTCAGTCCCCAGACGTTTGCAGACTGTTATAAAAAGAAGAGGGGATGCCACACAGTGGGAAACATGGCCTTGTCCCAACTTTTTTGAGATGCGTTGACGCCATGAAATTTAAAATCAACTTATTTTTCCCTTAAAATGATACATTTTCTCAGTTTAAACATTTGATATGTCATACATGTTGTATTCTTAATAAAATATATATAAAAAAAATTAAACTTCCACATCATTGCATTCTGTTTTTTTTTTTTTTTTTATTCACAATTTGTACAGTGTCCCAACTTTTTTGGAATCGGGTTTGTAAAATGATTTCATTTTTTTTTTTTTTTTTATAGTAAGCAGGTTGTATTTCTACAGATGGCACCCATCATGAATAAATTACATGGTGTTTTTTTTATATTACTTTGTATTATATTATAATTGTTTGTGCTGTTTTATTTTGTTGTCACTTTTAGCAGCTTGTTTTGTAAAGTTCAGAGTATACAATTATTTGTCAGTTGTCACCATTGTTGAGGTTTGTATGCCGTTTACAGTGCATTATAAAACGGTGCCATGCATTATTTAAATGCAATTTTACTGGAGGAACAGCACATTTGGGTTTCTTTTAGGCGCTGTTTACACCTGACATTAAGATGCATTTTGGTCAATCGGATTACAAGTAGATGACTTGGAGACACATTGCCATTTATACTTGGTCTCTCTTGTCCACTTTCGACCACTTCTGTCCTGATTTCTTCAAGGGGAGGGTCTGTGGGTGGTAAAAGTATGGGCATTTTTAGATCTTTTTTTATCTAATGGTCGAAATAAGTGTGAAAAGGTGTGAAATACCGCAAGATAGTGGTGAGGGAACATTTTTCGTCTTCAAACCCAACTTTGGACTTCAGCCAGCAAAGCTTAAAACCCATGTGGTACAACGCACATACACTCTGCTTATTACACCCATAGGGACGCGCAGCAGCACACAAACATTTTTAAATATTAATTATATTAATAATTATATAAATAATAATTAAATATTAATGATTTAATCTCTGGAGAAGCATTCAGTCTTTCAATTTGTACAGTGTCCCAATTTTTTGGGAATCGGGTTTGTATTATTTAATGCTGTAACTGCTATGTATGTATGTCCCCTAGAACTGCATATGTGAATATTATGTAGACTTACTGTTCACATCAAATTCATGCTTTAATAGTAGACTAATCATTGCAGGATGCATCAGTCCAGTCTGTGACTAGCAACATATACGTCTGCGTTTAGCTTCAAAGGGTGTCTTTAACAACGGAATACTATAAAATATAAAAATGAAGACCGTATTTTTTGCATTCCGATTCTGACATACAAAGGCACAACAAAACATTTTTCTCTTATTCTGTGGATTTTGCCCATTTTCCTCCACTTGTTACGCAATTTGTCTGCAGCCACTAGTGAGGTAACTGACGTCTGCTCCAAATGGGTCTATAAAGCTTCATCTATATCTATCACCCATAAAAATAAATAACAGATTCCACTTGATCGCTCAGTTAATGGGCTAATGGTTTTTATTTGTTTGTACTCCAAGGCTTTTTATTTGAATGCAGACATTCACCTTCTACACATCAGCACTGTTTCAATTTACTAGAGATACAATTGTTTCATAAGTGTTTAACTGTGTGAATTATAAACGTGAGGCATTTGTATAGCACTTTACTATGTACTACTGTACACCCAAAGTGCTTTTCAATCATATCAAGGGATTTCTCCTCATCCACCACCAGTGTGCAGCATCCTCTTGAATGATGCGATGGCAGCCACAGAACAACGGCGCCAGTGCGCTCACCACACACCAGCTATAGGTGGAGAGGAGAGCAATTGAGCCAATTCAGTGGATGGGGATTATTCAGAGGCCATGATTGATAAAGCCCAATGGGGGGAATTTGACCAGGACACTGACGTTTCACCTCTACTCTTTACGAATAGTGCCATGGGGTTTTTTAATGACCACAGAGAGTCAGGACCTTGGTTTAACGTCTCTTCTGATGGATATCAACTTTGTCATATGGACTATTTCCACGGTGCCTTTTTATATTTTTGGAGCTTGATGACAGTGTTCTATTATTCAGGGAGCATTTGGTCTTGACTCAAACTCAAAACCGAAGCCATCTTGAGCACTACAACACTGCTGAAGATTTTTGTGGTCTATGCCATCTCTCGCATATGATTTCAGCCTCAGTAAAGCACATTTTCTGTGCATTGTGGAGATTCACAAGACACTGCTGTGAAACCAGAATCCATTCATTTTCAAAAGAAAATGACTTGTTTTGACTCGGACTCAACCTATTCAGGTCACAGCCTGGATGAATCAAATGAGGTTGTCTTGACTACAACACTGATTGACAGACTCTAGACATTGTATGCATCGTACTAAAAATCAGCATGAATATTCTGCCTAATTACTCTTTTTGTGATCCGTGGAAGAAAGGAAGCTATACAGGTTTGGAACGACATGAGGGTGTAAAAATAATGAAAAAAGTACATTTTAAAACTACTATTCTTTTAATACCCTCCCCAGTCCCTCCATGCAATATTCTACACACCCTTGCATTCCAGTAGATGTATTTCTGAAATTAGCTTCAGCCATAGATGTTGAGGTCACTGTGTCTATGATGTGCATCACAGGTTCAGTGGTTTCCTGCTAGAGGTAGTGCACTGGCTGGGCTGCAGGCGTAATGTTCTCTCAGGCCTCTGCTGTGATCTTTTTGCCCCGGGGCTCAACATTTGGTTGTCACCCCAAGCACCCAGCTCTAGCCTGCGGCTCTATGATGGTCTTTCAATTGAACACTGAAGTCCTGTAACCCTACAGGGCCTTGTAGGGACTGCAGGGCTTAGCCTCATTACTTATTCACAAAGACACATATCAGGGCACATATCATATGTTGCTACTTTGGTCCTGGAGCATGTCAAGCCAAGCATGTCTTATCCGGCAGTTACATACGCAGTCCTGACAATATCACCTTTCCCTTTATGAAACTCCTTGCTATTAAAGGAGTGGATCAGCGTTTTTTGAAGGCTTGATTGTGTTTATTGGGTGCACTATAACATGAGTTCATGCTTCGTTTTTTGTTTTTGTTTTTAAAGCATTATTTTTCACATATTTTACCTTTATTCTACACAGCCTTGTCCCTTCTCATAAAACAATCTGAAGATTTCCTGGTTCTATGACGCCCCTCCCTCAAAAATACGCAATGGGCTCAGATTGGTTAGTTGGCCCAGTGTGTTGTGATTCACTAACCGCCTAGTGCACGTTGTCCGGACATGTCATGACCCTTAACATTATGGGTAGTTGCATGTGCTCAGGTGTATTGTAAACAGTGGTGTCAATATTGCTGAATCCGTTCGATCGATCAGAACCTGTGCAAGAACATATGATATAGGATGTTTCAGAATGGTATGTTTTTTTTAATTTGCAGTTATCTCATACTTTGTAGATACGTTGTTATTTGTAAATGCTACTACTGTTTATGTTAGCTTTTAATATACAGTTTTAGCCTTATTAAAGCTTTAGTACAGCAGAATACATGATTGCCTTTATAACCCCTCCTGTTCGAACCACCCTGCTCTAAGTGGGACTCGAACCCGGGAGTATGATGCTCTAACAAGGAGGCTAAAGGCTGCAACCTCTAGTGTCAGTAGCTAGAGCATCTCTTGAGATCAGAGGAGTGAGGTTTACTCACTAGCTGGCCTCCGTTACACCTTGTAGCCTTTTCTTCATATAATCGTTCTAACAAGTGATACTACAGTTCTCAAAGGGATTATTTGATTACAGACTGGATCTATATTAATTCCTACTAACTGTATAGCACCGTTAGTTTTGTCTTTATAGAACGATGAGACCATTATGAAGACTGGATTTATTACAGTGGCCATATCAAACACAGGACCATGTTTAGTGTGCCTGCTTTTACACTGATCACTTAAACGCCAACAAACACCAGCATTTGATGTTCACTAGTGGGATTAAAAAGAAGTTTGTAGGTGTTTGTCGGATAAATTTGAATTGCAATTAGCGATTGGCTAGCAGAGCCAAACAGCCTTTCCCTTTGTTTACATCCTTGATACAGCATAAAAATAATGATAAAAGCTATTCATGGAAAACACATCAACAAAGAATAAAACATACTTATAAACAACAGCTTTTGCTTTTAAAATGGGAACTGCTCTATCTTTTGAGGACAAGCTTTTTTGCGAATCCGGTATTGAACTTGCGCTGATTGAGGAAGCTGTCCTCCGTAAAATGTGCAGCACAGAGAGCTATATACGGATTGTAATGTCCAGGAACCAAGCAGGAAAGCCGAACAAAGAGGACCTGCAATTGGGGTGAAAATGACAGCGTTTCGACAGCATGGCAACAACTCTACTACTTAACTCTTGCTCTTCTCAACATGGCCTTTGTTGTGTATTCCCGGGGGTGGGTTTTATGCAAATTGTAAAGTGTTGTAACTAACCCATAAGACGCTTTTTGCGGTCCCTACCAGCCGTTTGTTGTAGTCCTTAAAAAGCAATTTATTTAAAAGAAAATATCTCAATTTTCTTTTAACTTTGAGCGTCGTGACTTTGCAGATGTTGTTTATGCTCAGACAGCAACATTACACACTAACTCAAGTTAAAAAAGTGAAATCAAAATCAACCACCCCTTTAAATCAGTTATGACACATTCACTATGAACAAATTCATTGTTGTTATTTTTTGTTAAAAAGTACCTACACCTGACACGGACACATTATAATCAGCAGTATGAATGCCTCATTTCTAATGTACTACAGGTACGCACACTTGTGTTACTTCCAACAAGACGAAATGAATTTGAAACGAACATGGTTGGATGCATGTTTAGATGGATGCTTTGGACTGTTTTTGTCCTTTTCTCTGATAATCAGGGATCATCATGCCCTCAATATCTTGATGTTATTTTGATCGTTCCTCTTTTTCTGCAGCTTCACATTGATTCTTTGTCGGATATCAATCTGTGTTGTTTATTCCATTCTCTGGGACTCTTACCTTGATGAAACCCACCACCCTTTACGCATGCTCTTTTGTCTGACTAAATGACCGGTCCATTGACCCTGAAGCTGAGTTAATTCTCCTTATCATGACCATGATTGCAGATCATAGGGAACTAAGGTTCTGCACCACACCTCCAGTTTCCTCTACTCTTAGTAATGGGTAGAGATGAATGATAAGATATGTTAGACTGAACACTGGAAATGTCTTGTCCACTCCTGGGTCTCAGTTGGCTGGAGAAAAGTGAGAAGGGCTTGATGAACTGGCTCCCTGCTGTGCATTGATCAATAATGGCATGTAACACAAGCGTTGCTCAGCTCGTTTATGTTCAATACTCACTGGCGAGGTGGCTGCGGTGCAGGTAATGAGCCTCACTTATGGATTGTCACATTCTCCCCAATCGAACAGAAATCCTTCATTTCAAACCCCTGGTCCATTGAAGAACATGACTTTATTGCAATTTACATCAACAACAGCCGTTAACAGAGATTAAGTGCTGCCCTGGGGGGCGTTTCCCGTATAACGACGTAACTCGCTGCTAAACTACCATAGTACGACGCATGGTTGAAGAAATCAACTAACTAGGTCACGACCATTTCCCGAAACCATATTGTCGCAAATTTGTCGTTCAACCACGTTTGTTAATGATGTCACGCAGGTGGTAGAGTAATTACGTCTTTTAAGGAATCCGTTTTAGATCAAATTAATGCTAGATTTTTTCTTCTAAATTACGGACATGGCAACTGAGGACTAATTCTCACTTTTTCTCAGTAATTTTGCTTTATTTCCAGATTCAATCATAGGCTAATTTGTACTTACTAGAGCACGTGTGCACTTTTAAAAAATGATTAGTGACAAACTAAAAGACATAAACAACATTTGTATATATTCTAAATAAAAGATATAGATTGCACTGAATGTCAGCTTGCTTATTTTCCTCAAGAGAAGAAAAAGAAAATCCACATGTCATGCTAACAAGAAACTGCTTCTAACCACAGGTCGAGAGCTGTCGTTCCAACCACACAACTTTGCAACGCTGTTTGGGAATGTTCACTGGAACTATGGTTTCAGGAAACACCCACTCGTTGAACTATGCTGATACAGACAGAACTTGTGACCATAGTTTGCTAGCGATGCTTTGGCACACGCACCCTAGAGTGGTACAAAAGCAAACATGTGTGGTTAATCTCTGTATTAGCAAAATGATCTCATGAGAATTAGTATGCATTTGTTAGTATGCAATTACATTTGCACAGAGACTGAAATGTATAATATTGATGTATTGACACCATGTAAAATGTACATTAAAATTATATTTCATTCTGTATAGAAATATCTCATTTCAAAGAATTATGTTTAACAAGAATACACTTTAAAAATTTAAAAAGAATAACATCTGTAAATGTTTAACCATTACTTCATGTAATATTTATTTTGTTTGCCGTTGACACAACACACTGTATCGTGGTCAACATTAAATGCATGATGCAAAACTTTCAACTAAAACTTTATTACTACAGAGAATATACACAAGGAGAAATCCACACATTAACACTTAAATCACAGACGAGAACCGACAATGAACCGAATGGAACAAGGACTATAAATACACAGAGAAACAATGACTGACAGCTGAACTTAATCTGCAGCCAAGGAGACTAACTAGGAAACAATCAAGGCTAAGTTGAACTGAAGCACAATAAACAAACACACAGGAACGAAAATACAACATACAATCCTGTATAATCCTAAACAATACAAACATAATCCATAATCCTGAAAAGGCATTTTATCAATACACCGATCAGGCATAACATTGTGACCACTGACAGGTGAAGTGAATAACACTGATTATCTCTACATCACGGCACCTGTTAGTGGGTGGGATATATTAGGCAGCAAGTGAACATTTTGTCCTCAAAGTTGATGTGTTAGAAGCAGGAAAAATGGGCAAGCGTAAGGCTTTGAGTGAGTTTGACAAGGGCCAAAATGAGATGGCTAGACGACTGGATCAGAGCATCTCCAAAACTGCATGGTCTGCAGTGGTCAGTATCTATCAAAAGTGGTCAAGGCTCATTGATGCACTTGGAGAATGAAGGCTAGCCCATGTGGTCCGATCAAACAGACGAGCTACTGGAGCTCAAATTGCTCAAGAAGTTAATACTGGTTCTGATAGAAAGGTGTCAGAATATACAGTGCATTGCAGTTTGTTATGTATGGGGCTGCATAGCCGCAGACCAGTCAGGGTACCCATGCTGACCCCTGTCCACCGCCGAAAGCACCAACTGTGGTCACGTGAGTATCAGAACTGGACCACGGAAAATTGGAAGAAGGTGGCCTGGTCTGATGATTCACGATTTCTTTTACATCACGTGGATGGCCAGGTGCATGTGCGTCGCTTACCCGGGGAACACATGGCACCAGGATGCACTATGGGAAGAAGGCAAGCCGGTAGTGGGATGCTTTGGGCAATGTTCTAATGGGAAACTAATTGGGTCCTGCCATCCATGTGGATGTTACTTTGACACGTACCACCTGCCTAAGCATTGTTGCAGACCATGTACACCCTTTCATGGAAATGGTATTCCCTGGTGGCTGTGGCCTCTTTCGGCAGGATAATGTGCCCTGCCACAAAGCAAAAAATGGTTCAAGAATGGTTTGAGGAGCACAATAATGAGTTTGAGGTGTTGACTAGGCCTCTGATTTCCTCAGATCACAATCCAATCGAGTATTTGTGGGATGTGCTGAACAAACAAGTTTGATCCATGGAGGCCCCACCTCGCAACTTACAGGACTGAAAGGATCTGCTGCTAACATCTCGGTGCCAGATACCACAGCACACTTTCAGGGGTCTAGTGGAGTCCATGCCTCGACGGGTCAGGGCTGTTTTGGCAGCAAAAGGGGGACCAACACGATTCAAGGGAGGTGGTCATAATATTATGCCTGATCGGTGTATACTTAGAATGAAACAATGACTATAAAATACACCAAAAATACAACATAATATGATCCTAAAAATAATAATAAAAAATAAAAAAATTGACACTTTAATCCAAATCTTCAGAATACATGCAAGACCTAAATTCAAGCTTTTATTCAACAATTTTAATCTCCATCCTCAGTGGCAACCATAAATGTCAGACCACACACTTATTACAAATGAAACTTTTTCCACCTTGAGAAACTATACGATGAAGTTTTACACCCGTGATATCAAATGCTCATTGATTGGATTGGCGGCTCATTAATAACTATTTAATGGTTTTAAATTGGTCATTGTACATTTTTCCATCCATTACGTTTATATTCTTTTAATGTAGATAATGTTCAGGTATATGGTGTTAAGGAATCTAAAAATATATCTATAAAAATGGCAAACTAAACTAAAATCTTGTATTTTATATTTCGCTGTTTTCAAAATGTTAGACTAGGCAGCTTGTGATAACCAACCTTAAATAGCACACACCATATTTAGAATTGGGCTCAATATCAGAATCAGGTTGAGAGGTTTGTAGATACAGTGGTACTAACCTGAACTCTTGCTTTGTTTGACTTTTTTGATTGTGTCTTTCATATTACATTTCACCATAGGGTTTCCCCTGTTCACCTTTAATCTATTTTATTTCACTCTCCCAGTTACACATTCTTAACAAGCCACTATGTCCTGCATTCGCCCTTTAAGGTCATTTGAGAATCATAAAACAGTCTTTCAGTTGGCTAAGAGAGAAAAACGGGGAAAGCACTTGTGAGAGCGGATGGGTTGAAAATCCCCTTCCTCACTTTTGAGATAAAGCATGGATTCCTTCTTTAATGGCAAATAAAAATAAAGCTGGGATCTTATTTTGGAAGCTTATTTTCCAGTTTAAAAGGAATACATTTGTGTTCTTTGAATCAGACGCCACAGTGATTTTTAGCAAATGGCTCCTGATGCCCTCCCAGGCTCCTCCATTGGGTATTGCCAGGCAATTGCAACCTGCCAGACATCTCAGAACAATGCTTTGAGAGCTAAGAGAGCACAGCAGGAATGCATTTAGAGCTGTGCAGGCTAGGGAATTGGGAGCTTCTTCTCTCCTCCTCTTTTTCTTTCTTTCTCTTTCTTTTTCTTACTCTCTCTCTCTGATGCAGGTCGATGATGAATTCCAAATCAGCCTCTGTGAAGTGTGAAATTTCAGTATTATGTATCACGTACATGGACGATCGAAGCTTGTTTTGTCTGATGCAAGCGACAGCCAGTGGAAAAAAACCCACTGTTCTCACATACAGAAGGACTATCCTCTGGCATGTAAATATCACTCATCCCATAAATCTGTCCTTCAGGAATGTTTTTTAAATGGCTCCATAAAACCAAAGAGCTCATGTTAAATAATAATCAAATCCTTAGTATACTGACACTAAGGGAACAGTTTACAATATATGTAAATCAGATTAGACACAACTTTTTTTTCTGATTTGACTTTGACTTTTTCTCAATTTCACCCTTCGCCGGGAGTTTGATTGACAAGCGATCTGACCAATCATAATCCGCCGAATCCGCCATTTTTGTCCGACAAAGCAGTCAAGAGAGTTAGTAGATTAACGTCGGTGGACTTGAACTTAATAAAACAGTGTGTACTGAAATCTTTCCGCGGTTGAAACAACATTCCTTCTGAAGTTCATTCATGTTTGTTTGATACTATACATTAACTAGAAGGAAGAGATGATCATTCACGAGCAACTTTAACTGAGGCGCTACAGCGACCTGTCACCACACATTAAAGAGCCACAAAACGGTATTTATTGTTTACATTTCTTTAAAAAAATGACAGAATTTTAGAGTTGAGACTGTTTCATATTAAAAGTAACCTGCTCTGCTCTGTCTGCGTTGGCAGTATCCTCTTTACTCCTCTTTGCGATGTTTTTCACTGCGTGAGAACGTGTGTGGTGTGAGAGCGCGGCTTGTCGGTCATAGCAACAGTAACTAAAGGGGCCGGGTCTTTGCGAACGGTCGAGTTTATATTTCACAATTATCAAGCGTCAGTTCTGGCAGGTCACATTACTCAAGCTCGCATCAGCTGATAGTCAGCTGATCACGTCTACCTATAGGAATATGATGTCTATCACAGCATGCATATATAAGCTCCTTCAGTACTATCAGCAGCTATCGTGTTTCTCCAGAGCTAATTACCCTCCTCCATCCCCAGCTCCTCCTCTCGTCCAGTCAGGATTTGGTATTCTGATATCCCTTGAATCAGATTAAATTCCTGAATTATTTTGTACATTTAATATCGACATTATTGATATCTGCAATACATTATGTTGGTTCTGTTCTGTTTACCCTAAGGGAGGTTATCGCTGCTCTCCCTGCTCTTATCCATACGACACTGCATGGAGTTCTTGCCCAGAACAGATCCATACCGGCAATCCAAACTATATGTGGATAGTCAATCAATCATCTTTGACGATAGTGGTCCTGACAGAACTGACTTTATAACTCACAATTGAGAGTTTACTGAGAGAAAAAAAATCTGAATTGCGAGATAAAAATCGCAATTATCTTTTTAATTGTTTTATTTCATGGCAGAAACAAGCTTCCGTAATAAACACAGTGGTTTGTATCGCAAACAGTTTTTCCATTTACTGCACTTTGTTATTCTTCTGCTTATTTACCTATGAGACTAATGATTTGGAAGTCTCACACATTCAAAGAACGTTTTTAATGACTTTCTTCCACATTGTAAAATAAGGTGGATACCTGAGGACTGGGAATCATTTCCCACCTTCACATACATTTATGTATTTGGCAGATGCTTTTATCCAAAGGTATACCTCTTTTCGGTTCATGCATTCCCTGGAAATCAAACCCATTTGTGTTGCTAAGTCCCTGCTCTACTACTTGAGCTACAGGAATACTTTAAATACTACGATTGATAAAATTGAATATTGCAATTTTGCTTTTATTAATAGACAAAGTTCTCTTGAACGTTCTTCTTAATGCAATATAATCAGCGGAGTCTTGTCAAGTAATCTCGTATGCTTGGAGATTTCTCATCATTAGAACGTCTTACCAGTGATTCTGCTGTGACTTAGTGTTGACGTGCTGATATAGCCTGATACTGCAGTACTATCAAAGTCATTTGTCTTTCAGAGCAGGTAACCACAGGAAGTGTTAGACTCAAAGTTAGTCCTGTTGCTGAGAAGCTTCCAAGCTGAGTAAAGGTAAGGGAACATGGGCAGTCTCACATTTACGCCTTCCTCTCACTCAGTGTGAAGGAAGAACACTTACCACTGTGCTGAGCTCTCTGCTCTTATGGAAGCAGGCACTGAAGAGCTTTTGTGCACATTAAAGAGACAAGTGCTCAGCAGGTGTCATGCTTCAGGAGTGATAATATTCTACTTACCATTGTATTATTGCTCCGTGCCATGCCATGTGTTTGTGTATCATGTGACGGCATTAACTGCTTCAATGAAAGAGCTCAGGAACTCTACTTTCTTTTGTTTTGACATTTCACAAACTTCACTGACATTTCAACATTGTTGAAGCAAGCCTTATTAATCTGATAATTTCAGTTCTAAAATCTTATTGGATGAGCCATGTTCAAAGTATACTGAAAAGACATGTATCTACACTTAACCACACAGTTCTTTTGAATGTACCAGATTGATAGACATGTGGTCAGGTCAGTGGACTCTATTACTTGGCATAATAATTGTTTTTGATTGTTATTAAAGGTGCTTTCACTGGTTCTTTAGTTAGTGTTAGCATCGTTGTTCTTCATGTACTTTACACAGTGGTGTTAAATGTTGCACTGCCATCTATCAACTTCGATCAGCAAGCTCGTTTCTGAGTTTAATGTAAATTACTAGGGGTGTAACGATACACCAATGCCACGGTTCGGTTCACATCACGGTTTTGGAGCCACGGTTCAGTTCGGTTTGCTGTGGAGGCAGGGTTCATGGCAGGGCACCAGCAATAATAACAATAGATTCACTTTTAACTTAATAATAACAACAACAATAAAATAACTTATTAACTTTATACACTGGCTTCACGTTTTCTTTAGCGCAGTTAGCATACCTGAGTAAACTACAATGAAATAGATGCCTCCACTGTAGACTAGTCAGAAATATTTACTCATTTTACTATTTACCATAATGTAAAAAAAAAAAAAAATCATAAAAATTGATGGCACACACAAGTAATGTCCCAGTTTAGCCTACTTACCAAACACTTAAATTGTATGCACATGACTAATACGGATTAATAAATAGGCCTATAAGTTAAAGCTATTGGCAGTTTTTGTAACACAAAGTAGCCACCACACTAATTTAAAAATAAATAAGTAACGTAGTTTGTATATTCAGGAGGCGGGAACCAGCGAACATTTAAAAGACTTTAATAAATAAACAAACTGAAAGTAAAGGCGGCAGCCCTTCACGGACGACTGCCGTGCACATACATAAAAAAACATGAATAAATCACAACATAAAATCCAGGCCTGGTCCTCTCTCGTTCTTCACTGGTGTCGCTCGTCCTTATATGCCTCTGAGCTCCCTCATGAGAGGACTCGAGACGCTCGCTCCTCCCACGTCTCTCGCTCGTCTACCTCGCCACATAATAAAATAACATAAAGTGAAAATAAAGTGGCATTTTGGGCGAATACACAATACCAACATGAACTGTTAATGAAACATGAAAACTGCTCCTAATGATCAGAATGAACATCATACCTGCATGACTTCCCAGCTAACACGTCGTACCAGTTACGTGATTTATTGGTATTTTTACTTTTATTTCATGACTTACGAATTGACAACGTAACGTTGCTCATAGTTTCTTTTGTGCTTTATGAAGTGATATACAGCGCGCGCCGCCGCATTTGCGAGTGTAATTGAAGAATGTGCGCTATGAGCACAGTATAAAGGCTGACATGACAGGAAAGCGGTTTACTGGGGTGCAGGAGAATTTTTGTTTTATTTTGTAACAAGCTACGAAAATGACGATGTTGCTGGGACTCCAAGGTAGCATTTATCCAATCTGGCTAACTGAGGAAACTGGCTCTCTTTGTCCTTCCACCTTGCAGCTTGAGCGATCACCCAAGTCATGTGACATGCACTTGGAAGACAAAAGCTAGTGTATATTTAGTAAATAATATTTAGTAAAAATACAGCTCTTATTAGTTGTTAAAAAGTGTACTAATTACTATTTAATCAAATGTCAAGGAAGAAAAAAAAAAAAAGTATGGCATAAGGTGAAGTGAGAGCTGGGTGCGGGGCACGTTCGGTTCGACATGAGAGTATGGCGGTTCGTACCGTGGGTGGTGTTCACGGTTTTTCGCTTCGGTTTGAATACCATTCCACCTCTATATATTACACTGATATTAGTTTTATAGAGTGCTTTACACAAAAACAAATTAAGCATCACTACTCTGGATTTTCTCTTGCCGTTACCGCTGTGTCCGCACATTTCTTTTCTTTTCACTTTTCTGCGTCTTTGACTGTGCAGGTACTGATTCTCCTGTTTTCTCCACTGGTAAAGCACGATAATAAGTGTGTTTAATTGTCTAATTTGTGCTCGTTGCATCACCAAACAGCACTAGGCTACTTGCGTCTCTACAGAGATGGCAGCCAATGAGGATTCTCTCTGGCCAATACGGGTGCCAAAATACATTGAGGGCCACACCATACCTTTTTTAAAGAAAACTATTATGAGTAGCACCGTTTTCATCTCCTACACCATTCAGATTCAGACACAAAAAATCCTCACAAAAACCCAATTTATTTCTTAAATAATTTATAATGTTTAAAACTCTTCATATTAGCACCAAACTACTTACTACTGCACCTTTAATAACAAGTTCAACTATTATAGAACATTATAATTTTGATCATATTACTGCTGCTGTTGCTTTGCATCATGCCTTAACCATGGTAAAATCACTGCTGACTTTATTGTAATACTTCTGACTATCAGTGTTGCAATTACTGTGCAAGAGCTGTTTACGTTTTCTATGTGACAATTAGATACGATTTACAATTTAAAATTATATACAGTATAATCCAGAATGAGATCAAGTGCTCATGCACTTGCCATAAATGTTTTAGATAAAACATCTTTCAAAGATTCAATAAAATGAACTTCTGAGTCTTTGGCAAGTCCATCTTTTAGGTCTTGGAAGCATTCATTGTAGCAGCCTGGGAAATTATAAATGGCACTTTGTTTCCCAGCAGACTCATTAGCAACTTGATTTGCCTGATTGAAACCTGATTTTCAGCGAATCAGGGGTGCGTAATCTGAAAGCATCGTTTAGCCAACTATAGTTGCACGTTCTTTTGTTACCAAAATAGTTTGAGGATTTGGCATTTCCCAAAATCATACCAACGTACATTCAAAAATAGCATTGCAAACTTATAGCTATAGCTCTTGACCTGTGGTTAGAAGCATAGTTTCTTGTTAAGTGGACTTATGTAGATTCGGTACATTATCCTTCATCCAATTTAAATATTTCAGTCTATTTATTTGAGCATATCAGTAGTTGGCGTTGTTTTTGAAAACCCTGGAGTATGACGTAAGAGGGAACCCACGATGAATCAAACATCAAATGAAACAAAATGATGGAACAAAAACAGTGAAGTAGTCCTCAGACAGCATTTCAGACAAATTACATTGTGGAGAAAGCTGCTGACTGAATGCAATTACATACCACATTAATGCGATTTAAAAAAATGTTTTTATGGATTTCTGTTATTTGTGTAAATTAACTAATAATAATATGTGAACCGAACGCGATTTCTATAGAGGGCTTTCTGTAAAATCACTACATACTGCTTGCGGGAATATAGTAGTTGGAATTGCCCCCTTCTTCAGTATCAGACGCTGAGCGAAGTCTGCTTGATATTGTCCCAGGTTAGAAAAACTGTCCGCTGTGAAGTGGGCCGAGTAAACTAACAACTTTGAATTCAATTGTTGTGGAATCCGGTTATAGATAAAAATCAACCATGTTAACAGTTTTGTTCTGTGGGAAGGGTATGAAAAGTCCTCACATCCCCTGCACAGCCTGGAACATAACATTTATTTCCATGATCTATTTTCACTATCCTCGCTTGACGCTTGTTTCTTCACAATACCTGCAGAACTTCTGATGATTCTGTGCAGTTCCGCCTGGCCTATAACATGGGCTGGCATATGCAAATGTTGGGGGCGTACATTTCAATGATCCCGACTGTTGCGTCACAGTCGGTGTTATGTTGAGATTCGCCTATTTCTCTGTGGTGTTTTTCACGCATGAGATTTACATATGAAGGAGGAAGCAATGGTGTTTGAGACTCACGGTATGTGATTTCCATGTATTGAACTCTCGTTATTCAACTATGCCAAGGTCAATTAAGTTTTTCAATCCAGGGCACCTTTAAAAATGCCAAAAATCAGGCTTGGCGATATATATCAGTCGTGACTAGCTAGTTAGTTTCTGCAACAATGCATCCTAGTATGGTGGTTGAGCAGTGAGTTACATCATTGTATGGGAAACGCACTCCAGACTGGAGCATGCTGTTTTGAGAAAACTCTTTCCATATTTGTCTGCAATATTCAACAGGTCCTCCAGGAAGAGCCTGTGGGCAGTTTGTGGACAGCTTAGGCTAAGACTTTTTGAATACTGTCTGCAGATTTGAAATCTAAAGTGAAAAGTGAAAGTGGCATGTAACCAAGTATGGTGTCCTATACTTGAAATTTGTGCTCTGCATTTCACCCATTCAAGTGCATACACAGCAGTGAGTATTGAACACACACCGTGGACACACACCCAGAGCAGTGGACAGCCATTTTTGCTGCGGCGTCTGGGGAGCGATTGGGAGTTAGGTGCCTTGCTCAAGGGCACCTCAGCTGTGGATAAGTGGAATAGAGCGCTGTTCATTCACTCCCCCCACCTACATTTCCTGCCGGTACTAAGATTTAAAACCGCGACCTTCGGGTTACAAGTTAGAGACTCTAACCCACAGCTGCATCCCCCCATAGGTGAAAAATCACCAGTCAAAAAAGATGCCAATATCGAGTATATCTTGACCCACAATGTAACAAAAAATGTAAGACTTGGAGAGGTCACATCAGACAATAAGGATTAGCAATGCAAATGTCCTCTATTTAACACACTTCTCCTTACTGTGCCCTGAATCTCAATGAAAGCAAATGATAGCTCGCTACTGATTCAAGCATGCTAAGTGGACTTGTAAATATGTTTTTGTTTAGTGCGTGCCACCAATAAGTGAACAGTTTGAATATTGTACATTCAAGTCTTTATTCCTGTTTTTTTTTGCAGGGTGTCTCTAATCCCTTGTCCTGTTGATAATGTCAAGTCATTGTCCTGTTTTATGCACCAGCTCCATGTTTATTTATAGATGCAAATCTTTTTCAATCATATCCACCTCCAGCTGTTTAGAAACAAGAACTCGAGATTTGTCAGAGTGGTGCAATAATGTGTAATTCAGGCCACACATGTCTGTAAAGTACACACAGAGGAGTAATTGATTAGCACTATATGTCAAAGACAGAAATGCAGCTTGTACATTCACCTTACATCCTCCCTCCTATCTGTCCATTCCCACTGGTTTTCTGAGCTGCACTCAGGCTGTAGTGTGTCTTTTCAAGTGTGTGTGTGTTTTCGTTGTTTTTCTTTCCGTTGGCTTTGTAAGCTGTAGTCTCCTCCAATCAGTAAATGAAAGCCGGAGTACTGCGCTCTCTCTGTTGTTATCAACAGATCTGTATTCATTTCACACCTGCCAAAACACTTTCTCTTTTTTTTTATTTCTTTTTTTTATTTCTTTTCTCTATATCCTTTCTCTTTGTGCACACAACATGGCAGTAGATTATTATCTGGACGTGTGTGCGTGAGTGTTTTTGTGTTGTACATATGAAAGCACGCTATAGTTAGCGGTCAGCGTGGGTTTGTTGTATTATTTTGAGTTGGTGGTAAAAAGAAATAAATAAAAAATATGATGATGGTTTTCTGGACGGCAGCCATTATAAAGTATAATAGCTCTCCTGGTAGGAAAGTGCTGCGGTGGTTTAATGGAAGTCAGAGGGCTTGTCATAAACAGGTGTGTGGTGTTTTCACTAAGTAGCCGCTGTAATGGTACGGTCATTATGATAATGGTCCAGGATGGATGTCATAGATCTGGGTTGTCCATCGCTTGTGTGTTTGTCTTGTGAAAGGCCAGGTGTGGGCCATTACTGGACTGTATTGCAGGACGTTGCTGCAGGTTTAGTCAGAACAAAGCTTCTTTTGGCCACACTCGGCATAAAGTGCTGTATTTTGCAAGTGACCAATATATTATTACTATTTACTTCTATTTTGCGGTGAATCGGTTAAGTCATTTAAAGAAAATAATTTCAGCACTTCTAGCATCTTCCCTAGGGTTGTGCTGATGGACGATATCATCGTCCATTGTGATGGCTGACCGACATCACGATTGAGAGCCACCATCGTGATGCGACACCCCCCGTTGTGAGTCTTGCGAGTGCGACACACACTAATCCTAGTCTCTTCTATAGTTAACCTAAAAACTTTGCAGGGATTGCGCTGTAAATATATAAGAATATAACTACTGCATATATGCTATTTTAAATACTATAGTCTGTGCCAGAGATGTGATGTGTTATCTGTGAAAATACCGTGTCAGGCAGGCTACACATATATTGATCTTGACATTGTTAGCCTCTTGTCTTTTTTGCATGTCTTACACTGTGCATTTAAATTAAAATATTTAATTTTGTACAAGAAAACAGCCCTTATTAATGAATTATTAGCAGTCTATTGTAGTGCCACATATCTCGTCTATACTGCACTGAAGCGGCAGTTTAAGATAAACCCAGACTTCAGCCAACGTCAAATAACTTTTGTCTGGTTAACACTTTTAAGACCATTTGCCTTTGCCATAATGTCAAATCAAATGAAAGAATGAAGGTGATTCTAACACACATTTATTAAAACACAGAAGAACAACAAATCAAGAACAAGAAAACTGGAACAACACTAATTATTTCACTTATAATTAGCAGCACAATTCACTTTTTGTCGTGCAGAGCATAGCATAGGCTACAAAAATAAATGATGTTATTGTAATATTGTAAGGTGGTCATGAACTACACGACTGAACGTGTATGCAAACAATACAAAACAATATGCAAAATCAAAATCGAATAGCTATAGTAACGGATTGTGAAAAGTAAGCCCTGATGAGTCATTAGTTGGGTTAGTAAAATAACAAAATTATAGTTTTTAAGTAGAAAATAATATTTATGTAAAGAGATATAGTAAAATAAAAATTGCTTAAAAGTGCACAACTCTTCTTAAGAGGAAGAAAGCTACATTATTTCCCCTCATGCGCAAGCTATTGAAAGAAGTCATTAGTGCTTTTTAAGTAGAAAATAATATTTATGTATGAAAATAAAAATTGTCATTTCTTAGTTGGGTTATTAACATAACGAAATTATAGTTTTTAAGTAGAAAATAATATTTATGTAAAGAGATTTAGTAAAATATACCCCCCTCCTCCTCTGACTATATCATCGTCCATCACATGTTTTACGTCAACTGCCAATTTACATCCCAACCCTAATCTTCTCATTATTATACCAGCTTATGCCTCTGCAAGCATGAAATGGCACACTTCACCTCAGTTAGTCACCTTCACTTATTATTATTTATTTTATATCCAGTGACGATATAGATTACCAATATTTATTTACTGCTTAATCCATTTTATATTCGTCATATCAGGTTGAAGCATTGTTTATAAGGCAGCATGACATCTTATAGACCCATTTGGAGCAGACGTCACAGTTACACGCACATAGTGGCCGGCAGAGAGATAACATAACAAGTGGAGGAAAATGGGCAAAATCCACAGAATAAGAGAAAAATGTTTTGTTGTGCCTTTGTATGTCAGAATCGGAATGCAAAAAATACGGTCTTCATTTTTATATTTTATAGTATTCCGTTGTTAAAGACACCCTTTGAAGCTAAACGCAGACGTATATGTTGCTAGTCACAGACTGGACTGATGCATCCTGCAATGATTAGTCTACTATTAAAGCATGAATTTGATGTGAACAGTAAGTCTACATAATATTCACATATGCAGTTCTAGGGGACATACATACATAGCAGTTACAGCATTAAATAATATTTAAACCTATAACATTTTTATCTCACAATTCTTGACTCTTTTTCTTGCATTTGCAATACTTTGCATCTCCCAGTTTGGACTTAATAACTTGCAAATGTGAGTTTATGTCACAATTCTGAGGGGAACGAGTCAGGAAAAAAGATGGAATAACGGGTATTTCTCACAATTCTGTTTATCCTTCTAAGAATTGTGAGATATAAACTCAGATTTGCAAGAAAAAAAGTAAGAATTGTGAGATATAAACTCTAAATGAACTTTATTTAGTCTTTTATTCCGTGGCTTCCTCAGATTGCTATGGCAGAACTGTAATTTTCTGCAAACAGGCCCACAAAAAAACGGCATCGCTGTTTGCAAACTCAAAATAGGTCTATACACTTGGAGTGTCAACCAGGTAACTCTGGCCACTGGATGCTTGGCCATTTCGTTTCATTGTTTAACCATTGACGAGGTGCTATGGCAAACGGATAAGTAAGACGTATCCCACTCACTAACGTAAATTTCGTTGAATAACAGTGCTTACGCTAGGTGACAAATTGTTGTAATATGCGGAGAACATTTTGAAAATATCTAATCAATATAAACTATGATCTTTTTTAATCTACCTATATTTTATGCCGTATCCGTGTAATTCTAGCCGAGGTGATTGCTTTTTCTGCAGCTATGATACGTGCACATCCCGAATGTTTACAAACCTATAATTAGCCTATAGCTCTAACTCAAGCTTAGCATTCTAAGGGGCCATTTACACAGAATACGTTTTCCCATCCACCTGCACTACTTTTCCATTGTTTTTCAATGTAAACTCTTGCTTATGCGTCTTGCATCTTTTGCAGCGTCTCGCGTATGACACGGCATTCTAAAAACACAACAATCAAGTTAAAAGAAGAAAAGAAAAGAAAACACTTTCTGTGTGAACCAACACTAAGAAAAGTGTAAAACTGTAAATATGTTCCTGGGCAAGAGAAAAAAGGGCCAAGCCAAAAATGGCAAAATATTTAGTGGTCTTTTAGTGATCTTAATTACACAAATACTGTAGATAAAGTAATTTAGCACGGAATAGCCTTCCCATTTGTATTCTTTAAATGTTTAAGCAGTGTGGGTGTTTGTTTGCACACAGCTTTTTACAGGAAGAGTCAGTGTTGTTCCACTCAATGTTAATGGATTCAAACAGTTCATACGTAGTTAAAATGTCAGCCAGTTCATTTGAGTTTAATGTGAGACTAAATATTCACTATAGGGTTCAAATCTGGACTCTGACCAGGCCAAAACATGAGTCTGATGGAGTTGTTCTCAAGCCACTTCTTGGTTGTTTTTTCATTTTGGGCAGGAGAATTGTCTTGTTGAAAAAATAACATCTGACCATTCCTCTATAGATAACAACATTTCATTTGTGGGAAGAAAGCCATTCTGCAATATTCTCCTGTACTCCAAAGCATTAAATGGCTTTTCACAGTGAAGTAGCTCACCAATACCAGCAGCTAAAAAATCCTCCCCACACAATGACACCTCCTCCTCCATGCTCCTCTGTGCTAGATATGCATTTATTATATTTCTCAGTAGATTTTCAAAGACACCGCTCTGGAGCATCACCATGCAACTCGTGTTTCATTGTGATTCATCACTCCACACACAACTTCCCATAATCTGTCTTAGATGTTTTTCTGAGACAGCAATGGATTTTTAAGTCGTGCATTAAATTATGCTTGAATTTTGCTAATTTCCTGACCAATAATTTGTGGTTGAGACAATTAAAAGCTTAGTGTTTAGCCATTTGGGGTTTGGCCCTTTTTTATCACAGTTTTTTATCACAGTTTTTTTATCCCAGTGGTTATTAGAACTGTTTATGTATTTATCATAAAGATTTCCAAATCTGGTTTACTTGGTCAACTATTATTATAGTTTACCATTGCCCCTCAACCCTTAACGGAGTGTCTATTTACACTAAGTGCAAATAGCCTGCCTTGTTGGCAAATGCTATTTGCATTAACTCCGCCCACTGATGTCTGGTTGGGACAGATACAATTATGTCAAAATATTGTCAACTGTTGCAATAGTGTTGTCACAGCCACATTCTGTTTTGTTCATGGACTTTCAATGTGTTTTCATTTGTCACATGGTTCTTTGTTCTGTTTCCTGCCACTCATCAGTTCCCTTGGTTACCATGGTTAGTCTAGTTCTGTGTGACGTGCGCACGCATCCATTGAGCTGAACTGAAATAGACGAAACAGTTTCTCTGAGTGTTCAGCGAGTGAAAATATAGCTATGCTAAACTTATTCTTAGCCTCTAACACACACACTGGTGAGTAAAATCTAAGCATTTATTAGCCAATGGCTAATGATAGATATTGTTTAGTCGCCCAGAGTGAAGATTTACTCGCAAATGCGAGCGTTTTACTCGCATTGTAGAGGGTTGTAAAATGACAGAAACCAAAAATTTTTATTTGAAGTGTAATTTGATTGTTTAGTTTGTCTCACGTCACATTAGAATACATGGAGGGGGCAGGGTTTATGAACTATACTGGGACCAAACACCTGGGGGCGATCGATATGCTTTGGCTTTACTTTTCAGGTCGTGTGCGGCACACCTGACACGGTCGAACGCACAGCCTTGAAAAGTATACTTCTTTTGACTCGTACGCGTACACAGGCGTTCAACGCATTCGCAGTTTTGAGCAATCTCTCACCACGAGTTACAACCCATGTAAATACTGCACAAAAATTAAATGCCCATGTGCAACCTGTTACAAAAATCTGGCGGTGTGTGTTCAGTACATGCGTACTCTTCTGATGATGATATTCGCGTCACGTGCAGTGTACGCCGACCCCTCGCGTATGCATAAAAAGTGAAGTATACTTTGGCCTTAAGGCACGTGGCATTAAGTTTTGATGCAAATCGATCCTAGGTTCGAATCCACCTTTTGCAGAACTCACTCTACTCCCTTTTCCCATCACATAACAGATTGGAAAAGCATTTATTTTCAATAAAAATGAAGAAAACATTTGAAAAGTCAATATTAATTGTCTAACGTGTTTAATAATAAAGTGTTTATTGGTTAGGGGTAGGTTTGGGGAGGGCTTTATTGTCCCAATAAGCCGACATCCATTTAATAATTTTAATAAATATAATAATTTACACTCTGTTATTATTGCATACCGTTTAATGTACAGCCACTATTTATAAGTATAAATATCATATAACTATTACACTTATTGCACAGAAAATGCTGCTATTTTTACATAGTGTAAATAGCCGCTGTCTTAACTTAAAGGGTTACTTCAGCGATTAGCATTAAGCTTTGTATCAGCAGAAATCTGGTAATATATTCGAATTATCGTACTTTCCCCCCTCATATCCCCCTGAGTCGAGAGATTTATGCATTTTATTTGTGGAAAAAAATCCTCAGATGACGCAAATATCGTCTTTTTGCGTCATCGGAGGAATTTTTGGCCAGACGCTAAAGACTACAGCCAGTAGAAGGAGCTAGTTCTGTATGTTATCAACCCGCCCATAGGGAGTATCTCACTCACAGAATGTGTATGCTCACGGCCGCTCGGCTCGGGCATTCATAACGGAGCAGAGCAAAGTCAGTGTTTCAACTTTTCAAATGAATTCATATGAAAGCTAAGCTTCCATAGGCATGATCTGAAAACACACCAGACTGAACACACGCCGTGAATGTATGCCGCGTCTGCGCTTACCTCAGCTCTTCACTCTCGCGATGCTGCGTTTGTGCCGTGACTTTTGTTCGGCTCACTCAATCTGACGCGTTCAGTTTTTAATTGTAGTGTCTGTTCTCTAACTGAATGAAATTTTTATTAGTATGAAAATGAAAATGACGGTGGGGGCGGTGCCTCAATGGGCAAGTGATAACCAGTAGCCGTGGCTTTGGGAGTGGCCTCGTAGGGCAGCGAAGCAAGTGCATTCTGGGAGTTGTTGTCTTTCATCCACATGAGACAAAAATACATTTTCTGTCTTTTCTCAGTCTAGAAGGCACCAAATTCAAAAATAATTTCATATTTCTACTGCATAAATGACCCAGTTTAAATACACATTCATCTTCCCAGCGCTGAAGTACCCCTTTAAGGTTGTATGTGTCAAGCATTTCTGCAAGGTATCAAATTTGAGCATGAATTGCAGTGATGTAGATTGCATATTAATAATGTAATTGATTAAATATGTTACTTTGGGTCACTTTAAAAATAGCACCCTAAATCACCCACTGATTTAGGGTGCTATTTTTAGATGCATATCGTGGTGCCATTTATCTGTTGACTCAATATAAACTACAGAAAAGGCAAACAAAACAAAAATAATCAGCTAATACTTGGCCTAAGATTTTGGCATGCACCTGCCATTTTGGTAGCTTTTGTGTGTGCACATGTAAGCATTAATCAGACTAATTTCTAATAAATTATCTTAATGTGTCTCATTAAGAAGCAGAGCATTGTAGGAAAAATATACCTAGCTGTTACTGTCATTAAGACAGCATATGTGGGGTAGGGCAGGGTGAAAGGCACCGTCGGTGGTTAATGCTGTCTCTATTCACACGAGACTCAGTGGCTCTGTCTGCATACCGGAGAGGAAGAGACTGTCTGTGTGACCCTAGAGAGGAAGAGAGAAACACAGAGAGAGAAAGGGACTTTAATGAGTCCTTGTAATGGGTGTCCCAGTAAACAGGCTCTGGCTACTGTTATCTGCAGGCTAATGATGTCTGGCGCGCTATTCAATTAGGACAGGAACAAGGTCACTAACAGCTCAGGCCTTAAAGAGTTTAATGCCGCCCTCACCACTAGACTTCCACTTCATTAGTCTGAGTTGAGTCCAATAAAAACGTCAGCCGCTGGAACACAGGCCACAGCCTCATGCTACTTTCAACTCTATTTGCATGCGTTCTGCTTTAAAGTTCAAATGCTCTGTGTCTACTAGCTGTCTGCTTGTTGTGATTCTTATGTTTTGGCAGAATCTGTATGAGCGGGTGCGTTGTCTGCTTCTTTAATAAACAATCAGTTTTGATTTATTGAGTTGATTGTCTGTTATTCACACTTGATTCATCACTAGTTAGAAATAGCTCCTCATGCTCAAATTGATGTTTTCATGCGGAGGAACTGCCATTAATTTATCAAATTTGCTTCAGTTAGAGCTTCTGCCAAATATTTAACAAGAAAATTTGCTCTGTTTTAGACTTAACATCAATGAATTAATCTCAGCTTTGAGAAAAAAAAAAAAAAAAAAGCTTGGCTTTGCTCCACATAGTTCTTACGGACAACACATGAACCAAATACAAATGATGTATGCGTTTTTGGCCTTTAGAAATTAAAACGCCCTCAAGCTTTTCAGAAGCGCATACTTTATTCAACCAATAAATCTTCCACTGTTGCTGGAAGAAAAAAGTTAAATGTTCAAAATTTTGGGGTCAGTATGATTTTTTCTCTTTTTTTTTTTTTTTTTTGTTGTTGTAAGAAATTAATACTTTTATTCAGCTAGGATGCTTTAAATTAATCAAAAGTGACAGTAAGACATTTATAAGTTACAAACTTTGTTAAATAAATGCTGAATAAACTTTCTATTCATCAAGGAATTCTGTCAATGTAAGAATTATATTCATTCCTTCTGTTTCTATTCATCAATGTATCATGGTTTGAACAAAAATAGCTTCACAACTGTTTTCAACATTGATAATAAATGTTTCCTGAGCAGCAAAGACGCATTTTAAAATGATTTCTGAAGGATCATGTGATGCTGAACACTGGAGTAATGATGCTGGAAATTCAGCTTTGATCACAGGAATAAATTACGTTTTATTATATTAAAATAGAAAACTGTTATTTTACATTTTACAATATTACTTTTAATCATTTTTAAAGGTGATGTATGTAAGTTTTTCACTTTACTAAAGCATAAAAATACCATAATATGTTTTCATATATTTAGGAAACATGCTGAGTTCACATACTCGTTTCTCTGAAAGACAATGTTACAGCCAGTTATTGTACTTTGAAATGTGCGTTCCATGTCAGAATGTCAGTTTTTGTTTTGGTCTGTGCGAAACCGCACGCCGCCAGTTTACCCAATAGTATTTCGACACCCCAGGTGTCATCAACTCATGAACTTACAGTGTGGCTTTCATCGTCAATTGCACTCTCCCCAGTTTCGTGTCCTCAAGCTGGCAACCCGCATGAGCGTCGAGTCTGAGGAGGAGGGACTTTGGGAAACAAAGCTCTCTAATATTTTGAATTTGGACTGCAGCTATTTTGACCACTAGATGTCAATCCTACATACCACACCTTTAATCAAATAAATGCAGCTTTTGATGAGCATAAGATTTTCTTTCAAAAACATTTTTTTTTTTTTTTTTTTTTTTTTTTTTAGAGATATTGGCAGAATTTGTTTTAGGCCAACACCAGTTTCCCAGGTGGTGCTGCTCACTGACACACAACTGTCCTTCGCTAACCTCCCATTTGCATTCATCGACTCACATGCTTTCTCTCTCTTTGTCCGTTTTTTTTTTCTGTAGGAGCTGGTGGGAAGTAACCCTCCGCAGAGGAACTGGAAGGGAATAGCGATTGCACTGCTTGTTATTCTGGTCATCTGCTCTCTGATCGTCACCTCTGTCATTCTGCTGACTCCAGGTAAGCAGCCTGGGAGCAAAGGGCCCGGGGCCACAAGCCTCTAGGCCATAGTACACACACACACACACACACACACAATGCTGTTAACAAACCAGTTTCAAGTGTCTACATAAAGGTGCACAATTCTATTAGAGACGCAGCCTCTCATGTTACTGCATCCTGCCAGAACACCTTGAATGTTTTCCAAAACATATTGGCTTGTACTTGGAAGTTTCGATTGGGACACATTTTGTAACACAACCATGCAAACAAAATAAACACTTAGAAGGTTCAGAGGCCTGTTGCATGAAGCTATCTGAACAAACTCTGAGTTTCAGGGTAGGTTTAGAGTTGACAAATCCAGAAAAATCCATCCTGGTTTAGATCAAGTTCAACGGTCTCTCAAAGCTTGGTATAAACGTTCTCTGTCAACTCAGGTTTAATTCAGAGTTTGCTATTAACTCTGAATTGTGCACCTGAATGTGTGACACGTGTGGCAAACAGCCAATCACAGTGTCCGTTTGATTCACTTCTCTTCTGAAGATTGTGAGATCGTTTTGAAAATTATCTTGAGATTAAATTTGTCTACAACACAGGAGTAAACACTGCTGGTGCAGCGAAAGTTTGAGAAGGCAGCTGAAAGAATATCTGACTCTGTATAGGTTCACAAAGAGCTCAAATGAATACTCATTGTTTAAAAGAATTATGAGTGCATGTATTATATTTATATTAATATTTGGCTTTTGTCAATTAATATAATAATTATATGAATAAAAGATTAGTAATTTTGTCTCTAAAGTTTTTTCACTATAAACTGCTTTAATTTGGAACGAGAGATACAGGGGGTGTGGCTTTAGTGCATCTTTACTTGCAGCTGATTGGTCCAGTTTGGGTTTGTGATCTCTAACCCATAATAAAACCTGCTCCAGAGCAGGTTAGCCTTGTAGTGTAAGTTACCATAGTGATGAACACCGCTAAAAACCAATCCACCTTCTTGAGCCCGAAAAACCAGAGTTTGCTCAAACTAATCTCGAACTTACCTGGGTAGCAACTAAAACCAGCTAGAACAACTAAAACCAGCCACTGGACACATTCAATGTGGCTAAACAATACAAATGTAAAGTACTGGTAAGGGGCTTCAGACTGCAATTAAATTGGCCACAAACTTTACTTTACTTATACTTCCTGGCAATAGTAATTCATTATACTTCTAGTTATTACTTATTACTAATAAGTTATTACTTTTCCATTACACCCCAAAGTACCACACGCAAAGAAGTGGTACTTGCTTATTTTTATCATAAAATTCTGACTTCACATGTGTGCCTCTTCGGGAATGTTAAGGTATATTTAAATTATTTAGTTCATATTTCTTTAGACAGAATCATAATTTCTATAAATTTTCCACTGAATTATATGATCTGGTGAACAAATTAGCTACCACTGCTGTTTCCCTGTGTTTTCACTTCTGTGAGCGCTGTTATGACTTATTTTACTTTATATATACACTCACCTAAAGGATTATTAGGAACACCATACTAATACTGTGTTTGACCCCCTTTTGCCTTCAGAACTGCCTTAATTCTACGTGGCATTGATTCAACAAGGTGCTAAAAGCATTCTTTAGAAATGTTGGCCCATATTGATAGGATAGCATCTTGCAGTTGATGGAGATTTGTGGGATGCACATCCAGGGCATCCCGTTCCACCACATCCCAAAGATGCTCTATTGGGTTGAGATCTGTGACATGGTGCATTATCCTGCTGGAAGTAGCCATCAGGGAATGGGTACATGGTGGTCATAAAGAGATGGACATGGTCAGAAACAATGCTCAGGTAGGCCGTGGCATTTAAACGATGCCCAACTGGCACTAAGGGGCCTAAAGTGTGCCAAGAAAACATCCCCCACACCATTACACCACCACCACCAACCTGCACAGTGGTAACAAGGCATGATGGATCCATGTTCTCATTCTGTTTACGCCAAATTCTGACTCTACCATCTGAATGTCTCAACAGAAATTGAGACTCATCAGACCAGGCAACATTTTTCCAGTCTTCAACTGTCCAATTTTTGTAGATTGTAGCCTCTTTTTCCTATTTGTAGTGGAGATGAGTGGTACCCGGTGGGGTCTTCTGCTGTTGTAGCCCATCCGCCTCAAAGTTGTACTTGTTGTGGCTTCACAAATGCTTTGCTGCATACCTCGGTTGTAACGAGTGGTTATTTCAGTCAAAGTTGCTCTTCTATCAGCTTGAATCAGTCGGCCCATTCTCTTCTGACCTCTAGCATCAACAAGGCATTTTCACCCACAGGACTGCTGCATACTGGATGTTTTTCCCTTTTCACACCATTCTTTGTAAACCCTAGAAATGGTTGTGCGTGAAAATCCCAGTAACTGAGCAGATTGTGAAATACTCAGACCGGCCCATCTGGCACCAACAACCATGCCAAGCTCAAAATTGTTTAAATCACCTTTCTTTCCCATTCTGACATTCAGTTTGCAGTTCAGGAGATTGTCTTGACCAGGACCACACCCCTAAATGCATTGAAGCAACTGCCATGTGATTGGTTGATTAGATAATTGCATTAATGAGAAATTGAACAGGTGTTCCTAATAATCCTTTAGGTGAGTGTGTGTGTGTGTATATATATATATATATATATATATATATATATATATATATATATATATATATATATATATATATATATATATATATATATATATTTCTCCTCATCATATGACCAAAATCAACATTAGATTGCAATTGGAGGTTATTACAGACACTCAGTATTAATTCACAGTGAGTTTTGAGTTAAAGCGTAATATTAATCTCATAAATTGTTATGTGAAGCTTGATGCTAATTGTAGCTATAATTCACCTGTTACCCAGATACGATTATATTTCATGATGTATGTTGTCAAAATAATTCAAGTAAGGTCATAAGAAAATTTTTGTTTTCTAGAAAGATTTTTGACAATAGATGGGTATATTGTATGTCAGGATCAAAGGGATGTGGATGGGCAAGCCTTGTAATGCCACAACTTGTTTCCATATTCCAAGCTAGCTTGTAGCTTGCTGCAGTGAAGTCACATGCTTGTGCTAGTCTTAAAGATTACAAAAATTAATCTAGGAATGATTTGATTGTTACATTTCAAATCAGTAGCGGTTGAGGCAACAAAAATAACGTTGTAACAAGCTATTTTATGGATGGCAACTGTAATATTATTACTGAAATCTTATTAGTTAATCAATAATTAAATTACACTTCTAGTTACTGTGAAAAGTAATATTATTACTATGTGTTACTAGTAATGCATTACTGCCCAACACTGGTCGCAAATGAGCCAAAAAATCAGTGTAAAGCCAACTATTTTCAAAGGAAATAGATAAAGCCTGCCCAAAAGTTTGCTAAATGTCGCCAGATAATATCATGCGTCAATTAGCATAGTCGTGACATCATCATGTCTGTGTCCGTGCTCTCATACTGTATTTTAATATGATATAGCCAAATGTCCAATAAAGCTGTTCTCATTTACATATTTTCTGTCAGACAACAGAATGAGTATGATATAGTGAATAAATTTTTTTTTTTTTTTTTATATGTGCAAGTTTAATAAAGTTTAATGTTTAACCTTGGCCTAGGTGATAAGCACATGAGAAGAGTGGAAATCAAAATGGTCAAACAAAATTCTTTAAACATAAATGTAACATAAGTCCACTGGAGGCATGAACCCACAAACCCATGTGCAGTTTTATTTACAATGATCCAAGGTGAGCAAAAGAAACAAAGACACGCCACGACACTCACCAGCAGCAGTTTACAGAGAACAATACTAGACAAGATACAATGGAACATGAGGGCTATATATATATACACACAAGACTAATGCCCAAACAAGAATCACCTGAACCACCAATCAGAACATGACAGGATCACATGAAGTGATAAGGGAATCACATGAAATGACCAGGAACGAAGACTGTGAGAAATACAAAATAAAAGACAAAACCCAAAACCAACCGTGACAATAAAACAAAGGAAAAGCAGATAATTTATGGTCCGTGGCAACACTGTGTGCTCATGTGCAGCTCACTCGTTCACGTTTGTCAGCAGCCGTGCACTCAACGGAATGTACTGCTGCTCCTCTCAGCCACTCACTGAGCAGAGTAGACAGAGAGAGTGGTGTGACGGCAGGGAGAAAGCAAGACCTTGCGCTTGCAGGACAGTACTGGTGACATTTGGGAAATTACTGAGGTTTGTCCAAAAAGTCGCTCGTGTTTTTTTTTTTTTAAGTCACTAAAGGGATCTGAAAAGTAGGTTGTAAGTAAGTTGGCAACACTGCAAAAAAATGTAATTGTCAAACAATAATTTAAAATGTAGTCGCTAGAAACAAAATAGATAACCAATCACAGCACATTTTGTATTTCGGAAGGAGGGGCTTCATCGAAATCGGTGTGATCAAGCCAGACTGGGGAGAGAAGAGCTGTAATAATGTAAAATATGTGAAACATTCTGTTTTTTGAACAATCAAGCATGAAAACATATACTATTCCACCCCAAAAACAAAATCAAGACTTCATAAAAGGGCATATTAGGACCCCTTTAAGTTGTAATTTGGCTACTAAATACTATTTGTTATTTATATACCCGCATTGAATCAAATGCAGATGATGCATCTGAATGTAAACAGATCATCAAAGTATGGTATTTAAGAGCCTTGTCTTACTGTTGTTATTATTGTAGTACACACATTTAACACTGTAAAAAAAGAAAGTGTTATTTTTGATCCACAGACAAAATCAGCTCTTCTCTGCCATTGAAATAGTACTAAAATAAGCATCCAAACTATAAAGAACAGGATTAATCTCTCAGCAGTGGAGGAAGTACCATATTTAAGTGCAGTTTGTACGTGGCCAGTGAAGCCTGTTACTGGGCAATATAAATCTCTGCATTCCCTTGCTCTCTGAAAGCCATTAAAATCTCCCAGCCGTGGTTTAATTAGTGTGCTGTGAATGCTGGTTTGCCTACATTAAGCTAGCAGGTTGAGTCTTTGAGAAACTAATTGAGTAGTTTTGTCTGTAGTGTTTGTGTTGTTTTATACATTTACATATTTCTCTAATAATAAGTTCAGTGTAAAATATTTTAATGGGAGGCTCATATTGAGATAAGACACTTTGATTTGTTTTCTGCTTTTGAGCATGTGTGTGTGTGTGTGTGTGTGTGTGTGTGTGTGTTGTTGTATATACACCGATCAGGCATAACATTATGACCACTGACAGGTGAAGTGAATAACACTGATTATCTCTTCATCACGGCACCTGTTAGTGGGTGGGATATATTAGGCAGCAAGTGAATATTTTGTCCTCAAAGTTGATGTGTTAGAAGCAGGAAAAATGGGCAAGGGTAAGGATTTGAGCGAGTTTGACAAGGGCCAAAGTGTGATGGCTATACTACTGGGTCAGAGCATCTCCAAAACTGCAGCTCTTGTGGGGTGTTCCCAGTCTGCAGAGGTCAGTATCTATCAAAAGTGCTCCAAGGAAGGAACAGTGGTGAACCGGCCACAGGGTCATGGGCGGCCAAGGCTCATTGATGCACGTGGCGAATGAAGACTAGTCTGTGTGGTCCGATCAAACAGATGAGTTACTGTAGCTCAAATTGCTCAAGAAGTTAATGCTGGTACTGATAGAAAGGTGTGCATCACAGTTTGTTGCTGACCCCTGTCCAACAGTGGGCACTTGAGCATTAGGGCTGGGTATCGATTCAGATGTTCCAGTTCGATTCGATTTCAATTCACAAGCTCTCAAATCGATTCGATTTCAAATACTAGGCTATAGGTATTTATAAAAAAGAACAGTGAACATAAGTTTACAAGTGGGTAATTAAGCCTGTATATTGAACTTATTTTAGGTACACTTAGGTACATTAAAAAAACAGAACCCATCTCTATATTTCAAATGCATACAATTGTTAAATACAATACAATTTTGCAACTTTATTCTAAAAGATTTTTCTGAGAAGTATTTTATACAATTTAGTTTTTATGGATATTTTGATATATTTATTCTAAAACATAAAATGGATATTGGACAATTTTCAGCAGTTTTCAGTACATGACAAGCTTTTCTTGCGCTTCTGCCGCCCGTCATGTGTGCAGTTACTTTTCATACACAAGAAGCGCGTTCATACCTGGAGACAAGTAGTTGCCATGGTAACCAACAACAATACCTTAACGTGCTGACTTATGTGGACTAACTTTCATTTGAGGAAATATGTTTATAATGTAAGCTATTAGGTTTGAATTATTGGTCCTGCGCTGTCTATTGACTGATTTGAATATGTCTGTAATGGCTAACGTACATGCTTAGGTGAACGCTCAAGTTTGATCATAATGCAAGGCAAGCATTCGCGTGTATGTGATCTATTTTTAGCGGTTGTGTGCTCGACTGTGGGGGTGTTGCAACGTCTGGGTGATGTCTCATCAAATGGTTCCGCAGATTTGTGGTATTACACAGCATTTTACCTCAGCATTACAAAAGGCGACAACGCACCGGAAGCCTCCATTTAAGCACTGAATGAATGAATGAATGAATGAATGACAGGCACACCTCTCCTGCCTTTGTAACATCGCGCAAGGCAAAAAAGAGGGTGACATCTAGTGGAGAAGACTAATAATTAAATTTACGTTAATCTTATGTTCAATGTTAGAGGAAATAAATATGGGGAAAAATCGATTCGTGGCCTTTGAGAACCGACCACATTTAAAAAAAATGTTTTGCCCAGCCCTATTAAGCATCATGGCCGGTGTGTGCGTCGCTTTCCTGGGGAACCCATGGCACCAGGATGCACTATGGGAAGATGGCAAGCCGGCAGAGGCAGTGTGATGCTTTGGGCAATGTTCTGCTGGGAAACCTTGGGTCCTGCCATCCATGTGGATGTTACTTTGACACGTACCACCTACCTAAGCATTGTTTCAGACCCTGTACACCCTTACATGGAAACGGTATTTCCTGGTGACCAGAAATAGTTCAGAAATGGTTTGAGGAGCACAACAATGAGTTTGAGGTGTTGACTTGGCCTCCAAATTCCCCAGATCTCAATCCAATCAAGCATCTGTGGGATGTGCTGAACAAACAAGTCCGATCCATGGAGGCCCCACCTCACAACTTACAGGACTTAAAGGATCTGTTGCTAACATCTTGGTGCCAGATACCACAGCACACCTTCAGGGGTCTAGTGGAGTCCATGCCTCGACAGGTCAGGGCTGTTTTGGCAGCAAAAAGGGGACCAACACAATATTAGGAAGGTGTACATAATGTTATGCCTGTTCGGTGTACGGTTTATGAGGACCAGTGTGTATAATGACATGGGTATACAACATAAACATGGTTTTTGAGAACTCTTCCTGTGTCCTTGTAAACCAAATGCTTAAAAACATACTAAACAGTTTTTTTTTTTGAAAAACGAAAAATGCAGAAAGTTTTCTGTGATGGGTAGGATTAGTGTAAGGGGATAGGATATACAGTTTGTATGGTATAAAACCAGTATGCCTATGAAGAGTCCCTGTAAACTACATATACTAGTGTATGTGTGTGTATGTAAGTGTGAGTGTTGTCAAAGTTCTGTCCGTTTGGACATCTTGTCTGGCTGCAGTCTTTCACTTCCCTGTCTGTGCTCTATCTAAACTGGAGCAGAAAACAGTTCAGGTAGTCAGGCTAATAGACCAGAGAGAATGAGCACAAGCCGTAGAGACAGAGCAGGTGGCATCTCTAGCTTGAGTCTTGACGCCACTCCAAAACTGCAGGACAGGACATAGGACAGGTCTCAAAGATCTCTACAGACTCCTGCCTGTAAACCAGGTCACTTATATAAGTGCACCTGATTTATCCACACTGCAAATAATCCTATTCTTGACATAAATATGACACCATTCGCATCCCATTTTACTTCCACAATGTGACATTTCAGAGTGAAACAGGATGTTTAATGACAGAAACATGTAGGGTGGGATCTTGTAATTGATTGGATCATGAGAAGTGTTTTTTAGATGACAGTGATTAGATGGGGAGAAGTTAGAAAAGCAAGAGGGAATAGTGACTTTAGCTAAAAATTCTTTATAGGTGGAAAAAGTTTTGAAGTTTAATTTTAGATTAAAAATGCAAACTTTCTTTTTCTCTTGGAATTATTGTGCATGATAAATCATACAGAAGACCAGAGAAAAATAAGTAAATTGTAAATATGGCCATTTATGATATATTTTTGTTTTATTCAACAAGGATGCATTAGAGTAACAAATAGTCCACTGGTGGCAAGTGTGCAGAACCCAAGTGCAGTCTTTATTAACTCCAAAATGTGAACAGAAATCCCATGAACATAGACTTGTCTCATTAACAAAACTCTTAACCATGAACAAACTAAACCACGACCACGATTACGACCTACCGCCCGCGACCTATTACCTACGACCGACACGACCGCGACCGCGACCTATTACCGACACGACCGCGACCCTTATTACACGACCCGATTACCTATTACCGCGACCACGACAGCAGGTTACCACATTCAATACTAGACAAGGACACATGGCTTAAATACACAAGGACTAATGACAAGACAAGGGACACCTGTGAACAATGATTAAACAATGAACCAATGACATGACACAAGAACACATGAGGGCATGGGAATCACATGACAAACCAGGAAACAAGACAGTGAACATGGCAAACTTAAAAACATGAACATGAAACAAAACCAAAACACACTGTGACAATTAGATTGATCAAAAATAACAGTGAAGATGTTTATACATTTTTACAAAATGTTTCTTGAGCAGCAAATCATGCATTTCTGAAGGATCATGAGACACTGAAGACTGGAGTAATGATGCTGGAAATTCAGCTTTGCTATTACAGAAAAATATACAGATTTAAAAAATCTTAAAATGGAAAACAGTTGTTTTAAATTGTAGTGACATTTTACAATATTGCTGTTATTTTGATCAAATAAATACAAACCCATTTCCAAAAAAGTTGGGACGCTGTACAAATTGTGAATAAAAAAGGAATGCAATAATTTATAAATCTCATAAACTTTATAAACTTTATATACTAATAGAATATAGATAACATGTCAAATGTTGAAAGTGAGACATTTTGAAATGTCATGCCAAATATTGGCTCATTTTGGATTTCATGAGAGCTACACATTCCAAAAAAGTTGGGACAGGTAGCAATAAGAGGCCGGAAAAGTTAAATGTACATAATAAGGAACAGCTGGAGGACCAATTTGCAACTTATTAGGTCAATTGGCAACATGATTGGGTATAAAAAGAGCCTCTCAGAGTGGCAGTCTCTCTCAGAAGTCAAGATGGGCAGAGGATCACCACCCCCCAATGCTGCGGCCAAAAATACTGGAGCAATATCAGAAAGGAGTTTCTCAGAGAAAAACTGCAAAGAGTTTGAAGTTATCATCATCTACAGTGCATAATATCATCCAAAGATTCAGAGAATCTGGAACAATCTCTGTGCGTAAGGGTCAAGGCCGGAAAACCATACTGGATGCCCGTGATCTTCGGGCCCTTAGACGGCACTGCATCACATACAGGAATGCTACTGTAATGGAAATCACAACATGGGCTCAGGAATACTTCCAGAAAACATTGTCGGTGAACACAATCCACCGTGCCATTCGCCGTTGCCGGCTAAAACTCTATAGGTCAAAACAGAAGCCATATCTAAACATGATCCAGAAGCGCAGGCGTTTTCTCTGGGCCAAGGCTCATTTAAAATGCACTGTGGCAAAGTGGAAAACTGTTCTGTGGTCAGACCAATCGAAATTTGAAGTCTTTTTTGGAAAACTGGGACGCCATGTCATCTGGACTAAAGAGGACAAGGACAACCCAAGTTGTTCTCAGCGCTCAGTTCAGAAGCCTGCATCTCTGATGGGATGGGGTTGCATGAGTGCGTGTGGCATGGGCAGCTTACACATCTGGAAAGGCACCATCAATGCTGAAAGGTATATCCAAGTTCTAGAACAACATATGCTCCTATCCAGAAGTCGTCTCTTTCAGGGAAGACCTTGCATTTTCCAACATGACAATGCCAGACCACATACTGCATCAATTACAACACCATGGCTGCGTAGAAGAAGGATCCGGTACTGAAATGGCCAGCCTGCAGTCCAGATCTTTCACCCATAGAAAACATTTGGCGCATCATAAAGAGGAAGATGCCACAAAGAAGACCTAAGACAGTTGAGCAACTAGAAGCCTGTATTAGACAAGAATGGGACGACATTCCTATTCCTAAACTTGAGCAACTTGTCTCCTCAGTCCCCAGACGTTTGCAGACTGTTAGAAAAAGAAGAGGGGATGCCACACAGTGGGAAACATGGCCTTGTCCCAACTTTTTTGAGATGCGTTGACGCCATGAAATTTAAAATCAACTTATTTGTCCCTTAAAATTATACATTTTCTCAGTTTAAACATTTGATATGTCATCTATGTTGTATTCTGAATAAAATATTGAAATTTGAAACTTCCACATCATTGTATTCTGTTTTTATTCACAGTTTGTACAGTGTCCCAACTTTTTTGGAATCGGGTTTGTGCAACCTTGATGAGCATAAGAGACTTTAAGACCACAAACTTTAAAATGGTAGTGTGTATAGATGGATGGACGGACAGATAGATTCAGAAGTGCCCAACAAGCAATTAAATCTTGTTGTTAAAAATGTATTTATTTCTAGGGATTTAGTGATGCTCTGAAAAAGTCATATTCCTTGTGATCCCCTCCTCACAACACCCCCCACCCCCAGTATACCAGTTTAGATGTAAATGTTCGAGGTAAACGTCAAGAGTAAGATATTTTGTCAAGGGACATTTTCTAATAAATCACTAATAAATATTTATATTTATAATATACAGTATAATGTATTTGTCATACAATTATTTATTTATTCATTATATTTATGTTATGGAAAAATCTAGAACCTCCTACAATTTACAGAAGCTTTTTTCTAAAGATAATTTCAACTTTAAAAGCATGGCCCTTCCCAAGAGTCCCAGGAGGAGGTCATAGTAATAGAGTCCCTGTCAGTTCATCCTCCTCCCCTCTGCCCTGCTGATGGACAGTTCAGTGTTATCCACACTGCCAGATACAAAATGCTCCTGACACCCCACCGCACTCCATCAATGATGTTACTCTGGATTTCCTCTTGCCCGAGTGTTTTTTCTCAATCTCTGCTCTTGTCTCGCTGTGACATGTAACTCTTTCATGTAACGGATTGGTTGATATGAAGGGACTCGATCAGTGCTTTGACTGGAAAACTGGGTCAGGTCTTCTTTTATCCTGACTTTATTATTATGTTTTTTAGAGAAAACATTTCTCACTGAAGACTGACGCTTGACTGACACAATGACATCTAATTGGACATGTCAGAGGAGCTCATTTCTCTGAGGGTTTGTGATGGAAACTCCTTTTTCTCCGGGAAGGACTTTTTCGCACAAATCTCTTAGGAACCGTTGCGCTCCGTGGCACCATAGCGGGGGGTCTGTCAGATAACCTTCCCAGAGTTATTTTCGCTTCTCTGTCCTGTTGTTACAGAAATTGCACTTTCCTTGTGCGTAGAGATCAGCCAAGTCACCTTCAGACTCTCCAGGAATTTTTCAGTGCGATTGCCAGATACATTTTCCCCTCAAAAAAGTTCTTTTTAAATGCCTTTTAAATATTTTGCTGATATCTAAGCTGACAGCAGTGAATTGGGTCAGTTACACCAGCCTCTCTCATGAATACTAACAATGTCAGCGTACATAGACAATCCTATGTGCACATCTTTTAAAGCACAAGTTTCAATGAAAACATTATCAATGCATCAAAAATACAGATGCCCTTTAATAATGTTCCTGCCTCAGCATTCATGTTGCATTTTCACATCAGCAAATGATGAAAATAAAACTCTCTTCTTCTGCTCCACATCAATGAAGCGGCATATATTAAGACAAATAATGAATCATACACTGAACCCGGAAGGTCTTCATTTCCTTTTAATCGTTTCATTAACTTTGGGCCGAAGGGCTGACAAGAAAGATCCACATGTCTGTCAAACAAAGAGCAGTGCATATGAACTCAGCAGTATGTTAGACCTACAGTCTTACAGATAACACTGATCTTCTTAACCAACAAAAGGTTCTTTCATTCAGCCATTCTGACTTTGAAGTGGAGATCATCCCATTTCCACAGCTTATGAAAGCTCTTGCTGCTCTTTAATTAATGCTGTGATTGTCCTCATTTTCTTATTTGCTCAGTTATATGCTCCTTATTTTTGCCATTTCCTGGCAGTGGATTTCTGGGAGAGATTCTTCACCACTCTAATATTTTGCAAATGGATCCAAAGTGCACCCGGCGTATGGTCCAAAAGGGTTGCACCTAGTCTCTTAATGAGTTATGGGTGTGTTTTGGGGCGTAACATGCAATAAACCAATCAGAGTCTTGTCTCCCATTCCCTTAAAAGCCAGTTGTGCTTGCACCATGGCGGATTTGCTATTTACATGGCGGAATTTGCAAGCGGAAAGACTTCCGCTTCTCTAGTGAGGAAACAGATCTGCTCATCCAATGACGCATGCTTGCTCGTCATTACTGCAAATAGGTAGGCTATTTCTAATACATGCAATGACTATCCATTATGATGTAGGCATTTGTATATCTGTGTACACAGTAATAATCTTTTACAATTTAATCCTTTAATTTTTCATATTTGGCATGTTTGTGTGCTGCTGTGTGTCCCTGTGTAATAAGCAGAGTGTACTTGTGTTGTGGACCCGCCTATAGTTACCCGCCGTTACTAACGCGCTCTTTAAATAACAAAAAAATATTGCGCTTTAGACCAGGTTTCAGTTGGCCAGTGGCGCAATATTTTTTTTGCAGTCATTTCAGTTGTCTCAAAATAGCAACGCGCCAACAACCCGAATGAACACACCTCGTTTTCAGAGCAGCACACCCATGGGTGCACAAAAGGGTGCAAATGCATTTGCTATTTGAATAAAGTGGCAAAGGACATGAAAATGATAACTGCGTCAGGCTGAAACTAGCAAAAAACACTTGCATCCAGAGCCGGCCCAAGGGCCACCAGGGGCCCCCAAGAGCACATGAAATGACTTCTTGCTGCAGATGTTATTTTATGATGATTTAAATAGCAAAATAGCTTTTAACAATTACTAAATAAACTGCAAAATGACTTTATATCACTCAACAGAATTGAGTGATATAAAGTCAGAAAACACAATTAAGTTTTCGAATATATGTATGGATTGATTCTGACAGCGCTGCACGAGCAGGCGTCATCGGCTGGACACTATTAGCCTGTTAGCCAGGGTTCAAAGTCCAAAGTGCAAGAAAACTCAGCCTAAAACTGTGCTACTCGTTAGTTGCTCGATTTGAGAATGTAATATGGTTTAGTGCGCATATTTTATCTTATGTGCTGCATGTTTTGGACGGAGTAGCTTTCAGTTTAATAGTTTTTTCTGCAAGTGCTATATCGTCCAACATTTTTGTCAAAATTAAGTTATTCACATATTCTTATTCTGTGACAACTTCTTTACATTATGTGATGTTTTTTTTTTTTAAGTTGCTTAGATTAAAAAGTAAGCAAGAAAATAAAAAGGTTCTTTCTACACAGTCAACTGGAATTCAAAAAACTTTAAAGCTCAATATCTCAAAACCAGTCAGAATGCAGGTAGAATCTTATAAATCCAAGGTGGCGCTATGTTTGGGTTGCTTACAATTAACATTTGGGAACGCAACATGCGTCAAACATCTTCCCAAATTCATAATGAGGATCACTTATAAATCTGTTGTTGTCAACAAAAAGAAGCACTAAGGTCTTCCTATGTGTTTCTGCCAAAATAAAATCTCTGTTTAATGTTTGAAAGAAATCAACATTTGTTGTTTTTAAAAAGAAGTCTCTTATGCTCACCAAGGCTGCATTTATTTGATTAAAAATACAGTAAAAACAGTTAGGCCTATATTGTGAAATATTATTCCAGTGTAAATCAGCTGTTTTCTATGTGAATATATAGTCAAGTGTAATTTATTCCTGTAATCAAAGCTGAATTTATCGGTATTACTCCAGTCTTCAGTGTCACATGATCCTTCAGAAATCATTCTCATATGATGATTTGTTGATCAACAAACATTTATGATTATTATCAGTGTTGAAAACAGTTGTGTAAACATTTTTTTAGGATTTTTGAAAGCTTTCTATTTCAGATAAATGCTGTTCTTTTGAACCTTCTATTCATTAAATAATCCTGGGGAAAAGTGAGCATGTTCAGCATATAAGACTACTTAAAAAAGTACATAGCCCAGTCTGAACTGTAGTGCTGTAATACTTTGAATATTAACACCAGATCACTCTTGTGGGTTTGCTACTCTTACAATTAAAAACGTAAGGGTAAAAGCCAGACATGATGTAAGCAACACAGCTTACAACTAATAAAATTGATAATGGATGTGCAAATTATCAAGAATTGACAATAGTCAATCATATTGGTGGCACAGAGGGGCCCCCAAATAAAAATCTGCTTAGGGCCCCATAAAGGCTTGGGCCGTCCCTGCTTGCATCGCACCTGCCGCCGCATTGCACTGGGTGTATGATATGGCCCAAAGTTAGAAAGTCAGAATTGTGAGATATAAAGTCAGAATTGAGTTATATAAAGTCAGAATTGTGAGATATAAAGTCAGAATTGAGTTATATAAAGTCAGAATTGAGTCAGAATTGAGTTATATAAAGTCAGAATTGAGTTATATAAAGTCAGAATTGAGTGATATAAAGTCAGAATTGTGAGATATAAAGTCAGAATTGAGTTATATAAAGTCAGAATTGAGTTATATAAAGTCAGAATTGAGTTATATAAAGTCAGAATTGAGTGATATAAAGTCAGAATTGAGTTATATAAAGTCAGAATTGTGTGATATAAAGTCAGAATTGAGTGATATAAAGTCAGAATTGAGTTATATAAAGTCAGAATTGAGTTATATAAAGTCAGAATTGAGTGATATAAAGTCAGAATTGAGTGATATAAAGTCAGAATTGAGTTATATAAAGTCAGAATTGAGTTATATAAAGTCAGAATTGAGTGATATAAAGTCAGAATTGTGAGATATAAAGTCAGAATTGAGTGATATAAAGTCAGAATTGTGAGATATAAAGTCAGAATTGAGTGATATAAAGTCAGAATTGAAGTCAGAATTGTGTATAAAGTCAGAATTGTGAAGTCAGAATTGAGTGATATAAAGTCAGAATTGAGTTATATAAAGTCAGAAGTGAGTGAAGTCAGAATTGAGTGATATAAAGTCAGAATTGAGTTATATAAAGTCAGAATTGTGAGATATAAAGTCAGAATTGAGTGATATAAAGTCAGAATTGAGTGATATAAAGTCAGAATTGAGTGAAGTCAGAATTGAGTGATATAAAGTCAGAATTGAGTTATATAAAGTCAGAATTGAGTTATATAAAGTCAGAATTGAGTGATATAAAGTCAGAATTGTGAGATATAAAGTCAGAATTGAGTTATATAAAGTCAGAATTGAGTCAGAATTGAGTTATATAAAGTCAGAATTGAGTTATATAAAGTCAGAATTGAGTGATATAAAGTCAGAATTGTGAGATATAAAGTCAGAATTGAGTTATATAAAGTCAGAATTGAGTTATATAAAGTCAGAATTGAGTTATATAAAGTCAGAATTGAGTGATATAAAGTCAGAATTGAGTTATATAAAGTCAGAATTGTGTGATATAAAGTCAGAATTGAGTGATATACAGTCAGAATTGAGTTATATAAAGTCAGAATTGTGAGATATAAAGTCAGAATTGAGTGATATAAAGTCAGAATTGAGTGATATAAAGTCAGAATTGAGTTATATAAAGTCAGAATTGAGTTATATAAAGTCAGAATTGAGTGATATAAAGTCAGAATTGTGAGATATAAAGTCAGAATTGAGTGATATACAGTCAGAATTGAGTTATATAAAGTCAGAATTGTGAGATATAAAGTCAGAATTGAGTGATATAAAGTCAGAATTGAGTGATATAAAGTCAGAATTGAGTTATATAAAGTCAGAATTGAGTTATATAAAGTCAGAATTGAGTTATATAAAGTCAGAATTGTGAGATATAAAGTCAGAATTGAGTTATATAAAGTCAGAATTGAGTGATATAAAGTCAGAATTGTGAGATATAAAGTCAGAATTGAGAGATATAAAGTCAGAATTGAGTGAAGTCAGAATTGAGAGATATAAAGTCAGAATTGAGTTATATAAAGTCAGAATTGTGTGATATAAAGTCAGAATTGAGTGATATAAAGTCAGAATTGTGTGATATAAAGTCATAATTGTGAGATATAAAGTCAGAATTGAGATATAAAGTCAGAATTGAGATATAAAGTCAGAATTGAGAGATATAAAGTCAGAATTGTGTGATATAAAGTCAGAATTGAGAGATATAAAGTCAGAATTGTGAGATATAAAGTCAGAATTGAGTGATATAAAGTCAGAATTGAGTGATATAAAGTCAGAATTGAGAGATATAAAGTCAGAATTGTGAGAAATAAAGTCAGAATTGAGTGATATAAAGTCAGAATTGAGAGATATAAAGTCAGAATTGTGTGATATAAAGTCAGAATTGTGATATAAAGTCAGAATTGTGTGATATAAAGTCAGAATTGAGTGATATAAAGTCAGAATTGAGATATAAAATCAGAATTGTGATATAAAGTCAGAATTGAGTGATATAAAGTCAGAATTGAGATATAAAATCAGAATTGTGATATAAAGTCATAATTGTGAGATATAAAGTCATAATTGTGAGATATAAAGTCATAACTGAGAGATATAAAAAGTCAGAATTGTGAGATATAAAGTCAGAATTGTGAGATATAAAGTCAGAATTGTGATATAAAGTCAGAATTGAGTTATATAAAGTCAGAATTGAGTTATATAAAGTCAGAATTGAGTGAAGTCAGAATTGTGTGATATAAAGTCAGAATTGAGTTATATAAAGTCAAGTCAGAATTGAGTTATATAAGTCAGAATTGATATAAAGTCAGAATTGAGTGATGTAAAGTCAGAATTGAGTGATGTAAAGTCAGAATTGAGTGATATAAAGTCAGAATTGAGTGATATAAGTCAGAATTGAGAGATATAAAGTCAGAATTGAGTGATATAAAGTCAGAATTGAGTTATATAAAGTCAGAATTGAGTGATATAGTCAGAATTGAGTGATATAAAGTCAGAATTGAGAGATATAAAGTCAGAATTGTGAGAAATAAAGTCAGAATTGAGTCAGATATAAAGTCAGAATTGAGTGATATAAAGTCAGAATTGAGTGATATAAAGTCAGAATTGAGTGATATAAAGTCAGAATTGTGAGATATAAAAAGTCAGAATTGAGTTATATAAAGTCAGAATTGAGTGATATAAAGTCAGAATTGAGTGATATAAAGTCAGAATTGTGAAGTCAAATGATGATATAAAGTCAGAATTGAGTGATATAAAGTCAGAATTGAGTGATATAAAGTCAGAATTGAGAGATATAAGTCAGAATAGTGATAGAAGTCAGAATTGAGTTATATATAAAAGTCAGAATTGAGTGATATAAAGTCAGAATTGAGAGATATAAAGTCAGAATTGTGAGATATAAAGTCAGAATTGAGTGATATAAAGTCAGAATTGAGTGATATAAAGTCAGAATTGAGTGATATAAGGTCAGAATTGAGTGATATAAAGTCAGAATTGAGTGATATAAAGTCAGAATTGAGTGATATATCAGAATTGAGTGAAGTCAGAATTGAGAGATATAAAGTCAGAATTGTGTGATATAAAGTCAGATTGAGTATATAAAGTCAGAATTGTGAGATATAAAGTCAGAATTGTCATAAAGTCAGAATTGTGAGATATAAAGTCAGAATTGAGTGAAGTCAGAATTGAGAGATATAAAGTCAGAATTGAGTGATATAAAGTCAGAATTGTGAGATATAAAGTCAGAATTGTGAGAAATAAAGTCAGAATTGAGTGATATAAAGTCAGAATTGAGAGATATAAAGTCAGAATTGAGTGATATAAAGTCAGAATTGAGTGAAGTCAGAATTGAGAGATATAAAGTCAGAATTGTGAGATATAAAGTCAGAATTGAGAGATATAAAGTCAGAATTTTGAGATATAAAGTCAGAATTGTGAGATATAAAGTCAGAATTGTGAGATATAAAGTCAGAATTGAGAGATATAAAGTCAGAATTGAGGGATATAAAGTCAGAATTGAGGATATAAAGTCAGAATTGTGAGATATAAAGTCAGAATTGAGTGATATAAAGTCAGAATTGAGTGATATAAAGTCAGAATTGTGAGATATAAAGTCAGAATTGAGAGATATAAAGTCAGAATTGAGAGATATAAAGTCAGAATTGTGAGATATAAAGTCAGAATTGAGAGATATAAAGTCAGAATTGAGTGAAGTCAGAATTGAGAGATATAAAGTCAGAATTGAGTTATATAAAGTCAGAATTGAGAGATATAAAGTCAGAATTGAGAGATATAAAGTCAGAATTGAGTGAAGTCAGAATTGAGAGATATAAAGTCAGAATTGAGTTATATAAAGTCAGAATTGAGTTATATAAAGTCAGAATTGAGTGATATAAAGTCAGAAATGAGTTATATAAAGTCAGAATTGTGTGATATAAAGTCAGAATTGAGTGATATAAAGTCAGAATTGAGTTATATAAAGTCAGAATTGAGTGATATAAAGTCAGAATTGAGAGATATAAAGTCAGAATTGAGTGATATAAAGTCAGAATTGTGAGATATAAAGTCAGAATTGAGTGAAGTCAGAATTGAGTGATATAAAGTCAGAATTGAGTGATATAAAGTCAGAATTGAGTGATATAAAGTCAGAATTGAGTGATATAAAGTCAGAATTGTGAGATATAAAGTCAGAATTGAGTGATATAAAGTCAGAATTGAGTGATATAAAGTCAGAATTGAGAGATATAAAGTCAGAATTGAGTGATATAAAGTCAGAATTGTGAGATATAAAGTCAGAATGGAGTGAAGTCAGAATTGAGTGAAGTCAGAATTGAGTGATATAAAGTCAGAATTGAGTCAGAATTGAGTGATATAAAGTCAGAATTGTGAGATATAAAGTCAGAATTGAGTGATATAAAGTCAGAATTGTGAGATATAAAGTCAGAATTGAGTGAAGTCAGAATTGTGTGATATAAAGTCAGAATTGTGTGATATAAAGTCAGAATTGAGTGATATAAAGTCAGAATTGAGTGATATAAAGTCAGAATTGAGTTATATAAAGTCAGAATTGAGTGAAGTCAGAATTGAGTGATATAAAGTCAGAATTGAGTGAAGTCAGAATTGAGTGATATAAAGTCAGAATTGTGAGATATAAAGTCAGAATTGTGAGATATAAAGTCAGAATTGTGTTATATAAAGTCAGAATTGAGTGATATAAAGTCAGAATTGTGAGATATAAAGTCAGAATTGAGTTATATAAAGTCAGAATTGAGTTATATAAAGTCAGAATTGAGTGATATATAGTCAGAATTGAGTTATATAAAGTCAGAATTGAGTTATATAAAGTCAGAATTGAGAGATATAGAGTCAGAATTGAGTGATATAAAGTCAGAATTGAGTGATATAGTCAGAATTGAGTGATATAAAGTCAGAATTGTGTGATATAAAGTCAGAATTGAGTGATATAAAGTCAGAATTGAGTGATATAAAGTCAGAATTGAGTGATATAAAGTCAGAATTGAGTGATATAAAGTCAGAATTGAGTGATATAAAGTCAGTTGTGTGATATAGTCAGAATTGAGTGATATAAAGTCAGAATTGTGTGATATAAAGTCAGAATTGAGTGATATAAAGTCAGAATTGTGATGTGTCAGAATTGTGTATATAGTCAGAATTGAGTGATATAAAGTCAGAATTGTGTGATATAAAGTCAGAATTGAGTGATATAAAGTCAGAATTGTGTGATATAAAGTCATAATTGTGAGATATAAAGTCAGAATTGAGATATAAAGTCAGAATTGACATATAAAGTCAGAATTGAGAGATATAAAGTCAGAATTGTGTGATATAAAGTCAGAATTGAGAGATATAAAGTCAGAATTGTGAGATATAAAGTCAGAATTGAGTGATATAAAGTCAGAATTGAGTGATATAAAGTCAGAATTGAGAGATATAAAGTCAGAATTGTGAGAAATAAAGTCAGAATTGAGTGATATAAAGTCAGAATTGAGTGATATAAAGTCAGAATTGTGTGATATAAAGTCAGAATTGTGATATAAAGTCAGAATTGTGTGATATAAAGTCAGAATTGTGTGATATAAAGTCAGAATTGAGATATAAAATCAGAATTGTGATATAAAGTCAGAATTGAGTGATATAAAGTCAGAATTGAGAGATATAAAGTCAGAATTGAGATATAAAATCAGAATTGTGATATAAAGTCATAATTGTGAGATATAAAGTCATAATTGTGAGATATAAAGTCATAATTGAGATATAAAGTCAGAATTGTGAGATATAAAGTCAGAATTGTGAGATATAAAGTCAGAATTGTGATATAAAGTCAGAATTGAGTTATATAAAGTCAGAATTGAGTTATATAAAGTCAGAATTGAGTGAAGTCAGAATTGTGTGATATAAAGTCAGAATTGAGTTATATAAAGTCAAGTCAGAATTGAGTTATATAAAGTCAGAATTGAGTGATGTAAAGTCAGAATTGAGTGATGTAAAGTCAGAATTGAGTGATGTAAAGTCAGAATTGAGTGATATAAAGTCAGAATTGAGAGATATAAGGTCAGAATTGAGTGATATAAAGTCAGAATTGAGTTATATAAAGTCAGAATTGAGTGATATAGTCAGAATTGAGTGATATAAAGTCAGAATTGAGAGATATAAAGTCAGAATTGTGAGAAATAAAGTCAGAATTGAGTGATATAAAGTCAGAATTGAGAGATATAAGGTCAGAATTGAGTGATATAAGGTCAGAATTGAGTGATATAAAGTCAGAATTGTGAGATATAAAGTCAGAATTGTGATATAAAGTCAGAATTGAGTTATATAAAGTCAGAATTGAGTTATATAAAGTCAGAATTGAGTGAAGTCAGAATTGTGTGATATAAAGTCAGAATTGAGTGATGTAAAGTCAGAATTGAGTGATATAAAGTCAGAATTGAGAGATATAAGGTCAGAATTGAGTGATAGAAGGTCAGAATTGAGTTATATAAAGTCAGAATTGAGTGATATAGTCAGAATTGAGTGATATAAAGTCAGAATTGAGAGATATAAAGTCAGAATTGTGAGAAATAAAGTCAGAATTGAGTGATATAAAGTCAGAATTGAGAGATATAAGGTCAGAATTGAGTGATATAAGGTCAGAATTGAGTGATATAAAGTCAGAATTGAGTGATATGAAGTCAGAATTGAGTGATATAAAGTCAGAATTGAGTGAAGTCAGAATTGAGAGATATAAAGTCAGAATTGAGTGATATAAAGTCAGAATTGTGAGATATAAAGTCAGAATTGTGAGAAATAAAGTCAGAATTGAGTGATATAAAGTCAGAATTGAGTTATATAAAGTCAGAATTGAGTGAAGTCAGAATTGAGAGATATAAAGTCAGAATTGAGTGATATAAAGTCAGAATTGTGAGATATAAAGTCAGAATTGTGAGAAATAAAGTCAGAATTGAGTGATATAAAGTCAGAATTGAGAGATATAAAGTCAGAATTGAGAGATATAAAGTCAGAATTGAGTGAAGTCAGAATTGAGAGATATAAAGTCAGAATTGTGAGATATAAAGTCAGAATTGAGAGATATAAAGTCAGAATTGAGAGATATAAAGTCAGAATTGAGTGATATAAAGTCAGAATTGTGAGATATAAAGTCAGAATTGAGAGATATAAAGTCAGAATTGAGGGATATAAAGTCAGAATTGAGGATATAAAGTCAGAATTGTGAGATATAAAGTCAGAATTGAGTGATATAAAGTCAGAATTGAGTGATATAAAGTCAGAATTGTGAGATATAAAGTCAGAATTGAGAGATATAAAGTCAGAATTGAGAGATATAAAGTCAGAATTGAGTGATATAAAGTCAGAATTGAGTGATATGAAGTCAGAATTGTGAGATATGAAGTCAGAATTGAGTGAAGTCAGAATTGAGAGATATAAAGTCAGAATTGAGTGATATAAAGTCAGAATTGAGTGATATAAGGTCAGAATTTAGTTATATAAAGTCAGAATTGAGTGAAGTCAGAATTGTGTGATATAAAGTCAGAATTGTGTGATATAAAGTCAGAATTGAGTTATATAAAGTCAGAATTGAGTGAAGTCAGAATTGAGAGATATAAAGTCAGAATTGAGTGATATAAAGTCAGAATTGAGTGATATAAAGTCAGAATTGAGTTATATAAAGTCAGAATTGAGTGAAGTCAGAATTGAGAGATATAAAGTCAGAATTGAGTGATATAAAATTGAGTGATATAAAGTCAGAATTGTGATATAAAGTCAGAATTGAGAGATATAAAGTCAGAATTGAGAGATATAAAGTCAGAATTGAGTGATATAAAGTCAGAATTGTGTGATATAAAGTCAGAATTGAGTGAAGTCAGAATTGAGAGATATAAAGTCAGAATTGAGTGATATAAAGTCAGAATTGAGTGATATAAAGTCAGAATTGTGAGATATAAAGTCAGAATTGAGTGATATAAAGTCAGAATTGAGTGATATAAAGTCAGAATTGAGTGATATAAAGTCATAATTGAGTGATATAAAGTCAGAATTGTGTGATATAAAGTCAGAATTGAGTGATATAAAGTCAGAATTGAGTGAAGTCAGAATTGAGAGATATAAAGTCAGAATTGAGTGATATAAAGTCAGAATTGAGTGATATAAAGTCAGAATTGAGAGATATAAAGTCAGAATTGAGTGATATAAAGTCAGAATTGAGAGATATAAAGTCAGAATTGAGTGATATAAAGTCAGAATTGAGAGATATAAAGTCAGAATTGTGAGATATAAAGTCAGAATTGAGTGATATAAAGTCAGAATTGTGTGATATAAAGTCAGAATTGAGTGATATAAAGTCAGAATTGAGTGAAGTCAGAATTGAGAGATATAAAGTCAGAATTGAGTGATATAAAGTCAGAATTGAGAGATATAAAGTCAGAATTGAGTGATATAAAGTCAGAATTGAGAGATATAAAGTCAGAATTGTGAGATATAAAGTCAGAATTGAGTGATATAAAGTCAGAATTGTGTGATATAAAGTCAGAATTGAGTGATATAAAGTCAGAATTGAGTGAAGTCAGAATTGAGAGATATAAAGTCAGAATTGAGTGATATAAAGTCAGAATTGAGTGATATAAAGTCAGAATTGTGAGATATAAAGTCAGAATTGAGTGATATAAAGTCAGAATTGAGTGATATAAAGTCATAATTGAGTGATATAAAGTCATAATTGAGTGATATAAAGTCAGAATTGAGTGAAGTCAGAATTGAGAGATATAAAGTCAGAATTGAGTGATATAAAGTCAGAATTGAGTGATATAAAGTCAGAATTGAGAGATATAAAGTCAGAATTGAGTGATATAAAGTCAGAATTGAGAGATATAAAGTCAGAATTGAGTGATATAAAGTCAGAATTGAGAGATATAAAGTCAGAATTGTGAGATATAAAGTCAGAATTGAGTGAAGTCAGAATTGAGTGATATAAAGTCAGAATTGAGTGATATAAAGTCAGAATTGAGTGATATAAAGTCAGAATTGAGTGATATAAAGTCAGAATTGAGTGAAGTCAGAATTGTGTGATATAAAGTCAGAATTGTGTGATATAAAGTCAGAATTGAGTGAAGTCAGAATTGAGTGAAGTCAGAATTGTGTGATATAAAGTCAGAATTGAGTTATATAAAGTCAGAATTGAGTGATATAAAGTCAGAATTGAGTTATATAAAGTCAGAATTGAGTGAAGTCAGAATTGAGTGATATAAAGTCAGAATTGAGTGATATAAAGTCAGAATTGTGTTATATAAAGTCAGAATTGAGTGATATAAAGTCAAATTGTGAGATATAAAGTCAGAATTGAGTGATATAAAGTCAGAATTGAGAGATATAAAGTCAGAATTGAGTTATATAAAGTCAGAATTGAGTGAAGTCAGAATTGAGTGATATAAAGTCAGAATTGAGTGATATAAAGTCAGAATTGTGTTATATAAAGTCAGAATTGAGTGATATAAAGTCAGAATTGTGAGATATAAAGTCAGAATTGAGTGATATAAAGTCAGAATTGAGAGATATAAAGTCAGAATTGAGTTATATAAAGTCAGAATTGAGTGAAGTCAGAATTGAGTGATATAAAGTCAGAATTGAGTGAAGTCAGAATTGTGTGATATAAAGTCAGAATTGAGTGAAGTCAGAATTGAGTGATATAAAGTCAGAATTGTGTTATATAAAGTCAGAATTGAGTGATATAAAGTCAGAATTGAGTGAAGTCAGAATTGAGTGATATAAAGTCAGAATTGTGTGATATAAAGTCAGAATTGAGTGATATAAAGTCAGAATTGAGTGATATAAAGTCAGAATTGAGTGAAGTCAGAATTGAGAGATATAAAGTCAGAATTGAGAGATATAAAGTCAGAATTGAGAGATATAAAGTCAGAATTGAGTGATATAAAGTCAGAATTGTGTGATATAAAGTCAGAATTGAGTGAAGTCAGAATTGAGTGAAGTCAGAATTGTGTGATATAAAGTCAGAATTGAGTTATATAAAGTCAGAATTGAGTGATATAAAGTCAGAATTGAGTTATATAAAGTCAGAATTGAGTGAAGTCAGAATTGAGTGATATAAAGTCAGAATTGTGTTATATAAAGTCAGAATTGAGTGATATAAAGTCAGAATTGAGTGAAGTCAGAATTGAGTGATATAAAGTCAGAATTGAGTGATATAAAGTCAGAATTGAGTGAAGTCAGAATTGAGTGATATAAAGTCAGAATTGAGTGAAGTCAGAATTGTGTGATATAAAGTCAGAATTGAGTTATATAAAGTCAGAATTGAGTGAAGTCAGAATTGAGTGATATAAAGTCAGAATTGAGTGATATAAAGTCAGAATTGAGTGATATAAAGTCAGAATTGTTAGATATAAAGTCAGAATTGAGTGATATAAAGTCAGAATTGAGTGATATAAAGTCAGAATTGTGAGATATAAAGTCAGAATTGAGTGATATAAAGTCAGAATTGAGTGATATAAAGTCAGAATTGTGTGATATAAAGTCAGAATTGAGTTATATAAAGTCAGAATTGAGTGAAGTCAGAATTGAGTGATATAAAGTCAGAATTGTGTGATATAAAGTCAGAATTGAGTGATATAAAGTCAGAATTGAGTGATATAAAGTCAGAATTGTGAGATATAAAGTCAGAATTGAGTGATATAAAGTCAGAATTGAGTGATATAAAGTCAGAATTGAGTGAAGTCAGAATTGTGTTATATAAAGTCAGAATTGAGTTATATAAAGTCAGAATTGAGTGATATAAAGTCAGAATTGTGTTATATAAAGTCAGAATTGAGTGATATAAAGTCAGAATTGTGAGATATAAAGTCAGAATTGAGTGATATAAAGTCAGAATTGAGAGATATAAAGTCAGAATTGAGTGAAGTCAGAATTGAGTGGTCAGAATTGTGTGATATAAAGTCAGAATTGAGTGAAGTCAGAATTGAGTGAAGTCAGAATTGTGTGATATAAAGTCAGAATTGTGTGATATAAAGTCAGAATTGTGTGATATAAAGTCAGAATTGAGTGATATAAAGTCAGAATTGGAGTGATATAAAGTCAGAATTGAGTGATATAAAGTCAGAATTGAGTGATATAAAGTCAGAATTGAGTGAAGTCAGAATTGAGTTATATAAAGTCAGAATTGAGTGAAGTCAGAATTGAGTCAAGTCAGAATTGAGTTATATAAAGTCAGAATTGTGTGATATAAAGTCAGAATTGAGTGATATAAAGTCAGAATTGAGTGAAGTCAGAATTGAGTTATATAAAGTCAGAATTGAGTGATATAAAGTCAGAATTGAGTCAGAATTGAGAAGTCAGAATTGAGTGATCAGAATGAGTGAAGTCAGAATTGAGTTATATAAAGTCAGAATTGAGTGAAGTCAGAATCAGAATGTGTGATATAAAGTCAGAATTGTGTGATATAAAGTCAGAATTGAGTGATATAAAGTCAGAATTCAGTGATATAAAGTCAGAATTGTGAGATATAAAAGTCAGAATTGAGTGATATAAAGTCAGAATTGAGTGATATAAAGTCAGAATTGAGTGAAGTCAGAATTGAGTGATATAAAGTCAGAATTGAGTGAAGTCAGAATTGAGTGAAGTCAGAATTGAGTTATATAAAGTCAGAATTGAGTGAAGTCAGAATTGAGTGATATAAAGTCAGAATTGAGTGATATAAAGTCAGAATTGAGTTATATAAAGTCAGAATTGTTTGATATAAAGTCAGAATTGTGTGATATAAAGTCAGAATTGAGTGATATAAAGTCAGAATTGTGTGATATAAAGTCAGAATTGTGTGATATAAAGTCAGAATTGAGTGATATAAAGTCTGAATTGTGAGATATAAAGTCAGAATTGAGAGATATAAAGTCAGAATTGAGTGATATAAAGTCAGAACTGAGTGAAGTCAGAATTGAGTGATATAAAGTCAGAATTGAGAGATATAAAGTCAGAATTGAGATATAAAGTCAGAATTGAGATATAAAGTCAGAATTGAGTGATATAAAGTCAGAATTGAGTGATATAAAGTCAGAACTGAGTGAAGTCAGAATTGAGATATAAAGTCAGAATTGCGAGATAAAAAGTTGCAATTACCTTTTTATTTATTTATTCTGTAGTGGAAAGAAGCTTCCATAAAAACACATCTCTCTAGAGGCCTGATATCTTTGAAATAGCATACTATACACTAAGGACGCATCAATTCAATTCTCAGTATCTGTATCGGCTCCAATACTAATCAGATGGGACCTGTCCAAATCCGATACTGTGAGAACTCATGGTTGTTACCGTTAAGCTCCACAAAAGGAAGAACGTATTATAAAGCCCCATAAATGTTTTTATTCACTATATTCCAAGTCTTCCGAAACCAGCTTAAGTTAGCTTAAGTTCACAGAAACTCTTCATCTCTGTCAGCACAGTAAAACTCTCTCGAGATGATTCAATATTCCTATTATTATACTTGATCTGTAGATAAAAGTCTGTAGATTTGCATTAAATGACTTTATCTCGCTGGAGTTTATTGCTGTGTTGAAATTATGTGGTATTCGCTACTGGGTAGTTCGAAGTTCATCATTCTGCACCCGGGATGCGCATATGCATCTCTGTATTGGAGCCTGTCATATTATAATAGTTTTGTGCACTGAAAGATTATTAAAAGCCAATCTTGTTCTGTCGCATCTATCATATCTGGCTGCCCCATTAAAAAGCTGTGCAACACATTTAAAATAAACTTCTTTTAATTTTATATTATTATAAATGTATTATTTTCTTATATAATATTTTATATTTAGGTATAAATTATTTATATTAGATTTATATATGTATTATTGTATATGTATATAAATATAAACGCATATAAATCTTATATATATGTATGTATGTATTAGGGGTGGCACGGTACATGAAAAAACATCCGAACCGTTCGGTTTGCTTGTCTTAGTTCGGAGAGTGTATGCGTTGCACGGTTCGCCGCATGCGCAATGTATGTTGCCTCGTACAGTGGATGTCCTTTTCGCGCAAAATAAGAGGTGTGTGTGGACATACAATAAAAGACAGTAAAAGTGGAGTGCTGCAGGTCACGTCACATGTAGAAATGTCAAGTGGGAGAGATAAGGAAGGCTGCCCGGAGTTGGAGGATGCGCCAGCATCATATAACGCCGGCTTCACACCGCACGCGCAAGCAGTGCGTATGGAGAGCGGGAGCCACGCGCGCCCTTTGAGCCTTCACACTGGCAGTGTTTGTCTCGCGCAGCTGAACCGCGGCTCGTGTGTTGCAAATACATACGAATATTGTCCATTCTGTCACATTTTCCGGTGTTCTCCTCTGACCCCTGTCTGTCTCGTTTGATTTATGATGGGCAGCATATATCTGCTGGAAATGCGACGTGTTCCCCTCTGTCCCAAACACACATGCATATAACGTTGTATATAAGTAGTTCACATGATAAATGTAACATTAAAGTTAAGATATGCTTCTAGTTTTAATAATTTAAACAGGCCTTTGAAGTTTGGGCAAAAAGCTGCTTCGCGCTGAATTAAAGCCACAGTGCATTGTTTTGATCAATATTGACATGATTAACATGAAACAGGAAACGACTTCTACATGATATAAAAAAATGTTTAATACTGTATCCTAAATTGTGGATATTTAAGCTCCATATCATATGCTGAAGTGAATTTCTGGAGTGTTAAAGATTAAAAGAAAAAAACAACAATAACCGTACAGAACCGAAAACCGTGACCAGAAAACCGTGATACGAACTGAACCGTGGGTTTTGTGAACCGTACACCCTAGTTACCCTAGTATATGTATATATATATATATATATATATATATATATATATATATATATATATATATATATATATATATATATACATACATATATATATATATATATATACACTCACCTAAAGGATTATTAGGAACACCTGTTCAATTTCTCATTAATGCAATTATCTAATCAACCAATCACATGGCAGTTGCTTCAATGCATTTAGGGGTGTGGTCCTGGTCAAGACAATCTCCTGAACTCCAAACTGAATGTCAGAATGGGAAAGAAAGGTGATTTAAGCAATTTTGAGCGTGGCATGGTTGTTGGTGCCAGATGGGCCGGTCTGAGTATTTCACAATCTGCTCAGTTACTGGGATTTTCACACACAACCATTTCTGGGGTTTACAAAGAATGGTGTGAAAAGGGAAAAACATCCAGTATGCGGCAGTCCTGTGGGCGAAAATGCCTTGTTGATGCTAGAGGTCAGAGGAGAATGGGTCGACTGATTCAAGCTGATAGAAGAGCAACTTTGACTGAAATAACCACTCGTTACAACCGAGGTATGCAGCAAAGCATTTGTGAAGCCACAACACGCACAACCTTGAGGTGGATGGGCTACAACAGCAGAAGACCCCACCGTGTACCACTCATCTCCACTGCAAATAGGAAAAAGAAGCTACAATTTGCACAAGCTCACCAAAATTGGACAGTTGAAGACTGGAGAAATGTTGCCTGGTCTGATGAGTCTCGATTTCTGTTGAGACATTCAGATGGTAGAGTCAGAATTTGGCGTAAACAGAATGAGAACATGGATCCATCATGCCTTGTTACCACTGTGCAGGCTGGTGGTGGTGGTGTAATGGTGTGGGGGATGTTTTCTTGGCACACTTTAGGCCCCTTAGTGCCAATTGGGCATCGGTTAAATGCCACAGCCTACCTGAGCATTGTTTCTGACCATGTCCATCCTTTATGACCACCATGTACCCATTCTCTGATGGCTACTTCCAGCAGGATAATGCACCATGTCACAAAGCTCAAATCATTTCAAATTGGTTTCTTGAACATGACAATGAGTTCACTGTACTAAAATGGCCCCCACAGTCACCAGATCTCAACCCAATAGAGCATCTTTGGGATGTGGTGGAACGGGAGCTTTGTGCCCTGGATGTGCATCCCACAAATCTCCATCAACTGCAAGATGCTATCCTATCAATATGGGCCAACATTTCTAAAGAATGCTTTCAGCACCTTGTTGAATCAATGCCACGTCGAATTAAGGCAGTTCTGAAGGAGAAAGGGGTCAAACACAGTATTAGTATGGTGTTCCTAATAATCCTAATAATAAAAAGGTGAGTGTGTGTGTGTATATATATATATATATATATATATATATATATATATATATATATATATATATATATATATATATATATATATATAACTATAACTGTTAGTGATGTCTTGTTTATTTAATGTATGTTTAGATAAATCTGTCATGAAAATGAGTCACTGTATATAAATGATTATATTTTGAATTGAAAAAAAGTATAATTAGATTTAGAAGTTAATGTAAAACTGCCTTATGTGAAGCTTATATGGGTGTTGATTATATCTAAAAAAATAAATAGCAACTGAATTTAGGCTAATAGTTTGTGCTCTGTTGTTAACCTTTAATATTATAGCAATGTGTATGTAAGGGCTCCTATATAGTTTACAGCATTATCTATTATTTAGTTATAATTGAATTCATTTAAGGACTGACACAATTTTTTCAGTAAACCACTGTTGAATAAAAATTAATAAAAAGTGTACCAAACCCGCACGGAACCGTGACTTCAAAACCGAGGTATGTACCGAACTGTCGGTTTTGTGTGTACCGCTACACCCCTAATATATATATTTTCTTGAATGTATTTTATAAGAATACAAATAGTAATTTGATTTATTTTTTTTTGTTAACATTTTACCAGATTTAGCTCTACACTTATATTCACTTCCATTCTTCCTCACTAAATTATGTATTTCACTAAATGTTTAGATTTTAGAAAATTACTTTGCACCAAATCTTTTTCTAGAAGTACTTATTTTTGTTGTAGACTGATTATATATTTTTAGGCATTTGTTGGTTATGACATTTTTTTTTATTGTGCATCCCTACTATTATGCTACACAATATGCATGGTATATACGTTTTCTGTATGCATGGAATACCTGAAAAACTATATTTTAATAGTATCTGTTTTGATTTTGAAAATTACTATTATAACTATCACTTACATTTTCAGAAAAGTTTGTTAATAAAAAAAAAAAGTACAAATAAGTCTGAATGACTGAACTTTACTGAGCTTTGTTTTTGTTTGAGTGATTATCAGTGTACTTATTAAATGCACGTTTACAGTGATGAATATTTATCTAGCTGCAATGGTGGGCAGCTCACCTTTAACAGTAAACAGTCCAGGCACGCTGCAGCCTCTCTATAGCAAGCAACCAGGCAGAGAATCTTCCAGCTGGGCTCATTTCTCCTCTTTGCACCAGGCAAAAAAATCTGCCCTGTCAGCACCAACAGCGGGGCATGAGACTTGAATACATGTCCAAGACATTTCTTTTGTTGTTACTCTTTGAAACTCACTTGACTGAACTCATTGACACTGATTATTATATTATGCTTGCCTAGTAGATTGCTGTTTATGTAATATGTTGGTTTATTCAGTAAGTTCTTTTTTTGCTCACGTTTAAATGCTTTCTACTATCAGCCTCAGGGCACACTGACCGCTCATGGACCGCCTGATGCATATTGCACAAAAAAGTTGGCTCCTATCAGATAGTATCAGCCTAGCTTTTATGCAATTTCTGATGCAGTTTTTATCAGCCCACCAGGAAACGTTTACATGTTTACAAATTCTGATACAGTGAGTGCTTCTGAGGGTATTTTTGTTGTTGTTGTTGTTTTTGCTTTTTGCCTTTTTATTAGGCCTTCTGCCTTTTACTGGTTCAGTCGCACCTTCATGCAGGGGTCCTTTTTATTATATAATTTTAATGTTTTACTGTTAAAAACACAGTAAAACAGACAGAATCCATGAAAATATCAATGCTTACAAATAATTTAAAAAAAAAAGATCTGCACTCTCGTGTCTTCTTTATAAATCATTTTTATTTTTTTGCAACAAAGCACATATGGATCATTCAGATGTTTTGGCAATCAGCCTTCATCATTCAGTTAATCATCATCGTCAATGGTGATTCACTGATGAAGGCTGATTGCTGAAACATCTGAATGATCCATATGTGTTTTGTTGCAAAATAAAACATTTAATAATGTCTTACTTTTATAAATATATAGTATAATTAAATATGACCTATTTCTCTTTTTTTAAAGAAATAATAAAATATGCAAAATTAAGTAAAAAGATTTCATTAACAAGTTTAAATTTTTAATTGGGCTTGTTTTCTTCATTATGAGATTAGCACAGCTGTATCACCCTGATATTTTGGTCTGTATTTATGTTACATTATTGTGTGGCTTCATAACATACACGACACTGGAGATTCGAGGGAACAATCTTTAATAACGCAGAAGAACATACAGGAGAAAAAAAAGCAACTGCACTAAAACATTGACAAGACTGAACCATGAACTAAAATAACTGAGGGCACAATACACAGGGAGACTAATCAACGTAAAACAGAACAGGTGCAGGAACTAATCAACAACCAGGGAAACTAACAATAACGGGGAATTCAGGCAAAACACAGGGAACACAGTGAAAAAAATAAAAATAAATAAGAAACAGAACATAGCAGAATATACATGTTACAGTATGCCCAACTGAGGAGGTAGGGTGGAGAGAGACCAAGGCAGCGATGATGGTGGGAGGAGCCAGGAGCTGGAGTTACCAGGCAGGGACCCAGACCACAGCCAGGATGAAGGCCCTTGCAAAGGGAGAAGCCATAGTGAAAATTTTGCTGTCAACACCAGCGGGACAATGGACGAAGATGGAGCAGATGGACATGGAGATCTGGACGCAGATGAAGAGCCAGTGAGACCGGGCGACACTGATTTGTCCTGGAGGCCGAGGTAGAGCCGCAGTGATGACTGTCCAAGGTGTAGCTGGGGTGCCAGAGGGCTGAGGTGGAGCTGGTGTATCCGAGGGCCAAGGTGGAGACGAAGGGGTGGAGAGACCGAGTGCAGGGGACAGCTCAGAAGTCCATGGCGTAGGCAGAGTGACATCTGACCAAGGTGCAGCCGGAGGAACAAAGGAGCTTAGTGGAGCCATAAAACGGGCGGTTCCAGATTGAGCCGAGGGAGGGAGGAGCCAAGGCGAAGCCGACAGGCCAACGGGGTGCAATGAAGTGATGGGATTGACGCCTGAAGGCAGAGCCAGGGGATCCTTTTGACTAAGCAGATCTGAGGCAAATCCACACAGTAGAGTGGTGTCAAAGGAGGAGCCGAGGGGCTGAATGGAAACAGTGGAGGTGGGGTCGACAGACTGGCTGACTTTGGAAGAGGAGGCAGGAAAGGGAGGCTGGGTGAGAACTCTAGAGACACAGGAGACTTCAAGCTGGGCAGAAACAGCGGGGACGCAGGAGATTTTGAGCTGGACGGGACCAGTGGGTAACTCAGGTAAACATCCTCTTCCAGGTCAACATATAATAAGGAGGTCAGCTGCAGATCACCCTCAGGGATGGGAGTGTGAGTGGGGTCTTCCTCAAACTCCACTACTAATTACACAGCAGCACAGGATGTTGCCGGCTCACACACCTGGTCAGACATTTTGTGAGGCTTGGGCTCTGAGACGATGGCTTGCTCAGTCCTCAACTCTGGCACTTTCATTGCGTCAGGCTCTGGCTATCTGTTTGTAGTGGGCTCTGGCTTGGTGATGGCTGGCTGGGCTCTGGGTCTGTAGCGGGGCTGGTGATGTCCTTCACTGGGCAGATTGTTCACCAGCACCCACTCCACAAATGCGGCGAAATCCTCTCTGAGACCGTTCACTAGAAAGGCATGCCTTGAACTGCTCTTTGAGGCTGGTGTGGTAAAATATGCAGAGTGAGTGGTCCAAATAGTGAGTTAGACATTCCAGATCTAAAAAGTACCTTGTATGGTCCTCCAGTAAACAATCCTTTTGCCCCAGGCAGAGTAGTTGGATGGCAGGTAGGTCCATTGGAGAGGAAAAAAGAAAGAAAAATGCCACAAAAACAATCTCTTCTAGGTTCTGTTTTCTGTCAAGTTACTGTTTAACTTTATAACACACACGGCACAGGAGATTCGAGGGAAAAATCTTCAATAACTCAGAAGAACATACAGGAGAAAAAAACAAAGCTACTACACAAAAACATGAAGGAGAGTAATCAACATAAAAACAGAACAGGTGCACAGTAATTAACCAGGGAAACTAATGATAACTAGATTAAAAATAAAACATGCTCATCACTGAATAGGTGTATTCTATTCATTGTAAATTTAAATATCATTTTAAATGTATTTTTTCAATAGAAATGGTCAAAAAATTCAGCGTCATTTCAATGACCGTTTTATCTTGGGAGCAATGTGCTACCTCCTGCTGCAGTTCCAACTGCTTCTTAGACACTGGATTATCTAACGTTTGCAAGGATTATGGCTTCAAATCTTTGTTGAGACTTAGGTTCCCATGGCCATGGAAATCCTGGAAATATCTGTAATTTTTTTTAAAACATTTCTTCTAGTTATGCTCAGCTCTAAAACAATTAGTCTAGAAATTGCTTTTTGGGGTGTTGTATCTATATTTATAACAGCTGTATCTGGTATTGAACAATTTGAAAAGTCAATGAAATTCATTGGTCATGTGGAAAACTTGTTGCAAAGACAGTAGCAAATAAATGAGATATCATCAAACACAACTGTATATTCTGCTCTCAGTTATGTCCAAATGCACATTTATCCACTCTTAAATATCACGTAGAAAATTAAACTTTCGTTGGTTGTTTGACAAATCAGTCAGACAGCCGATTCCCTCCAATTGGGCGGCAGAATAAGATGGAGAGTGGACCAGACTATAGTCCACAAGGCAATGCAAGAAAAAAATGCTTCCTAAGTTTCAAACAGTATATTTCTGAGGCTTTCTGATGTTTGCTCTTCTGCAGTCTTCCCATTTAGGATGTATAATACTGCTCATCCTGACAGCAAAATGGTACAAATCAGATATTGCCTTTTCTGCATCTTCCAATGCATATGAAATGAGTCATATACTAGACGAAAGCACTCTGTGATCATATCTGATGTGCAGAATTATGACTAAATAAATCAGGTTAGTGCTGGCATCAGCTGTAAATGCACAAAGCCCATTTTAATAATGAAACATTCAATTGGTCTAAAGCAGAGCCTGGAGGGACGCCTGATTGTGTTTACTTCCATGTCCTCCCTTTTTTCCCCTTCCTCTGCGGCGCTGGAGAATTGCACCCAGCCCACGCTTGAACCCACACACGTACACGAGTCAAAGTGACAGCGTAATATTAGTCGGAGCGAGATGAAGTGCGCGTGAGTTGATAGATTCTTCCCCGCTTTCTCTGTCAAACATACTGAATACATTCTAGTGTTCATTCTCACCTTATGGGGCTGTCATTTAATGCAAAGCTCTGCTGGCGCATTCCTTTCCAATGCGTGTGATTTAAAACGCTTTTTCACTACGCTGCGTGTTCGGTCTCTCTAGGTATTGATGTGGCGGTAAGTTGGTGCACTCATACCGTGTGCTGAACAAATGAGAGGTAATGTCAAACAGAGGTGGCCTGATGGAGGCGATCTTTGGGCCCTGAGCACAGCGGTACGGCCGAGATAATGAACCCAGGCACTGTTGGAGGTTGGAACAGTCAGAACTTTTGCAGCGCTGTGTTAAGAGAGGACTGTGGTTTTCACATCAAGCCCAAGAGCTGAAGTTGCCATTAGCAAAGGGACTATTGCTTCTTTCAGAGGAAAAATCACCAGGCTGCCCTCTAAAAAGAGCCTGTCAGCCAATTCAGCACAATGCAGATACAGTTTGCCTCCCGTGAACCTAAAAAAGGAGTGTTTTTGACATGCACTGAGCAGGAGATGGTGGAGGCGTGAATATTGTGAGTGGCACCAAATAAACTTTGAGGTTTTGGTCCTAAAAGTCTTTTCTGGTTTTATTTTTCTCCCTATAGGTGAGGACGATAGCCTGGCCTTTAAAGGAAAAGTGACAGTGGAAGAAATCTTCAAGAAAGACTTCAAAGTTCACGACCCAAACGCTAAGTGGATCAGCAGTAAGTGCTCTCATCAGCAGACATCTGATTTCCTCTAGCGTCATTCTTCCATTAGCTGTCCAGTATCTAATTCGATTGCAGAGATTATCTGAGCATTGAGTCACAAACGTACTATAATTCTCATTGTGCACATAATCAATTCAGCGAGGCAGCAGGATACAGGGTTGTGCATTACTAATTTAACGAGGTAAAACGAATTCCACCTTTTTTTCATAGTCATGCATTTCAAGCATTTGAGAATCAGGATCTTATACTGACCCAAATAAAATCCCAATGACCAAATAAAGAGGCTTCCAATTTTAACTTTGTATGTCATTTGTCAAATGCAATTAGCTGTACTTTTTTTGAACCACGTAAGTAGGACTTAAGTAGGACATTTATGTCATTTCCAGGGTTTGAAATTAACACCTGCTAACCCGCCAAATGTGGGTAAAAATCAGCTTTGGCGAGTAACGCTGTCAAATCACTAGCCAATCTGGTGGTTTACTTATTTTGTTGACTCACTTTGCTGGGGAAGTTCGTGTAAGCCAAATCTGCGCAGATTTAGCGCAAATACTCAACTAGTGAGTCATGCAGTGTATTGCACAGAATCTGTGCATTTCTGGCTTACTTGAACACGTCACTACGCAACAAATAATGCCACACTTGTTCATTTGCATTGAAGCAATAGCAAAGATTAAACAAAAAAAACATAATAAAGTAGCGATACCTGAGGTAACTAACCCCAGTGAAAAAAGCCAAGCAACGAAGCAGACCCTGGTTTATCCTGAGACCACAAGTTTGTTTTGTTTGTTGTTCTTTGTACTGTATTGATCTGTCCACCTAAAATAAATTTTTTAATGAAAAGGATGAGGATGAAAGAGGAAGGGAGGAGATGGCTGGATGACAGGATTTTGTGTGAAATAAGAAATGAATGTATGAAGTCCAAATTTTATAATAAACAATAATATTACTAACTAACTAACATAAACTAACCATGAGCAATACATTTGTTACTGCATTTGTAAATCGTTCTACTTTTTTTGTGTTCAAGATTTACAAAACTTATATAATGATAATGTACAATATGAATCCATTTTCCAAACCGTGTTTTTGTCTTACCCTGAATCATTATGGTACACTTATAATAAGTGTTTATATTGGGACTATTTCAGACCGGTCTGGTAAGAACCGCTGCGGAGGAACACAGTCCCTGCGTGACTCGCCATAGACATAAACAGAGAGAAGTATCTCCGGCTGCAATGTTCTTCTGCAAGACTCATGCAGTTCTGTTTATTAACCGCTAGAGCGCAAAAAGTTACGGACTGCAGCTTTAATAGTTAGTTAATAAAAAAGACAGCTGTTCATTGTTTGTTCATGTTACTCAACAGTGCATTAACTAATGTTAACAAATATTAATATAGCCTATAATAATCAGTCAGAGAATAGACACTACAATTAAAAACTGAACGCATTTGTTCAATATAATGTGAGTGAGCCGAGCGAGTGTCACGGCACAAACGCAGCAGGAGTCAGATTACATTCATCACGAGAGTGAAGAGCTGAGGTAAGCGCGGGCGCGGCATACATTCATGGGGCGTGTTCAGTCTGGTGTGTTTTCAGATCATGCCTATGGAAGCTTAGCGTTCATATGAATTCATTTGAAAAGTTGAAACACTGACTTTGCTCTGCTCCGTTATGAATGCCCGAGCCGAGCGGCCGTGAGCATACACATTCTGTGAGTGAGATACTCCCTATGGGCGGGTTGATAACATACAGAACTAGCTCCTTCTACTGGCTGTAGTCTTTAGCGTCTGGCCAAAAATTCCTCAGATGACGCAAAAAGACGATATTTGCCTCATCTGAGGATTTTTTCCAGAAATAAAATACATAAATCTCTCGTCTCAGGGGGATATGAGGGGGGAAAGTACGATAATTTGAATATACTACCGTATTTCTGCTGATACAAAGCTTAATGCTAATCGCTGAAGTAACCCTTTAACAATTTAGTAGCCAAATTGGCCGGTGAGTGAAAAGGTACATTTCAAACCCTGGTCAATTCATAATTACTTCTATTGTCTTTGACATATAGTTAAAGTGTATTGCTGAATGTCCTGACAAGCATTTATGGTTAACAATATTTATGGTAAAAATATTTTAATGTAATTTCTTTTTAAAATGATGTCATGTATTTAAATATATATTTGTAACAATATTGTTGAACATTTGTGATGATGAAGCTGCAACTTAGTACATTCAAAATATGTCCACTTTAAATGCAATATTAAATAACAAACTACAGTTAAAATTATAATACAGTTCTTTACATGTGCTTTAGAATTTTATTCGACACATCAAAATAATAAATATTTCTTTAAACATGACAAAGACTATTCAAAAATGCAATACTAAATATTACAAAAGCTGCTTTTCCACCGTTGGGCGGAACGGTTCTCCCGTTCCATTCCGTGCCGATCCAGGCCAGCTGGTACTGTTCTGGTGTTCACAAGAGAGTCGAGTTCCCACGGAAGGCTGACCTCTGACCATCCGACGTATGACATAGGACGTAGCTCCGCTTCTCTTACATTGAAATCCTCTGACATTTTTCTTAAAAACTTCTCGTTTTAGACTTCTTATTTGTGACCGCGTTTTGTTTTGCTCTATCCTCTCTGCTTCCGCGTCTGTCAATCTCATGTCATACGTTCTACGTATTACGTCATATGTTGGGTCAGAGGTCACCCTTCCACCATAACGCGTCTCAACTTTTATTTAAATAATATCATATTATCTGCAAGTACAGTTTTTTTATATACTTTTAACGTTTGAAGTACACTACATATCCAATGCGATGACCTGCTTTGATATTTCAGATCTAATGAAATAACCATTCAGCCTTTTTTAAGTGGGTCTGAAGGTTTCTAAATAGTTTTTGGGGCAGTTCTACAATTCTGAATTAAGTCAGAATGAGGGTGATTAAATCTTTGTGTCTATGTGTCTGGATTGTGATGTCTATTCTGCATGCAGACGGATGGTTTAATGCAAAAAGAGGAAGGCATTTATCAGTGGATAGATTAATCAAGCAGTCTGATTTGGTTTGAGCTTTATTGAGCTGTCTCCTCTAATCAGCCTGCTTTGCGGCTGTGCAGATATGGAAGCGTCTCCATACTCAAACCTCAGAAAGCTCTAGTTTTAGACTTAGTCTTGAATATTGTGCACAAAAATGGCAAAAGCTTGCTGAAGTTGTTTATCTATTTTGTCTATAATAATTTATTATTAAAAGGGCTATATGAAAAATTCAGAAACCCTTGTTATTAGCAACACTGGTGGCCATTAAGTGAACTGCCACCAGTTACTTATTGCTCATGCACACGTAACGTACAAGAGACTGAACGTTATTCAAGGCCCCAATATACTTCTTTTTCATTCCCACACTGCTGAGAGCGATGTTTAGATGAATATTTGCTGCACGCTTTCTTCTCAATAACAAAATAGACACACAACAAAAAGGAAAGTCTGGGAAGGTCTCATTTTTTTTGGTTTCGTTACAAGCTGTTCACACATTGGCAATAAAACAGTTTAATACATTACAATTCTTATATAAAACCCCTTTAATAAAGGAAGGAAACATTCACCCTGCATACTGTTGATCTTGTGAACAATTCATCCATGCATGTTTCTTTTTATCTTTCTAAAAAAAAAATTATAATAATAAGCTAAATTATTCCCTCCTGTTCAATATCTGGGAATGAGAGAGAACACTTTTCTTGGCATCTCAACCCCAGAGAGACCAGATGAGCTAGGGTGATATCTCAGTGTCGAAGCACAAGCTCTTGAGACTGGGCCAGTATCATCCAATCAATAGATTCATAGAACCAAGGTTTTAAAGACATGAGGGTAAATAAAAAAATTAATAAAAAAATCATCTTCTTCAAGCATTACTTAAAAAACTGCAACATAGGCATGCTAAGCAAGACAACCAAAACATGCTAAGTCAACTAAAACTATGTATCTCAGTTGTCACATTGTGACATATTTAATCCACAGTTATGATCATTTCCTTCATTACAATTTTGTTCATGTTCCTGCATTGCAGCTATATGGAGGCATCAGCAGACCCTCATCACTCTCACACAGGAACATTAACTCAGCGCTCACAGTCATTCATCTCATCTGGCTTTGATTCATAACATAACAAAGCGCAGTTCACCGCCTAGCAAGCGGGTGGAGTAATTTAGCTGGAAATTATGGCACAATGTCTCTGCTCTCGTATTGATTGATGCTCTGCCCATTTTTCACACCATCATTTTAGCTCGTTATCGTTCACGTCAGTCCAGCAAAGGTAAACAGATCTGTCGGAAGGGAATGAACTGAAAGGTAATGAGGAACCTCTGCCTCTCTGTTTGTTTCAGTGATGAGTTTTAAAATTGCAAATATTGTTCTTTCTTGTTTTCAGATTTGATTAAAGGCACAGTATATAAGTTTCGCCGCTAGAGGGCGCTTAATCAAAACAATAGCAAAGGTGTAGCTTGATGATGCTGTGAATGAGTGTGGAATCATGGGAGTTGTTGTCTTCACCTCCACAGCCAATGGAAAGCAACCCGACGAGATAATTTTCATGGATAAGATAATATGCTAAAGTTTTATTAAAGGTGCTGTATGTAAGTTTTTGACTGTACTAAAGCATAAAAATACCATAATATGATTTGCAGATATTTAGGAAACATGCTGAGTTCACAGTACTTGTTTCTCTGAAAGACAATGCTAGAGCCAGTTATTGTACTTTGAAATGTGCGTTCCGTGTCAGAATGTCTGTTTTTGTTTTGGTCTGTGCGAAACCGCACGCCGCCAGTTTACCCAATAGTATTTCGCCAGTTGGCAGAAAACACAGAGCATTGCTGCCATGGAAGCCAGCAAACAAAGAGGGTCAGAGATTGCATATTCTACCCGACCTAAAATGCCTCACCATCCATATAAAAATCTCTATGAACGAGATATTATTAAAACGGATAAATCAACTCATCAACTTACAGTATGTAAGTACAGTATGTATGTAAGTCTCCTCACCTTCCGCTGCCACTTGCTCGTGCCTGTTGCTTGTCCTCAAACTGACAACCCAAAAGGAGGAGGGGGCGGGGCAAACTATATTTTGAATTTGGACTGCAGTACCCATTTCAACCATTAGCTGTCATTCTTACATACTGCACCTTTAACATTACTGTGGAATGAAGCAGGACAGGGCAGAGAGCCTACGATATTTTACATTGCTATTTTTATTAAACTTATATGTCGGCCACTACCGCTCCTTTCGTTTTGTTGTTTGTTTATTTTATGATTAAAGTTATGATTAACGCCCACCTCCTTCTTCCCTAAATTTAAACTTTGTTACTGTTACATTGACTCACTTAAATTCACATTATTTTATTTCATTTTAATGAAACAGCTACAAGTGCTGAAGTACTACTCATACAGGTCACTTTATTTGACAAATTAAAATGAACACAGCACTGCTTTACTTGATCAAAACAATCATACTAAAAATACATTTGAGTGTGCTGGAAGTTCTTATAACGCTACTCTGTGAGGATGACTTGTGCTGCTAAATGTCATGTAGATAATTTAAAATATATTGTATGGTGGAGAAAATGCTGTATTACTGTTACTACAAATAAAGCTCTATCTGATTTTGTTATGTTAGCCACTTGACAAAATAGTGTTGTCCCTGAAGCATAGAACAAATATGTTACTTGTGGTAAAATAAAGAAACTTGACTGTAACCCTGTTCCCTGAAAAAGGGGAAACGAGATGCTGCGCTGAGTTTTAGTGCTATGGAAACACTTTGTGTGTGACCTGCTATGAAGAATGTGTGCAAACACGGCAATTAAACTGGCCTTGAACTTGAACCTCTGATGGTGACATCACTGGAATGCACGCTCATCAGAGGCTACAAATAGAAGTGCAACAGGTGCATCTTTCAGGTATCACTTTGTCTGAAGGGATATTCTTGCACATCACCAGTGCGGCAATGAAGCGCAGCATCTTGTTACCACTTCTAGAGACGTTCCCTTTCAAAACCTACTCTCAATGCTGCACTGAGTTTTAGCGCTAAGGGAACGAGAATACCCACGCCGCTGCACTGGAGGTGTGTGGACTCCTGCTCCTGCGTTGTGAATGGTGGAGGACGGAAGGCTTCAAGAGTGACCGGATGTATGGTCAAGAATGGAACCTTAGGCAGGTAGTCAGGATGAGGATGCAAAATAGCTTTCACCATTCCTGGGGCAAAGTCTATGCAGGACGGTGAGGTCGACAGAGCTTGCAGATCCCCAATTCTCTTTAGTTAAGTAACTGGCATTAGAAAAAACATCTTTAGGGTCAGAAGCTTGTCAGGTGTCAAAAGGGTCTTGACCAACCCCCTCGAGGACTATAGTTAAGTCCCACGAGGGGATCTTAGCTCTAACAGGAGGTCTCATCACATGGCCCCACGGATGAAGCGGGTGATCAAAGGATGCTTCCTGACTGGCACCCCATCAACCAGGGTGTGGCAGGCCGATATGGTGGCCACATAAACCCTGAGAGTGGCGGGGCATGTGCCTGCTGATAACTTCTCCTGCAGAAACTCCAGCACTGAAGCAATTTGACAGGTTAACTGAGTCTGCATGGCATGCAGTACACCACCTTTCAAAGACACCCCACTTAGTGGCATAGATTGTTCTCATGGAGGGAGCCCTAGCAGTAAGAATGGTCTCTATGACGTCAGCTGAAAACCCAGTGTCCCTCAGTTGGTACATGTACGTTCCACAAATCGGGCCAGGGATGAAATATTGTCCCCTGCACTTGACGCAGAAGGTCCCTCCTGATTAGTATCTGGGAATGAGAGAGACTTTTCTTGGCATCTCAACCCCAGAGAGACCAGATGAGCTAGGGTTAGGGTATCAGTATCAGCCAATCGTCTATGTAATTCAAAATGCGGATGCCCTGGAGTCACAGCAATCACAATTTGGCCCTTGCCCCTCGCACATTAACTTTGAGAACAAAATGTTCACTTGCTGCCTAATATATCCCACCCACTAACAGGTGTTGTGATCAGTGTCGAGCAGGCATAACATTATGACAGGTGAAGTGAATAACACTGATTTTCTCGTCATCACGGCCCTTGTTAGGGGGTGGGATATATTAAGCAGCAAGTGAACATTTTGTCCTCAGAGTTGATGTGTTAGAAGCAGGAACAATGGGCAAGTGTAAGGATTTGAGTGAGTTTGACATGGGCCAAATTGTGATGGCTAGACAACTGGGTCAGAACATCTCCAAAACTGCTGCTCTTGTTGGGTGTTCCCGGTCTGCAGTGGTCATTAAATATCAAAAGTGGTCCAAGAAAGAAACAGTGGTGAACCAGCGACAGGGTCATGGGTGACCAAAGCTCCTTGATGCACGTGGTCCGATCAAACAGACGAGCTACTGTACCTCAGATTGCTCAAGATGTTAATGCTGGTTCTGATAGAAAGGTGTCAGAATACACAGTGCATCGCAATTTGTTGCGTATGGGGCTGCATAGCCGCAGATCAGTCAGGTTGCCCATGCTGACCCCTGTCCACCACCAATGTGTGGATGTTACTTTGACCCGTACTACCTACCTAAGCATTGTTGCAGACCATGTACACCCTTTCATGGAAACAGTATTTCCTGGTGGCTGTGGCCTCTTTCAGCAGGATAATGTGCCCTGCCACAAAGCAAAAATGGTTCAGGAATGGTTTGAGGAGCACAACAACGAGCTTGAGGTGTTGACTTGGCCTGCAAATTCCCCAGATCTCAATCCAATCGAGCATCTGTGGGATGTGCTGAACAAACAAGTCCGATCCATGGAGGCCCCACCTCACAACTTACAGGACTTAAAGGATCTGCTGCTACCACATATATGTATTGAATATTTGTCAATTTATTTATATATATATATATATATATATATATATATATATATATCTATATATATATATATATATATATATATATATATATATATATATATATATATATATATATATATATATATATATAGACAGTTTCAACGACAACAACATAAACAACATTACTGCGCATGCGCAAATTTGTGGCCCAAACGTAACTTCCGGTAGACGGCCACAAAGAATCAATAACAACAGAGGCTGCGTTATCTTTCTTATGCGTTATAATTTTTCATTTTGATTGTGCAACATTAACTTCATTTATATGTTTTTATTGTTACAGCATGTTTATTACAAATAATTTTCCATTTCTGTCTGCAATATAGAGTAGGGGAAACGCCCTCCTTAAAGGGTTAGTTCACCCAAAACTGAAAATTCTGTTATTAATTACTCACCCTCATGTCGATCCCAACCTGTAAGACCGTAGAGGAAAATAAAAATATCTTAATTTGTGTTCTGAAGATGAACGAAGGTCTTATGGGTTTGGATCAACATGAGGGTGAGTAATAATGACAGAAATTTTGGGTAAACTAACCCTTTAAGGACCATGTAATGCTGTTCTCTGTACAGTAGCCTATATAAATTCTTGCGCGCTCGCTTTTCAATCATGCAATGCGTCTGAATAACATGTTTCTTTATTTCATAATGTTGGGAAACTTAAACTTGTAGATAAAGTTCTCTATTTGATTGTATATGAATGCATCACAAAAATCCCGTCCTCTATGGGCACTGCCATTAATAGAGGATAAAGCAAAAGTTGTTTTACACTCCATGATAAAGGCCCATTACATACCCAATTTAATTATTTTGCGGGAAACGCAAATCCGATCAGTTATCCAGATGGCGACCACTTAATGTGAACAAATGTAAACGCACTGTGTCCTGATTGACATGATCGCATGTTAATGCCAAGTGTAAACGCAGCCAGAATAAATTACCTCTAGATTATTTCTGATAACAAGCAAATAAATAAGAAGTAAATGACATTAGACATACAGTCTAAATGGCATTAGACGCTGCTCTCGTATGCAGTCAGACTGGATATTTATGACGCTTTCAAGGATTTTTGGTGACACATACAGTTTTTGCACTGGTGTCATATGCTCTCTACTTGACCGTTAATATTTATATAATTTATATCCAAGAATAGTACGTCAAAAATGTGTTTCTTCTGAGTAGTGTGCCATACTAGCCACTAGCCAGACCAATAAACAAACACAGACCGGAAGTTAACTTCGGGCCAGACGCGTAACCGTGGCAACACGCGTGCGTCCGATGAAACCGTCTATATATATTTATTGAATTTTTTTACATTTATACATTTAGATTTTTACATTTTTTTACATTTAAGTCATGAAGAGAAGCCTGAACTTTTTTTTTTTGTTTGTTTTTTGAACATTCAAGAGTAGGAAATGTGGAATATGACATGGTTTGTCTCCATTTTTATATAATTACCCTGCTCCCCTGTGACACCTTCAGTGAATTCATAATCATTGGCTGATTATTTGATCTTCGTTAAAGTGTCAGAAGCACTTAGTTGGGCTGATTCGCAGAAAACGTGGCCCTTAGTTCCTGTCTGGAACATTAGCTATTACTTGATTTTCAAGGACAGGCCAGAAATTGAATTTTTTTAATACAGAGTTGGTCCAGAATTTGTTTTCCCTTTTTATTTTTTTTCCCCAAAGAAGTTTCTACAACTCATCAATCACAGTCAGAATGTCACAGCTGATGCAGCTCATACTGAATTAATCTATAAATGAATCAATGATACAGGTAATTTATTTACAAAGGCAAAGCCTTTCTCTCCCTCGGGCTTCTCCGTCCATCGACCACTTGCTTCCATCACAGAAATCTAGTGCTTTCAGAACCACTCTAGTAGTAAAGCTCTGACAAAAGAAAACAATTTAACACTCTTATTTCTTCATTGCCTTCAAGGAAACATGTGCTATTATTAAGAAACAGGATCACATCCAATACTGAAAATAAAAACTTGAGTTCTCTCTGAAACAGTTAGTTCACCAAAAAATTTAAATTGTCATTGTTTAATCTCATTCCAAACCCACTGACTCTTGTTAATCTTTAGAATGCAAATTAACATATTTGTAATACTTTTTCATAATTTTTTTGTCCATCTATTGAAATTCAATGGAAGGTAATCAATGGAAGCTCAAACATACAATGAGAACAAACCTCGCTGGTTCTTGTGTGTCAAGCAAGCATGTTTAAGCTTCACTTGATCATATTCGATGTGCTTTAATCATGTACATTGATCAATGTTTATGTAAGGAATAATTGACGACAGGCTGTTGAATTATTAGAAAAATAATGCACACCCAAGATGGTAATGCGGCCATGACACTTCGCGTTATTACCCCGCTAGTGAGTAATGTCATATAGCTTTTAAGTTGCAAAACTATTTTCCTGAAAAAATCATCACAGCAGCTCTGACAACAGGTTTGTGTAAGAGCATGTGTCCGTACTGTATGTGTGTGCATTTGAGTGTGAGAGAGAGTGGGAGAAATTGACTAGAGTATGTGTTTTTCATACATAATAAAATGTAATTTTGTATTTTTATCCTATTGTTTACTATATTATATATTTGCTTGTTCAGTGTCGTTGTGGGTTTTGGTTATTTTGCTGTTGTAAAACTTTGAAACAACTGAAAACATTTGGCGAAGTGATATGGAACTGCAATGCGGTCAAGAACTGCCTAAAACAACTTCAGCCGTGCGTTTCCCTGAAAATAATTGCACACTTTAGAACGTTCATCAACCAATCAGATTCAAGCATTCAACAGTCCCGTAGTATAAATGTTAATACAAGCCTAAAAAAATCATGTTCATCATATAAAATTATCGCTTTCTCTTATGAAAGAGTGCACAATTCATATGGATTTCTTTTGCGATGTCTTTATGAACTTTTCCAAGCAAGAAAATTATCAATATATATATTTTAATATTTGGAGTGAATAATAAAAGTATCTTCATTTCTGTTCCTAAGTTAAACAAAAGTCTTATGGGTTTGGAATGACTCGAGGGTGAGTAAATGATGACTAATTTTCAGTTTTGGTTAATCTAACACTTTAAGATCTGTCTTGAATCATCTTTGCTGTCATGACTCATCTTGCAGTAAGCGGCTGTCGTTCAGCGTTTCTCATCTCTCTGTTTTGTCCTCTGTCTCGCTTTGGCTGTAATAGACTCTCTCATTTTGATTCTGTCTGCCTGCCCCCATTATGATTGTACTAAAGCAGCTATATAATTGCATAATTAGTGGAGCCCATTGATCTGCCTCTCTAGCTAGGAGTCTAAATCAAACAGATACATAATCGACATTACTCAACACTCGCAACGAGAAATTAAACTGAGCTAATGCCTGCTGTGGCCTAAACCATCTGGTTCCATTTTAATGGCCCACCCCTGTGTCCTTAGTCTAAGCAGCCGCCCGGAGCATGGCGTATGCCGAGTGTGTACACACAGAGATTCGCTGAATGCTGTTGAGCAAACAAGAGTATGATTTGTGGAGTAAATATATTTTAACCTTGATGGGAGTCATTGACTTGCCCCGTATGATAATTTGAAATTAGCAGCAAGCTTAAGCAGTCCGGCTCCCCCCAGTGGAAAAACTCTCACTACTGTCAGAGGTCGTTGATCGAATGCAACTGCACTGTTGTGCAGTTGTGAGATATGTACAGCATTCAAATGATGGTGTAGGTTAAACAATTTGCATTAGAGTTCTTTAAATCCTCAACTCCCAATGTATTTATTAACTATACACACCAAAAGCCTGATCACGGAGTGTAAAGATTTCTTTTATCTGGAGATAAGAGGAAGCATATATAAGATGTTTCAAAATCATCTGCTTTGACGGTTTTTAATCCAACATGGGCACATTACTGATGTGAAGAAAAGGTGGGATCGTACATATTTGTCATGTAGAATGCTATTCCAGAATCCAATGCAATAGACTCGTTGAAAATAATCCCTAAATTGCTGAGAAATGTTGTAAATAAGTTAAATTCAATATACAATTAAAAACGGACCAATTTTCCTAATATTTGTGTGTGCTATGGACTTTTATGCTTATGCGAGTCACATTGTTAGTTTAATAACATGCTAGTATTACAGTTTTTCGATTTGATACATTTCTCAGATCACAACTGAAACGATCAAAACTACTTGTTCAACCTCCACACGTCCCTTGTGCACATCCTAAAAGTAATTTCTCATTGTTTTGAACAGATTGCAAATGCTTTGGTACAGTCATGCAATTGCTGTTTCCTACATTATCAATTGGTTATGATTCTCTATTGAATAGTCTTACCCCTCAAAACATATAGTTAGTTCCTTGTTATTAAATGCAAAATGGTTAAACTAGTCGTCATAATGCATCAAGTTAGACTGGGTAAACCCAGCCCAATCTGCCGGTGATTTGATTTCGCCCTGCTGCTAAGGCTGGAAACCTGTACATATTTCTATCCTTCTTCTGTTACAAATTTGCAGGGACCAATCACAAACCGGCTTTTCCACCTGGCGCGCTATTGCTGGGTTTAACACAATGACGGATAGAGAAGCGATGGATCATTGGTCTGATTGGTTGAAGGACTATCCAATTGGGTACAGAGTAATTTGAACTATGCTCGCTGATCACGCCTCTTGCAGTAGAAAATACAGAGCAGACTCCCCAGACCAATGTTCAATCTTAAAAGATTGAGCTTGGTCTGGTGATAGCTAGACAAGCATCAAGTGTATTTTCTATACATTTCTATTAACCTTTTGTGTGTGTGTGTGTGTAAATGTGTCCTAAATTGATGAATTGCGGAGGAGAATTTTAAATTTAAGTAATGAAAAGAAATGTAAAGTGCTAGATCAACCAATGATCAACCAGTTCTCTAAAATAGCTCTCAGAGATGCATCTCAACCTTCATTTGGCAAGCATATATAGACAGACAACAACACAGTGTTACAATTTCTTATAATGGAAGAACAACAAGGAAACATACAGGGTCAACAGCCTGGATGTGTGGTGGAAGGGTACAGAGGCAAAACAGTGGACGAGGTAGAAGAGACATATTTTTTTGTAGAGCAAAAGGCCAAGATTGTAGACATACACTCACCTAAAGGATTATTAGGAACACCATACTAATACTGTGTTTGATCCCCTTTTGCCTTCAGAACTGCCTTAATTCTACGTGGCATTGATTCAACAAGGTGCTGAAAGCATTCTTTAGAAATGTTGACCCATATTGATAGGATAGCATCTTGCAGTTGATGGAGATTTGTGGGATGCACATCCAGGGCACGAAGCTCCCGTTCCACCACATCCCAAAGATGCTCTATTGGGTTGAGATCTGGTGACTGTGGGGGCCATTTTAGTACAGTGAACTCGTTGTCATGTTCAAGAAACCAATTTGAAATGATTCAAGCTTTGTGACATGGTGCATTATCCTGCTGGAAGTAGCCATCAGAGAATGGGTACATGGTGGTCATAAAGGGATGGACATGGTCAGAAACAATGCTCAGGTAGGCCTTGGCATTTAAACGATGCCCAATTGGCACTAAGGGGCCTAAAGTGTGCCAAGAAAACATCCCCCACACCATTACACCACCACCACCAGCCTGCACAGTGGTAACAAGGCATGATGGATCCATGTTCTCATTCTGTTTACGCCAAATTCTGACTGTACCATCTGAATGTCTCAACAGAAATCGAGACTCATCAGACCAGGCAACATTTTTCCAGTCTTCAACTGTCCAATTTTGGTGAGCTTGTGCAAATTGTAGCCTCTTTTTTCCTATTTGTAGTGGAGATGAGTGGTACCCGGTGGGGTCTTCTGCTGTTGTAGCCCATCCGCCTCAAGGTTGTGTGTGTTGTGGCTTCACAAATGCTTTGCTGCATACCTCGGTTGTAACGAGGGGTTTCAGTCAGTCAAGTTGCTCTTCTATCAGCTTGAATCAGTCGGCTCATTCTCCTCTGACCTCTAGCATCAACAAGGCATTTTCGCCCACAGGACTGCCGCATACTGGATGTTTTTCCCTTTTCACACCATTCTTTGTAAACCCTAGAAATGGTTGTGCGTGAAAATCCCAGTAACTGAGCAGATTGTGAAATACTCAGACCGGCCCGTCTGGCACCAACAACCATGCCACGCTCAAAATTGCTTAAATCACCTTTCTTTCCCATTCTGACATTCAGTTTGGAGTTCAGGAGATTGTCTCGACCAGGACCACACCCCTAAATGCACTGAAGCAACTGCCATGTGATTGGTTGATTAGATAATTGTATTAATGAGAAATTGAACAGGTGTTCCTAATAATCCTTTAAATGAGTGTACTTCTGATGAAGTAAGGGCCACTATTGTGGACCATGTTCTCAATCATGACCTTACGCCGAGGCAGGTCAAAAGGTAAAGCAGAATGTTGGGATAACAGCCATGTCCTCAATCATTCAAACGTTTGTAGAACAGAAGAGGCATGTAATCAGACAATGCTCACAATACTGTAATACTGTACACTTACTGTAATGCTATATTACAGTAGACCACTTGCATTTTACATTATACAGTATTGAGTATACTTAGAGACATAATGTAACACACACACACACACACACACACACACACACACACACACACACACTCATGTACACACAGTAGGCCTGTGTGTGTGTGTGTGTGTGTGTGTGTGTGTGTGTGTGTGTGTATATATATATATGTATATATATATATATATATATATATATATATATATATATATATATATATATATATATATATATATATATATATATATATATTAGGGATGCCACAATTCTCAATATAATATTGAACCGTTTGGTACGGCATTCACAGTTCAATAAGCACTTGTGAATTGCAGGGTTTTTTTCGGTTTTCCATTTAATTAATTATTTTTATTTCTCAGTTTATTTCGGCTCTGTTTGAGTGTGCCTATGTGTCTACACGCTGATATGTGCAAACATCCAGTATGCACTAAAGTTAGGGGGTGTTTAGTCACACTTACAATGATAGTTATTCACAGTCACGAAAGTTCATTATTTGCATGCATTTTAAAGCCTTGCCGGTTAAACATTTCATTCGTGTGCTTATGCACTGTTTTAACATGCACTGAGCGTGCGCACTAAAAGCTTGTCAAACAGGTGATTACTGGATGAAGTAGTCTTACTGCACTAATACTGTCAAATACACACAAGGTTAACATAAACACAGTCGGTTATGTCTAAAGTGAAAGTAAAATCGGCATGTCTGTATATTAGATGCGTGCAGGTCTTAAATTGACAGCAGCGCAGCCTAGTGAACATGCTGGCGCTTGTCCTTAAAGGGACAGTTCACCTCTAAAATGATGTCATTATTTACTCACTCTAATGTTGTTCCAAACCTGTATTCATTTCTTCTGTTGAACACAGACAGTTGAATACCAGACAGTTGATGGTAGCCATTGACTTTCATATTATTATTTCCTACAATGGGGACCAGTAACTGTTTGGTTTCCAACATTCTTCTATGTCCAACAGAAGAAAGAACTTTATTCAGGTTTAAAACAACTTGAGTGCGAGTAATCAATGACATCATTTTCATTTCTGACAAAGAGAAAATCACTCACTGCTCTTGACAAAAAATAAAACTTTAATACTGTAGCTTTAATAAGAATCAATGTATATTTTATATCGAAGACTATGTAGTGTTTTAATTTTACATTTATTCATTCAATTTCATACTTAAATGCTGCTGTACAGCTCTGAGCTGCCACTGTAAATCCTTATATATATTTATTTTATATTATACAATACACTAGGAATGTGTACAAGGGTTTTTTTTTTTAAATAAAGTTTTAAGTTTAAGTAAGGAGAAAGAGTATTGCAATAAAAAAAGTATATTTTTTCTCCTTAACCTCTTTCTGTTCCTGTCGCCTAAGAATAGAATAGCAGAAAACTGATGTGACTAGCCATCAGAACCGAACCGAAAACCGTGGTTAAAAAACGAGGTATGTATTGAACCGTGGACTAACTGTATTGTTGCATCCCTAATATATATACATACACTACCGGTCAAAAGTTTGGAAACATTACAATTTTCAATGTTTTTGAAAGAAGTCTCTTCTGCTCATCAAGCCTGCATTTATTTGATCCAAAATACAGCAAAAATAGTATTATTGTGAAATATTTTTACAACTTTTTTCTATTTGAATATATTTTAAAATGCAGTTTACATCTGAAAATACTGACAAAGTACACTTATATTGACAACATGACAATTTTGACTATCTTGTTTGTGAACAGACACAAGGACTTGTCATTCTGATGGCACTGATATGTTCATTGACATAAATACTTTTCAGAGATGAACTACAGGCTTTTGCAGGTAATCCGTTGTGTGGTGCTGTTTTTACAAATTATTTTGAGAAATGCACTTTTTGGTTTGCAAATCTTAAGGATCTTTCAAGAAATGTACCAAAGCGACTGGGAAAAACTGTATTCTCAATTGGAATTAAAGGAGAACTCCGGGGAAATTTTAAGTTAATCTTGATCGTTATACCTTTGTGAGTACTGTCTATAGAAAAAAAACAAAAAAACAACCGGATTGGAGCTGTTACAGTTAATGCCCAGAGCTCCCACTCAGCTAAAACGGCAGTTATGGGGGCATATACATAAAGAGTGTCTTTGTTCCTCTTAACAGACACAAAATGCAATTAAAATGTCTGTCCAACATGATCAGGGCCCTTACATGACAACGAGATGCGTTTAGCCACTTAGCCATTTTTTAAATTCACCTAAATAGTGTTTTAGACGGCTAGCTGTAGTCTCGCTCTGAAGTCCCGTGGGAACTCAGTTGTAGCTGGGAAAAGGTAAATAGTCCAGGTGGGAGGAGCGTTTTTGCCATTCCGAATTGTGGCAACAGAATACGAAAATACAAGAATTTACAAATAAGACTACAAAAACATGTATTACTGCACATCTTTCCTCAAGCCTTTGTGGGTTTATTTCCTCACCCAAACGCATCATATACACATATGAAATTAATGTATAGACAACTAAGCGAAATATTTCAATCTACATCCAAAAAAGGTTATTTTACCTTATACAGATGTAAAATAATGCTATACATTATATATACATTACATATGTATAATAATGCTCCCTTATAGATGCTGTATAAGAGAAACAGAAAGACAGACAAAGCAGATAAAATAAGAGATGATGCTGTGATAGATGTAAGTTCATCTGAAGTGTGTAATGCAACTGTCAGCATGTATTTTTCAAAATATAAAGCTCTTTCTCTTTGTGCTGTGTATGTGGGAGGTGACCTCTGCTCTTAATTAGCTCTTAATTAGATTAGCCCTCACACCTTCTGTTTCAGCCATGCAGTTGATGCTTACATCAATAAACGTGTCTTTTTTGTTACTCTTCCATGCAACAATTACCCTGCTTCAAAAGACAAGCTAGACTGCTATAAAAGATCAATTCAGCAGGCACCTGCCTAATATTTGTACAGCAGAGTGATTGACTTGTAAAACATGGAGTTTCACATTGTATTGGCTGCATGAGAATTATGGGGGCTGTTAATTGCACAAAGGTTGAGAAAGAAGCCCTGTTCAAATATCCATGAGGTTTATGTATCCTGTGAAACACGGCTGAGTAACTTAAAGACTAAAAGGACACACTGTGTGTGTGTGACTAAAAGACACTGTGTGTGTGCACGTGCGTGCGTGGACACAAATGTGTATTATGACATGAATATTACATATGAATATTATAATGTAAACATGGTTTATGAGGACACTTCCTGTGTCCTCGTAAACTTAATGGCTTTAAAAAAAAATACTAAATTGTGTTTATGTGTGTGATTTGTTTTGTTTTTAATAGGAAAAAAATGCAGAAATTTTTCTATGATGGGCAGGTTTAAGGGTAGGGTTAGTGTAAGTGGATAGAATATACAGTTTGTACAATATAAAAGCCATTTCATACTCTTAGGCCCTGATCAGACAAAACGCGTTTTTGCAGTGAGAGGCGCCTTTTAAAATTGTTTTCTGTTGGTTGTGAGCGCTTTCCTCGTGTTTTAGCCACCTGCTGCATCTCACGTTTTTGAAGCAGCGCTCTGAGCGCATTAAGTTGAAAAAGAAAAATTCAGAAAAGCACCCAACGTCATCATGTTGTTTCTTTTTAAATTGTCCAATCGAATGAATGAAGAGGCGGGCCTTCTGTTGTGGTGACCGTTACCTTGATTAGACTGACAGCACAGCTGATTCGGGGGTTTCCTAGAAACTTTATAAAAACCGCAGCGCACTGCTCTTTCCTAAATTGAAAAACGTCAACCTCGCGTTTTCAAACCGGAAATCAGGGCCTTATTCCTCTTTTGTACCATACTTGCCAGTTGACCAAAACTGCAACATGCATACTTTTATTGTAATTTAACCATGATCTGCCCCTTTCTTATGTATGTTATTTAAAAAAAAAAAAAGGCCCAAGTATCTTTTTTAATGATTGTGGCGAGGTAGACGAGCAAGAGACGTGGGAGGAGCGTATGAGCATCACCTGCGAGTCACACCGGTCTCGAGTCCTCTCATGAGGGAGCTCGGAGGCATATAAGGACGAGCGACACCAGTGAAGGACGAGAGAGGACCAGGCCTGGACTTTATGTTGCGTTTTATTTATGGTTTATTATGTGTGTGCGTGGCAGTCGTCCGTGAGGGGCTACCCGCGGTTTACTTTCATTTAGTTTATGTATTAAAGTCTTTTAAATGTTCGCCGGTTCCCTCCTCCTTATTCTACGAACTTTGTTACATTTGTGCCGAAAACCCGGGAGGAAGGAGGGACATGCTGTCGGAGAGCCCTCGCTGCTGAGGGAGATCGCGGTGCTGAGGAGGTCGGGCAGCGCGGAAGAGAGAAGAATGCGAGTGGCTGCCCGAGGCGATGGTGCTGGAGCGAGTGAAGACCGGTGGGACGGAGAGCTCGCTGCCGTGCCCCTGGGTCGAGGTGGGGTGGCTGCCGTCCGAGAGGGAGCGGAGGAGTCGCCGAAGCTTGCTGTGAGCCGGAGCCTGCTGCCGTCCACCGTTCAGGGGAGGAGCAGGGAGCGCGGGACTTTGGATGTAAAGGACCAATCAGCTTGCACCATCTAGAGTTTCATGATTCATGAACTAGACATAAATAAATACATTTAATGCAAAATGCAGTTTAATGGACAAATTTATGACTTGTAACTTTACATAATTATCCTAGTTGAACCCTATCAGTGTTAAATTTTCAATTTTGAATGTATGTACTGGCAATAAATAATTTTTTTTTTAAAAAATGTTAGTTTGACACTGGTCTTCGTGTAGTGTCTTTGTGGATGATCTTGTATATCTGACCAGTGTGTGCCCAGATTGTGTTTTCAGCTTTATGATGGACAGCCATGGCTGTATAATAAAGCATCATGTTCTTTAATGTGGCTGCTCGGGGCACGCTTTCCTGTGGTTAGTCGACTCACTCTCTGGGCTCCGACAGCAGGTAGTGAAAAATGAGCCGCACGGGCGACCTTGATCAGCATTGCTGATAACTATAAATCACAGAGAAAACAACCATTCAAGGCAGGCAGGAGGCATTGGTGGTTCTGTTATATTACAGCCTGTCTGCTTTGGAGAAGGAAGGGGAATGTGGCAGGCCTTCCCTAAGGATACGTGGCTCAGATCAGGATATGTGAAGTGGCATTGGTGCAATTCAAGAGGCTCAAGATGGGATTTACACTGATTCAGTTATGCATGTGGCAATGCCTTAGTGAGGTCAGATGTTGTAGTCAGTTTTGGTTCATTTTAGTCAAATCATCAGTGGCCATTTCACTATCAGTGGCATGTAATAAATAATGCTGCATGTTGGCATAAGGTCAACATGAAATTAAAATGGACACTATATAATATATATACTATACTATAACAATATAAATTTGTATTGTTATTGTAATTGTTATTATAATAATAAACAGAGAGAGAGATATTGGTATTTACATTGTTTAATAGTTTTACAATGGGATATGTCCAAAAAGCCATAAAAATGGATTACTTTCAGGTTCAGTAAATTGAATGACATTAATCCCCGTTCTGTATGATGTGACACAAGGATCGGTGGATCACCTTTAAATTGAAAGCGTTTTGAATCATTTACAATTGCATTTCTTTTTATAGCTGTCCAGAGCCAGAGGGCAGCTGAGGTTTAAGGTGGATTTACAGCACAGTAAATGTCCATTCTTCTGCGGCACACTCTGTTTTTCCAGCCATATAGAGCCTCCTCGACTCCAGCCTCTGCCCCTGCTTGCCACAAATTACTCGTACAAGAAGAAGAAATCAATTTAATCAAAGCAATTAAGCAGGAGCTAGAGTCGAAAGAAAAACTTGCACTTGTTACATAATCACCAGATTTTGATTCCTTGCTCAGCATAGTCTGTTATAGTATTGTTGAGATGCATTCTATATGCTAGCCTTTATTTGTGCTAGAAAACATCCTACTTCAATGTGTTCGGTATTTGCTTGGGGTCTGCAAAGTCAGCACCACCTTTGGCAGGCAGTCATTTTTCTACAAAAGCGCTGTCAGTTGAATGTAGAACGTGGGTCCAGCTTGATTCATTTCAGGGGTCTGAGAGTGGTTTGCAGATATTTTGGTGCATTGCTCACAGCCCTGGCTCATTGGAAAAACATACCCTTGGCAACATTTCTGCATTTCACTCACAACATTTCTACTGTGAGTGCCAGCAGACATATCACGTAGCCCAAGACTGGTTGTCCACTGGAGCTAAGCAGGGTTGAGCCTGGTCAGTACTTGGATGGGAGACCTCCTGGGAAAACTAGGTTGCTGCTGGAAGAGGTGTTAGTAAGGCCAGCAGGGAGCGCTCACCCTGGGGTCCTAAAGACCCAGTATAGTGATGGGGACACTATACTGTCAAAAAACACTGTCGGATGAGATGTTAAACCAAGGTCCTGACTCTTTGTGTAACCCCGGCATCCTGGCCAAATTTGCCCAGTGGACTCTGTCCATCATCATGGCTTCCTAATCATCCCCATATACTCTATATTGCTCCATATATATATATATATATATATATATATATATATATATATATATATATATATATATATATATATATATATATATATATATATATATCCATATACTCCAGTATTGGGACATCCCTCCAAATCATTGAAAATCAAGCACCTAGCAATGCAGACTGCTTCTACAAATCCTGATTTCGGAAAGAATGGGTGGTACCATGATAGGTTGCCACCTGTGCAATAAGTCCATTTGTGACATTTCCTCCCTACTAAATATTCTACGGTCAGCTGTTAGTGGTATTATAACAAAGTGGAAGCAATTGGGAACAACAGCAACCCAGCCACAAAGTCAATAGCTACAGACCTCAAAACTTTGTGTGGCCTTCAGATTAGCGCAAGAACAGTGCGCAGAGAGCTTCATGAAATGGGTTTCCATGGCCGAGCAGCTGCATCCAATTCTTACATCACCAAGTACAATGCATAGCTTCAGATGCAGTGGTGTAAAGCACGCTGCCACTGGACTCTAGAGAAGTGAAGACGTGTTCTTTGGAGTGATGAATCAAGCTTCTATGTCTGGCAATCCAATGGATGAGTCTGGGTTTGGCAGTTGCCAGGAGAATGTGCCTAACTGCATTGTGCCAAGTGTAAAGTTTGGTGGAGGGGGGATTATGGTGTGGGGATGTTTTTCAGGGGTTGGGCTTGGCCCCTTAGTTCCAGTGAAAGGAACTGTTAGTGTCTCAGCCTACCAAGACATTTTGGACAATTTCATGCTCCCAACTTTGTGGGAACAGTTTGGGGATGGCCCCTTCCTGTTCCAACATGACTGCGCACCAGTGCACAAAGCAAGGTCCATAAAGACATGGATGAGTTTTGTGTGGAGGAATTTGACCTCAACCCGATAGAACACCTTTGGGATGAATTAGAGCGGAGACTGTGAGCCAGGCCTTCTTGTCCAACATCAGTGCCTGACCTCACAAATGCACTTGGTCAAAAATAAATAAACACACTCCTAAACCTTGTGGAAAGCCTTCCCAGAAGAGTGTAAGCTGTTATAGCTGCAAAGGGTGGGCCAACTCCATATTAAACCCTACAGATTAAGAATGGGATGTCTTTAAAGTTCATGTGCATGTAAAGGCAGGCGTCTCAAAACCTTTGGCAATATAGTGTATATCCACATATAGTTGTGGAGCACTATGGCTGCTGTCACATCATCCAGGTGGATGCTGCACATTGGTTGTGGTTGAGGAGATTCCCCCCTTCCATGTAAAGCGATTTGAGTGCAGAGAAAAGCACTATAGAAATGTAACAAATTATTATAATTAAATTAAATGTTAAATTATTATGTTGCGTCGTGCATGTTTTGCGACTAGTGGGTGGCACTAAAAGCGGTGTTCAGTTTTATCCGAAACAGATGAATGTGAATCTGGCAACGTTTTATTACGTTGGTTTTGTACATATCACCACAGTTCTGAATTTAAATGTCCAGTGAGTGGCACTAAAATGTTAATGCGTTTTAAAATAACATACACCTACACTAAACCCTAAACCTACCAAATAGTGTTAACAAAAGCAAACTTGACATAAAAGCAACAATTCCTGAAGCAACCGTGCCATTTTAGCTTGTTTCTACAAGTCTTTGAGCTTTTTTTGTTGTGACTCGTGTTTCACGGGTCTCGTATCCGTGCGCTCCGCATCGCAAGTACAATTCTGTACCAGGGGGCGTATTACAAAAACATCTTAACTTTAGAATCCTATCTTATCTGTTTAGTAACCATGGCAATTTCAGTTAGGACCTCATTTAGGACAAAAGCTATTACAGAATGACATTTCTTAAGTGCGTAATCTTATCTTAACTATGGATAGGAAACAGGTATTACAGAAGCATCCTAACATCCTTAACTTTAAGACAACCCCACTGATGTCAAGCCTTTTTGAAATCCAATGGTAAAAATCACAGTACAAAAAGCCTTTTTCGAGATTGGCGTTACATTTATTGATTTATACAAGAAGAGCAGTGACGTTTGATGGTGGAGAGACTTTTGGAGGCCCCAGAGGATGAGCTGTGCTTTAATGGTAAAATACTCGTAAATAATTACATGACACATGATTCCCATGACACATGATTTTGTTAGTTGACGAATTGTGACCAACATTACAGAGGCCAACGAGCCGTCACGGAGCATTACCAGTATTTCTTTAAGTGACTAATGCTAATTTTATTTATAAAACAGGCTTTAACTTTTCAACAGAGCTTATCAAAATTTTAATCTCTGCCGCCCTGAAATTAAAAGCATGCCATTGTTTCTCCATTTTGAATTTAGGTTTACCTCAGAAGCAGTTTGCGTGTTGTTGGTTGTTTGGTAACAGACCTGACCCTAGTTGATTACCAAACTCGATGGAACGGTTTAAGCGATTTTGTAAGATAGGATAAGAATCCCAAATCAAGTTAAGATTTGCTTCTGTAATATGAAATTGTGAAAAATCCTAAACTTATCATATCTTAAGTTACACTCTAAAAAATGCTGGGTTAAAAACAATCCAAGTTGGGTTGAAAATGGACAAACACAGCAACTGGGTTGTTTTAACCCAGCGATTGGGTTAAATGTTTGCTTAAAACAACCCAATTGCTGGGTTTGTCCATTTTCAACCCAACTTGGGCTGTTTTTAACCCAGCATTTTTTAGAGTGTAAGACCTAGGATAGAAAGTTTCTGTAATACGTATGTCAGAAAAGCCAAAAATATGGAACTGGTTATGTAATGCAAACTCCAAAATGAGAAAATAAGTTTTAATTAATCCAAAATCTGCCCCTGTAATCATAATTTTGTATGGAAAGGATTAAAATTGCTTTCTGTTTCATTGCCACTAGTGTTCATTTCTGTTGGAAACTGCAGTGATATGTATGTATTGGTACGTTTTTTGCATTCTGCAGAAATTTTGCCACAGGCACTTTTTCCAATGAGCCTGTGTTGATTACTCACGTGAATGGTCCAGATGTGGACTGCTAAACCAATAAATCAAACTGCAAAAGTCTTTCAAGTTTACGTAATTCCAAATATACATGTGTGTGTGTGTGTGTGTGTGTGTGTACATGTTTTCTATCCCAGTGGGGACTTCAGCCTGAATGCACACAGACTCATGGGAACTTGTGTCACCGTGGAGACCTAAATTGGGGTCCCCATGAGGAAACAAGCTTATAAATCATAAAGAATGACTTTTTTTTTAAATGGTTTCCCCAATAAAAAAGTAAATAAATAAATTATGGAATGGAACATGTGAGATGTGTTCACATCTAAAATGGAGCGTAGTTATTTAAAACAAAAAAATTGTATCTCAGGTGGTGTGTTATTTCGACTAATAGAATAGAATAAAGTACACATGTCCTTAGAGGTCACAATCACTCATATACCACCATTATTTATAAAATCAGCAGCCTTCAGTAGCACTGTTGCTCTCTGAGAATGAAACATGCTCAGCTGAAGTTACTGAGAAAGAGCGAGGAAAAGAAAATAATTAACTGTGATTCAGAGAAGTTAGTGTGTTGTGATGAGCAGTGGTGGAAAGAGTACTGAAAAAGCATACTCAAGTAAAAGTACTGTTACTTGTCAAAACATTTAGTGCTAGTAGAGTAAAAGTACCTGTCTCAAATACTACTCTAAATATGAGTAAAAGGTAACCCTTTTAAAAGTACTTAAAAGTAGTATGCTATGAATGATATTCCACCTTATACCCTGCAAATAAAACAAATTAGCTTACTCTTTTATGGATGATTCTCAGTAAGAACAAAAAAAAAAAGATCACCAACAGTATTTCACTATTTCTCCAAGTTTTATTTTTGACTGCTAGCACTAAAAATACAGCCATGTAATATTTGAGAAAGCAACCAATAACCTGGTAACACTTATGACAACCATTCAGGTTCATTAAAAAAGGTTGCAAAGCATTCAAAAGAGTTCTTTCTTTTCTAGACGCAGTCATTGTACTGCTTTAATTTCAGTGGATGTTTTCGCTGTCAAAAGAATACACTATTTTTGCTTGCAATTAAAAAAGAAAAACTGATTTAAATATAAATCTGATGTTTTATGAAAGTTATTTGCTATATATACATGGGCTAAAATTTTTAATCGCCATGTGAGAACACATTACATTAAAATATGCACTTCAATAAGCTGACAGAAAGCAGGTTAATGCGTTTACATGCTGAGCCAAATCGATGTAAGGGACAAAAATCTAGCAGTGATGATCGGTTAATGCCTAATGCACTTTGAAGCCTGGCAAACAATCAAGCTAAATTAAAGGTGCCCTAGATTGAGTTGAAACAATATTTTAAATTGTTCTCTGATATCTACATAGAGGGTATGTGGCTTATCTAAGGGCAAAAATTGTCCAGATATGGTTCCCTTTCAGTCAGTCACGTTCGACATTCGTCGGTCAGTTCTGATGTATGTCTCCATTCCCTCCTTCAGGGAACGAGGGTTACATATGTAACCAAGACGTTCCCTTTCAGTCGGTCACGTTCAATGTATGTCGGAACTGACTGACGAATTGGGGATCATCTTCAGAGACCCCAGTTCGTCGGTCAGTTCCGACATACGTCTCTGTTCCCTCCTTCAGGGAACACGGGTTACATACGTAACCGAGATGTTATACATGTCCATTTACAATCCTAGAAATTGTCCCTAGAATTAAATGGTCTGTCTTATTTGGAGACATGAATAGTAATGTTCATGTAATGTTTCACTGCGCGTCAGCAGCCACTCACGCAGGTTACTATTATTGGTATTATTGTATTATTTCTTATCATATACCTTATAGAAAAGACGAGAGTTGAGTTTGTTTCTATTGAGTCTGATTTCTCAAAATGGTGCATGTATATGCTTATCCTGGGTACCATGACAACAGTGTGAGTTATAGTAAGCATAAGCACCTGCTGATGGCTCGCACGCACTCACAGGAACGCTAACGACCGAGCTCTGTATTTTGACTGAATAATATTCTTTCTCACAAAACCTTATAGTATGCCTCCTGAACACTTCCATATGGCGTACTTTTCACTGTATCATTGCGTGAGACTTTTGTATCATTTTTGTAATGTTTTAGCCTGGTCGCCATTCACTGCCATTATATGGAGGAGTGAGTGCAGGACTATTTGTAAAATGTCTGCTTTTGAGGTCCGAAAAAGATAGAAGGACAGAGGGGCTTGGAACAACAGCAGGGTGAGTAAAAGATGGCTTTATTTTAATTTCAGGGTGAACTATCCTTTACACGTTAACTCATAACATCAGCAGTCACATTATTGTAATGTGTCACTGTATGATTTTACAATGATAGCTTCTTCACTTTGAATCATGAACTCTAAACAGCAAACTGGGTAGCGTGTAAATATGATGTTTGTACGGTACAGTAGAGTACTGAAATGGATAAAATCACTACATACTGCTTGCGGGAATATAGTAGTTGGAATTGCCCCCTTCTTCAGTATCAGACGCTGAGCGAAGTCTGCTTGATATTGTCCCAGGTTAGAAAAACTGTCCGCTGTGAAGTGGGCCGAGTAAACTAACAACTTTGAATTCAATTGTTGTGGAATCCGGTTATAGATAAAAATCAACCATGTTAACAGTTTTGTTCTGTGGGAAGGGTATGAAAAGTCCTCACATCCCCTGCACAGCCTGGAACATAACATTTATTTCCATGATCTGTTTTCACTATCCTCGCTTGACGCTTGTTTCTTCACAATACCTGCAGAACTTCTGATGATTCTGTGCAGTTCCGCCTGGCCTATAACATGGGCTGGCATATGCAAATGTTGGGGGCGTACATTTCAATGATCCCGACTGTTGCGTCACAGTCGGTGTTATGTTGAGATTCGCCTATTTCTCTGTGGTGTTTTTCACGCATGAGATTTACATATGAAGGAGGAAGCAATGGTGTTTGAGACTCACGGTATGTGATTTCCATGTATTGAACTCTCGTTATTCAACTATGCCAAGGTCAATTAAGTTTTTCATTCTAGGGCACCTTTAAGTGTTTCCAGCAGATGGCACCGCGAGCTTGTGTAGCGCTAACAAAATATGTACCATTTGTGCGTGTATTAGAAAATGTTATATTCTGCTCTGCAGTCAATTTTCAGTAATTAAGGCAACTTCACGATTTCAGTCATCATACACTCTCACTCTAGGCTGGTTGCTATCATGGTTGATTTGACGGGAGTCGCATGCGTGACGCATGGAGTCGCAGGACGGATTATTCGGCTTAGCCAATCACGTTGACAGGAAAAAAATAAACATAATGTAGCGACGGCAGGTTTAGGGAAAATAGTGCAGTAAAAGCACCGATACCGATACTTAAAATGTACTCAAATAAAAGTAAAAGTACACTGTTTTAAACTACTTAATAAAGTACAATTCCTGAGAAAAACTACTCAATTACAGTAATGAGAGTATTTGTAATTCGTTACTTTACACCACTGGTGATGAGCATGTATAGAGGCAGAGGAGGAAATCAACATTCAACCTGAAAGGTGAACACGCTTCACCATCTCTGTAGAATCTCCCACTATAGTGTCTCTGTACAGAGACGTCACAGAGCATGGATGCTGACAGACCTTTCACGCTGCAGCTAAATACAGTTCAGTGAGTTTTGTACAAACTTCCAGTTAGCTCTCAGCAGTGACAGATACTTTCTACAATCAAATTTACTTCAGAATAAATCAGATAGTGACGAACAAATTTTCATGAAATCCAAAAACTACAAAAACTAAATCAAGTGGTCAGTTCTTCATTTGAATCCTACAAAAGACAGAAAATGTGAGAGAAATGGCTTGACAGCAAATGCAAGTTTGTTGTCATTTAACATTTTATTTGGAGCCAAATTATTGTGTGGGAGGTCTTAGTCTGTTAGTTACTCTGACCAGTTATGTTTGGTTATTATTGACTATTATTATTGACTGTAGCATACTGAAGTGCAAACTGAATGTAATGTTTTAAGACATTTAGTTGCATGTTAATTGCAATGTAATTTCATATTGTATTGGGTTAAAGTGTTGCTGAATGTGCTGACAAGCATTTATAGTAATCTGAAATATTCTTTAATGTCATTTCTGTTCAATCTTGTATCCCATGTATTTTAATTAGTGCTGTCAATCAATTATAAAAATATGAATTAATCACATTTTCTGTAATTAAAATGTTAATTATAATTATATTTCTATACCGTATAATTTCACATTGAAATGTGGAAACAACATAAAATACAACATAAATAAAATTTTAAGTATTTGCTTAATATTTGCATCTCTTTACTAAGTAGTATGAATGAAGGCCAGTATCACCAATACCAATCCAATACTGATGTATATCTGATGTATTTTTTTTTCAGTTTCTGGGGATGCAATTAATAATTATAGCCATTTAACCATTTAATGCCATTTAATTTAAATTAATGCCAAAATTTAACTTAAGTGAACTTCACCACCCCCTTAATAAATATTTAGCTGTGCCTTCAATATAGCAGGGCTCAATGCTAAGAATGTTTCCTACTGGCCCAGTTCTGATTTTTACCTGCTCTGCCAAAATATAGATTAATCCTTATTAAAGCTACAGAAGTTATTCAGTCAACAGCTGTGAGTTATTCTGTCTTTGTTTTTGTTGTTTGATTAACATTAATGATAGACAGCAGCAGGTATATTAGGCTGCTGTCACTTTAAGACCTGATGCGCATGACGCGGTTCTGACACACATCTGATGTTCTCTCTTTATGTCAGAAAAAGAGTTAAAAAGTTTATCCATGTTTCTTGTTTATAGCTGTGAGATGTCAAAGCACTGGTTATCATTATTTCAACCACCACTAGTTGAGCCATAGGACTGACTTCTTTATTTTGTAGTCGCATAATGATAACTTAGGGGATTCACATCTTCAAATAAATGCAGTTGTCACTCCTGAAACTTTAGAGTATTGTACATAGCCAACATGTGTCAGGCAGACAGACAGAAATAAAGTCCTGCTGTCAGGTGGAGATATGCAGGAAGACTCAAATCAGAGGCAAAACTTTGACAGAACAAAACAAATTGAGACAGAAAAGACTGATGAAGAAAGAGCAGGGTAAAGAGGGATGAAAGGAATCATGCTTAGGGGTGTGTAAGAGAAGACAAGAGAGTCAAGGTGAGTGAGTTAGTGAATTATGCCCTGAAGAACAAAGCAGCGGAGTGAAGGTGAGTGCTGTGTTTGAGTGAGTGACCCCGGGCTCCACCGAAGGAAGTGTTTCGTGCCAGTTCCTACTGCTCGCCTCCATCAAAAACAGAGAGGCGCAGGAGATTCTGAGATCACGATTTTTTTACCGACAGGAAAGAGGTAAAGAGAAAGTTCCTCATAGCAAAAACAGACCTGAGGAGACAGAGAGCATATGAAATGACATATGAAATACTAAACCGCCCACCTAAGCAACAAGTTTATGTGAAGACTGTTCCAAACCACAGGCACCAAAATAATGAAGCCTTATTACTTTTTTCTTATTTTTCCCTAAAAATTAGGGCAGCGTTGCTTGTATCCTTTTATGTATAAGGCAAAATCAGAAAAAGATCCATGAAACGTTTCATACAAGATGACAGACGGAGTCAAGGGAAATATCAATTTGAACTAGATCTGCATTTCCCAAAGGAAATACAAGTGTTTTCGAGGCAGCAAAATCATATTTTCAGGGGTGTAGTTTCGGGGGGTATGGGGATATCTGTCATTATTAGAAGAACACATTTTACACATGGGGAAAACTAATAGTTTAGTCAATAATTCCAGAAGGTCCAGACTTTAAAGCTCTTGATTCTAACTTGTACTTATAGTTCTTGTAATTGTTTAACTGTAGCGTTTGTTACAATAAGGATATAATTAAGACCATTGATGGCTCCTCATTATCATGCTTAGGCCAATGCTATCTTTTTCTTTCTTTTTTCTATCTATAGCATCTGTTATGAAAAATAACAACATACACATTTAGAAATTATAGCTACAACATGCCACAGGTGTTATTCTGTCCGGACCACTATCGTCAAAGATGATTGAAATTAGCATATTTGGACTGGCGGTATGGTTCTGTTCTGGGCAAGAACTCCCTGCGCATCCATGCAGCTTAGCATGGATAAGAGCAGGCAGAACAGTGATAACCCCCTTTAGGCCCTGATCAGACAGAAAACGCTTTTCAGGTTTGAAAACGCACTGCACTGACTTTTTTTGGTTGACGTTGTTTAAATTTAGAAAAGAGCAGTGCGCTGCAGGTTTTTATGTTGCTTAGGCAACCCCTGAATCAGTTGTAGCCTGTCCTGTCAGTTTAATCAAGGTAACCGTCAAGGCCCACCTCTCCATTAATTCGATTGGATAATGTGAATAACATCAGATGCTTTTCTGCTGTAGATTTTTTCACCTTCAGGTGCTCAGAGCACTATTACAAAACACTAGGCGCAGCACGCGGCTAAAACATAAACAGTGTGCAAAGTGCTCACTGCCAATAGAAAACAATTTTAAAAAAGCACCTCTCACTGCAAAAAACACGTTCTGTCTGAAATTCAATGGTACCTTTTTTCAGTACTTTAGGCATGCCTACCTTAGTTTAGCTTAGTAATCAAAAAGCATGTCTAATTAATTGAAATCATGAAACTTATACAATTTAACAACAATTTATTAAAAGTTTAACAAAAATTACATATTTAGATAGTTTTATAGTTTTAATAGTTTTTTTTTTTTTTTTTTTTTACCAAATTCTCTGTTTTCTGGATTCCATTTGAATGGTTTAATTAAATTTTAATAATCAAACAGCATGTCTATAATTGAATTCAATAAAAACAACCATTTTATTAATTTAGAATAAAAAAAAATGTCCCCACAAATTCTGTGTTGTGTATCTTCTTGTAATCAAATGAAGACATGAATAAAACATGAATTTAATTTATCTTTTTATAATTTTTTTTGTTAAACAGCATGCATGCATGCTGCACAACTGAACTTTATATTGTTAAAATTAGAACATAGAAGAAAAAGTTGTGATTATTCCTTAAAAAAAATTACTTTTGATAATAATTTATTGTTATTAGCGTTAGTATTGTTATTGCATTGAGACATATCTAAATTCTACTGTACTACAGCAATATACATTCACCTAAAGGATTATTAGGAACACCATACTAATATTGTGTTTGACCCCCTTTCGCCTTCAGAACTTCGTAATTCTATGTGGCATTGATTCAACAAGGTGCTGAAAGCATTCTTTAGAAATGTTGGCCCATATTGATAGGATAGCATCTTGCAGTTGATGGAGATTTGTGGGATGCACATCCAGGGCACGAAGCTCCCGTTCCACCACATCCCAAAGATGCTCTATTGGGTTGAGATCTGGTGACTGTGGGGGCCATTTTAGTACAGTGAACTCGTTGTCATGTTCAAGAAACCAATTTGAAATGATTCAAGCTTTGTGACATGGTGCATTATCCTGCTGGAAGTAGCCATCAGAGAATGGGTACATGGTGGTTAAACGATGCCCAATTGGCACTAAGGGGCCTAAAGTGTGCCAAGAAAACATCCCCCACACCATTACACCACCACCACCACCAGCCTGCACAGTGGTAACAAGGCATGATGGATCCATGTTCTCATTCTGTTTACGCCAAATTCTGACTCTACCATCTGAATGTCTCAACAGAAATCGAGACTCATCAGACCAGGCAACATTTTTGCAGTCTTCAGCTGTCCAATTTTGGTGAGCTCGTGCAAATTGTAGCCTCTTTTTCCTATTTGTAGTGGAGATGAGTGGTACGCGGTGGGGTCTTCTGCTGTTGTAGCCCATCCGCCTCAAGGTTGTGCGTGTTGTGGCTTCACAAATGCTTTGCTCCATACCTCGGTTGTAATGAGTGGTTATTTCAGTCAAAGTTGCTCTTCTATCAGCTTGAATCAGTCGGCCCATTCTCCTCTGACCTCTAGCATCAACAAGGCATTTTCGCCCACAGGACTGCCGCATACTGGATGTTTTTCCCTTTTCACACCATTTTTTGTAAACCCTAGAAATGGTTGTGTGTGAAAATCCCTGTAACTGAGCAGATTGTGAAATACTCAGACCGGCCCGTCTGGCACCAACAACCATGCCACGTTCAAAATTGCTTAAATCACCTTTCTTTCCCATTCTGACATTCAGTTTGGATTTCAGGAGATTGTCTTGACCAGGACCACACCCCTAAATGCATTGAAGCAACTGCCATGTGATTGGTTGAGTGTATTTCTGTCAAGTTAAGTTACAACTTTTATTTTGACGGGTTGCCATGAAGACCTTTGTGTTTCTGTGTGTTTATGATATGATGATAGTTTCTCAAATAAAAACTGTAAAATGCTGAAGTGACTCTCAAAGCGGTGGCTGAAAGCACGAGTGTCACGTGTGCGTCAGTGTGTGTGTGTGGCCTGGTAAACCCTACCTAATGGGGACAAAATGTCCCCACAAAGATGGCAATATCCTAGTAGGCGCCGTCTCGGGTATTCCCCCCAGCCTGCGAGGGGCGATAGGGGTATGTGGCGAGGTTGGCAAACGAGAGACATGGGAGGAACGAGCGAGACCAGTGCGTGATTGAGAATGAGCGTCACCTGCGAGTCCTCTCATGAGGGAGCTCGGAGGCATATAAGGACGAGCGACACCAGTGAAGAACGAGAGAGGACCAGGCCTGGACTTTATGTTGTGTTTTTGTTACATCTCCAGATGGTCTAATGGTCTAGGAGTATGGGGGAGACGGACATAATACATTTTAAGCAGATTCGTATTTCGTCTCTGGGAGGTGTTGGTGAGAATGACACAGCAAGCCGGAGTGTGACAAACAGAAGGTTCGCTTTATTTACAAACAGGAGTATTTACACAAGTGACAAACTCAACCATATATACCCATACAACTATTTACATCTATATACAGACAAGTCCAACGCAAACTTGGCACAAACCAAAAATAAGCCACAGAGAAAAGAAAGTGAGCGGTGCTAAACAAACAAAATAACAAAACACGCTAACTCACCCCCAACCTCTAAGCTAACTAATAACATAAACAGTAAAGAAAAAGACTCTTCAGCGTATGACACGCCCTAACTAAACTTCACTAACTAAAACAAAATGCACACAAGGTTTGCACACGCTCCTTCCCTAATGTGTCTAACAGAGGTAAAACCTAAGTGAGTGCAAAAATGTATGTCACGTGATGTACTTCCCTTTTCCTTCTCTCTGGGCAGGTGAAGATGCAATCACGTAGAATGGTTCTCCACACATTCAACTCAAACGAACCGACAGAAATGTTGCGTTCCACCAACAACCAAGTCACAATCAATCAATCAAACAAACAAACAAACAAACAAACAAAGCACAGAATCTCCAGCTCTCCTCTCTCCTCCCCTTCCGTTCACCAACCCGTTTATATATCCCGAACCGGAGTCGCTGATTGGTTGATTTGGCATGATGGATGTTTAAGCCAGCCAATAGCAGAAACCTGAGAACTTAGGGATAGCAAAGAGCGGGAAACAAACTGGAAGAAACCAAACAACAAACAGGTGACAGAAAAAACCATCGTAGCATAAGTATAATATATTCTGTCACGTAACAGTTTTGTTTATGTTTTATTATGTGTGTGCGTGGCAGTCGTCCGTGAGGGGCTGCCCGCATTATTTTCATTTTGTTTATTTATTTACTAAAGTCTTTTAAATGTTCGCCAGTTCCCACCTCCTTCTTCCCATATCTACAAACTGTATTACAATAATATTATATAAATATTAAATATATTATATAAGATTATATACATTTTCATAACATGAATGACCTGTGTTAGTGACAGGGACTGAGAGTTAAATGTCTGGGATGAGCTTAGAGGAGTTCCGGAGAATGAGTGATGTGTGGAGAAGTGTGTTTAGAGCACACCTGTCTGAATGTGTGATGGATAGAGTGTGAGAGATGAATGAGAGCGGAGGGGAAAGAGCACGCTTGATGAGGTTCTGATCTGAAACGCACGGCCTGACATCAGGTCAGAGGAAAAGTGAGAAAGGATGGAATTTGTCAAGCAGACAAATTATTGTTCTGGAATCTTATCAGCTCGCCAGTCAATTTCAGGCATGGAAATACCAGAGCGAAGGGCACCTTTCTCCCAACAATTACCATAAAATGAGCAAATTTAACATTCAGAGGATTACAACCATTAAAGGAAAGAAACACTCTTTACACCATTATCATTCATCATGCAGCTGTAACGCTTTACAGAGAGACCTGATAGCCAGACCGAATAGTTGCAGCCAAGTGCAAGCAAACCTCACGACTATCTGACGTTTCACATGGGGTTTATTATCAGTGCCGTTCCCACGCACACATGGGGCAGTTTGCAACACTTTACTGACAACTGCGTTACTGAACAGAAAAAAATAAACGGCAAAGAGCAACAGAAATATATAATGCACACATGCGATGCTCACAGTTCACGCTCCATGTACGGACTGCCCACTCATCAGCGAGTGAATGAGAGTGCGTTCTGCCTTAAAGGAGCAGTACCTAATTCTACTTGTTATGCAGCGCATTAAACAACTCATGTTTTATGTCCATACCATATTGCAAACCCGATTCCAAAAAAGTTGGGACACTGTACAAATTGTGAATAAAAACAGAATGAAATGTGGAAGTTTCAAATTTCAATATTTTATTCAGAATACAACATAGATTTACATTTACATTTAGTCATTTAGCAGATGCTTTTATTCAAAGCGACTTACAAATGAGAGCAATAGAAGCAACTAAAAACAGTCAAGGGCAACAATATGCAAGTGCTGTAACAAGTCTCAGTTAATCTTGCACAGAACACATAGGACAGAATTTTTTTTTTTTTTTTTAAATACACAAACAGAAAACGAATAGAGTGATTAGTGCTATTCTTTATTGGTCAGGTGCTGCTGGAAAAGATGCATTTTAAGATATTTTTTGAAAATGGCTACCGACTCGGCTGCTCGAATTGAGACAGGCAGGTCATTCCACCAGGTGGGAACGGTCCAGGAAAAGGTCTTTGTTAGGGATTTCATGCCTCTTTGGGATGGTGCCACAAGGCGCCGTTCACTTGTAGAATAGAACGCTAACTTCTGGAGGGTGTGTAAGTCTGAACAAGCGAGTTTAGGTATGTTGGTGCAGAGCCAGTGGTTGCCTTGTAGGCGAGCACCAGTGCCTTGAATTTGATTTGAGCAGTTATTGGCAGCCAGTGCAGACTGATGAAGAGAGGTGTGACGTGCGCTCTCTTCGGCTCATTAAAGACCACTCTCGCTGCTGCATTCTGGATCAGTTGCAAGGGTTTGATAGTGCATGCTGGAAGGCCATTACAGTAGTCCAGTCTGGAAAGAACAAGAGCTTGTACCAGGAGTTGTGTGGCCTGCTCTGATAGGAAGGGTCTAATCTTCATAATGTTGTAGAAGGCAAATCGGCAGGACCGGGTTGTTGCAGTGATGTGGTCAGTGAATTTTAGCTGATCATCAATCACAACTCCAAGGTTCCTGGCTGTCCTGGACGGAGTTATGGATGATGAACTGAGCTGAATGGAGAGAGTATGGTGAAGTGCTGGGTTGGCTGAGACCACAAGGAGTTCTGTCTTTGCCAGATTGAGTTGAACACCAACTGTCGGATCATCTGGTTGAAATGAGAAGTAGAGTTGAGTGTCATCAGCATAGCAGTGATAGGAAAAGCAATGTTTCTGGATGACAGATCCCAGTGATGACATGTAGATGGAGAAGAGAAGTGGTCCAAGCACTGAGCCCTGAGGAACTCCAGTAGCTAGATGATGTGACTTAGACACTTCACCTCTCCATGACACCCTGAAGGACCTACCTGAGAGATAAGACTTGATCCACTGGAGAGCAGTTCCCGAGATGCCCATCTTCACGAGAGTTGACAGGAGGATCTGTTGGTTAACTGTGTCAAAAGCTGCAGACAAATCCAGTAGGATGTGTACTGTGGATTTGGAAGCTGCCCTTGCCTGTCTCAGTGCTTATCAAGCTTATCAGACATTTAAAATGTTTAAACTGAGAACATTTGAAGGGAAAAATAAGTTGATTTTAAATTTCATGGCATCAACACATCTCAAAAAAGTTGGGACAAGGCCATGTTTCCCACTGTGTGGCATCCCCTCTTCTTTTTATAACAGTGTGTAAACGTCTGGGGACTGAGGAGACAAGTTGTCCCCATGTGATTCTGTGCAAGTTTAGGAATAGGAATGTTGTCCCATTCTTGTCTAATACAGGCTTCTAGTTGCTCAACTGTCTTAGGTCTTCTTTGTGGCATCTTCCTCTTTATGATGCGCCAAATGTTTTCTATGGGTGAAAGATCTGGACTGCAGGCTGGCCATTTCAGTACCCGGATCCTTCTTCTACACAGCCATGGTGTTGTAATTGATGCAGTATGTGGTCTGGCATTGTCATGTTGGAAAATGCAAGGTCTTCCCTGAAAGAGACGACGTCTGGATAGGAGCATATGTTGTTCTAGAACTTGGATATACCTTTCAGCATTGATGGTGCCTTTCCAGATGTGTAAGCTGCCCATGCCATACGCACTCATGCAACCCCATCCCATCAGAGATGCAGGCTTCTGAACTGAGCGCTGAGAACAACTTGGCTTGTCCTTGTCCTCTTTAGTCCGGACGACATGGCGTCCCAGTTTTCCAAAAAGAACTTCTAATTTTGATTGGTCTGAACCAATCAAACAGTTTTCCACTTTGCCACAGTCCATTTTAAATGAGCCTTGGCCCAGAGAAAACAGCTGCGCTTCTGGATCATGTTTAGATATGGCTTCTTTTTTGACCTATAGAGTTTTAGCCGGTAACGGCGAATGGCACGGTGGATTGTGTTCACCGACAATGTTTTCTGGAAGTATTCCTGAGCCCATGTTGTGATTTCCATTACAGTAGCATTCCTGTATGTGATGCAGTGCCGTCTAAGGGCCCGAAGATCACGGGCATCCAGTATGGTTTTCCAGCCTTGACCCTTACGCACAGAGATTGTTCCAGATTCTCTGAATCTTTGGATGATATTATGCTCTGTAGATGATGATAACTTCAAACTCTTTGCAATTTTTCTCTGAGAAACTCCTTTCTGATATTGCTCCAGTATGTTTGGCATAGCATTGGGGGAATTGGTGATCCTCTGCCCATCTTGACTTCTGAGAGACACTGCCACTCTGAGAGGCTCTTTTTATACCCAATCATGTTGCCAGTTGACCTAATAAGTTGTAAATTGGTCCTCCAGCTGTTCCTTATATGTACATTTAACTTTTCCGGCCTCTTATTGCTACCTGTCCCAACTTTTTTGGAATGTGTAGCTCTCATGAAATCCAAAATGAGCCAATGTTTGGCATGACATTTCAAAATGTCTCACTTTCAACATTTGATATGTTATCTATATTCTATTGTGAATAAAATATAAGTTTATGATATTTGTAAATTATTGCATTCCTTTTTTATTCACAATTTGTACAGTGTCCCAACTTTTTTGGAATCGAGTTTGTATTTACTTCATATTCATTCCATTTTGAAAGTATCTACAGCAAAAAAAAAAAAAAAAAAAAAAAAAGTATTAATTGCGTTCCGCAGCAATCTGACCCATTAAAACTGCTATGCTTTCAGTGCCTTCCACTTTAGCTATAATGTGATTGTGATGGTAATTGTGTCACCTCTTATCACCGATTAGTTATGCAAGCAAGATAAAAAAAAAAAAAAGGAAAAAAAAGCCTTTGCGTACCATTCCTCTAATCCTCAATTAAAACTGTGGGCTGTTTGCTCACTTTGCGTTCTTCTCACTGAGGGCTGTGTGATACATTCCAGACCTCTCAAAAAGCTTTTCGCTGATGTCCTTGCCAAAGTCATCGTCACATGTAGAAAACCAAAAATGAAAAGTTTTATCATTCCTTTTCAACTATCAGCCCCCCTGGTACAGCCAGAGAGCGTTGAGGGGCACATTCATGACTAGATTATTGACAGAGCAAGTGAGAGACAGTCTAAAGCAACCTGATTATAACTGTCAGGGCTCACAGAGTTTCACGATTAACTAATTTCTCCACAACTTTCTATCTCACTAACTCTCATCCTCGTATCCTCTCCCTTTAGGTAATGAGCTTCTGTATCGTACCCGTGAAGGTGATGTGGTCCGCTTTAACATGGAGACCAACGAAAGCACAATCCTGGTGACAAACAGGAAGTTTGTAAGTGTCTATCCTCCTTATTCTCCACCTCTTTCATCAACCTAAAGTGCTTAATAAATGTTACTGCTCTTATTGTGCATGATTCACTCCAAAAAAGTGTGATTGCATTACAAAAAAGTGTGATTGCATTACATAAAAAAAAAACATTAAAAAAACATTAAAAAACAAATGTAATTACATATTTATTAGTTTACTATATCAGGGCTCCAGACTGCAACCAAATGGTCAAATTTTGCAACCTTTTTTCTTGCCGGCGTGAGTAAATTTTGTTAGAGGTCGCACAAGTGCTACCACAAGATTGTGTTAGGACCTGTCGTGGAAAATATCGGCTCCAAGAGAAGAGGGGTTACGTAACATAAACAAGAACGCTAAGGCGGCGAAATCAAGCAAATCAATTTATTCACTCACTCATAACAGACATTACAGTAAGAACTAACATATCAACCAAGTAAAAGATTTAACGAAACAGACAACCTCTAACAAAAAGAAAACAAACAACGAAAAAGACCAACCCACCGACCATAACACTCTGCCACCTAAAAAGAAAAACATGCAGCACATTATCTTCGCGAAAGAGCATCTGCAACAACGTTGTCATTACCCTTCTTGTGCTTAATCTCCTAATTGTACTTTTGCGCCATCAAGGACCAACGCATTAAAGCGCTGGTTATGGTTATACATACGTGATATTAAACGGAAACTCAGCAGGCTACTTGCCTCACAGACATGAGAAATATGTGTATAGAAAGCTTGAAATGTCCACTTTTAAACGAAACAATTCTAAATGAAAGGTTCTTTCATTCTTGTCAAAGACGCTGACGTCAGAAGCACGTCCGTTTACAAACCAATCAATGTCAAGATGCAGCCCACATAAATGATGACGACAGGGCGCAAGTATGTCATGTAAAGTTCTTTAGTGCGCTCGCATAATAGCAATGTGAAACCAAACCAAAACTAACTAGACTAGACTACACTAGAACTTTTGTTCGGACCTCGGTGCGGACTTTCAGGTATGAAAGCGCCCTAATTGGATCAAAGGGTGAACCAAATGAAAAAGGACCCAGTTCTCTTCACGTTCTCAGGTCCTTTTTTTTTGTCCACTTTAGTAGGAATGTGGTCTCAGACCCCTTTGTATTCACACTGTTGCTTTTTGGATCTAGTCCAGTTCAATGTTTGATGGCTGACCCTTCAACAAAAAATGAGGCCTTCAACATTTAATCCCATTCACTTACATTTTCATAATATAAATATTACAACATAATATAACCAAGATATTTGTTTGTAGAGATTATTATTATTATGTTGTAAAATTGAATGAGCTTAACTCTAAGTTTATCTTTTATGCAAAAATATAAATTTTATTGCAATACTACATCCATATTCTTGCACTATATCACACTTCCACCTTTGTAAATAACATTTATTTTGAATCGTTTCCCTTGAATCATGTTTTTATTGCAGAAGCATAGAAAGAAAAACAATAGGACAAAGACAATTAAAGAAAGATGCAAATGAAATAAACCGCTTTAAATTTTGGCGCTCATGATGTTTTCAGCGTCTGACATGAACGTGAACACATGAACATATCACTATAAAAAAATATTGTTGGCTTAACTTTAAGTTGCCTGGTTGCCTTAACATTTTGAGTTCATTGGAATATAAAATTTTAGTTAATACAATGAAGGAGATTGGTTTAATCAACAAAAACTCAAAACATTATGTTATCTGAACCACATCAGTTATCTAAGGGTGCTTTCACACTAGCACTTTTGGTGCGCACCCAGGTTTGACTGACGTCAGAGTTCGGTTCGTCTGGATGATGTGAACACTGCAAGCAGAGAGCTGTATATCTAATTTCTGCTCATTCGCGCTCTTTAGAGCATTTGCAGTACATTCGTGGCAGAAAGACGCAAGTGACATTACGAACTGAAGCTGTGGTAACAAAACCAACGGTTCAAAAACAAAAATATAAAAGTGAAGTGAGCAACGCATTTTGTCACCTTCTCGCTTGCAGTCGTTACCAAGCAACGGGGTAAACAGCTGCTGCTTTGATGATGCAAACGCACCATTTCAGACCCAAATAATATAATCTGAACACAGTCCAGCGGGGGCAGGGGAAGGGGGGAGCAATCGAACTCGGGTTCGGTCCAGGCAATCCAACCAATCCAAGGCAATCCAAGTTAATTTGACAAAAGAAAAAAGTTGCGATAACAAATCTTGAAAATAATTTTTTACAGTGCAGAGCTGCTCTTAGAGAACGCTTTATGAGCATTTCATCATTTTATTTGAGACAAACCATTGTCAAATACATTTTTACATGTTTTACTCAAGTTTAAAGTACGTTTTATATGTTTTATTTAGTAAATCTCTGTTGTGCAGCCAAAAAATAAAAGGATAAACGTTTTTAAAACATTTTACATTTTTAAACGTGCATTAATTTGATTACCGCCAATTTTGATAATATATTTGTATTAAATCATGAAAAAAAAATCTAAAAATAAAATACATATAATAATAAATTATTATTGATAAAAATAAGTTGTTAATCTAATCCATAATCAATTATTACATTTAATTGATTAGACAAGTTTTTGATTATTGAAATTTGAATAAACAAAACAAACACATGCTTTCAAGTTTGTTATAATAAAGCATTTTGTCAACCGAAACACGTGCTTCATTCACTTAACTGTCATTTTAACTGATGATTGATTGTTTAATACCACATACCGTGAAACCATGATATTTTCTGAGACGTTATCATACCGTGAAAATCTAATATCATTACAACCCTACTCTGCAGTATAAATACTCCACCGTGTCACACAACAGATCATTGTGCTGACACTTCTGTTGTTTTTAATAGAGCTGAAAGCATCCATCATTAAAGCAATGTTCTGTGTGGCTCGTTAACAGCCTCAGATCGTTAAAGTGGGGCTGGCAGAATGCAAAACATTGGAGGCAAGGACAAAGAACATGATGTTTGTTCAGAATCAAAGAGTTGCAGCTCTGATTAATGCCACGCTCTCCCCGTGTCTGCGCGATGCAATCTATCACAGTCATTTAAGGAATATGGTAATGAAACTATGCATGCTAAAAGTCTCATGTACCTTTTCTCTGTTCACTCTCCAGGAAATGTACAAAGCCAGCAAGTATGAGGTTTCCCCAGATATGAAACTCGTTCTGCTGGCCTACAACGTGCAGCCGGTGAGGCCTGTGTTTATTTGGGTGTTGTATGTGTCTGTTGAGATGAAAGTAATCATGGCACGATGTGAAAGGGCCACCACACTTCACCGCCTTACCAGAACCAAATACACCCTGCTGGAGTGATAGAAAACGAGCACACACACACACACACACACACACACACACACACACACACACACACACACACACACACACACACACACACACACACACACACACATCCCTACTGCCAGCTGAGAGAGAGGAGGGCAGAGTCTGTTTTCACACTTGGTTTGATTGGTTGGTCTGAACTCAAGCTCTATTCCACCATCATCCTTCTCTCTCTTTTCATATTGTATTATACAGTGTGTCTCTGAACCACAGGGTGATTGTGGAAATTAGCTGCAGATGTTGCTAGCTAGGTAACAATTCAATAGAAGACGCACCAAAACATTCCCAAAGTAATAAAAATTAATAACAGGAAATTTTAGTGAACTGTCATTTCCAGACCTAGAAATTAATAAAAGGTTAAAACTTTGTATACACTGTAAAATCTAATTAGTTAGACTTACTTAAAAAAAGCATGCAAACCGATTGCCTTAAAGTGAAATAGGAATAGTATGTTGTGCTAACAAATGCTAAGTTCTAGTAACTAAAAAAAGAACTGGAGAGAGTACTTGATCTTTTACTTTAGATTTACTCTTGACTTAGTATAGCTACCATTGTTGTTACCATTGTTGTGTTTTGCATGCTGAATGTTGAAGTCTGTGTGTGACTCAAGCATGGTCAACTATGTAAGACTAGGAAAACTTGCATAATGCCAGAATGTCTGATTGAGGAACAAACTATCTGAGAAAGGAAGTTAGCATCTAAACTCACTCATTCATTTAGCATCCCCATCGGAGACGACGTCACGCTGAGTGAATCATCTAAGAATGACTTTAATTTGCATGCCTTTCTCTTCACTGCCTCTTCCCCCATTCCAGATTTCACCATCAAAATCTATATGGTTTAATGTGAATTCTCATAATACAATATTATACATGTTTGATATTGTTTGAAATGTCTCACTGCGATTGGTACAGAGATCTCATCCCCACTGAAGTAAACAAGAATATAATAAAGGTTTTAAGTAGTTTAGAGACATTTTGCTAAAAACAGTGGGTGTGGCTGTCGGCCATTTGGTCTTCTAACAATACAGGCATATGGGAGAGTGATCCATTGTTAACACATGTTTACATTTGACAGAGTTTTACATCTTGATCTGATATTTAAGGAGATGTTTCAGAAAGGGTTGGGGCTTGAACTTTTATATCGGTCAGCCCGTAACGCTGAGTGTCTCCTATAGATGCTCAGTGTTATGTCATTTTAAGAAGTCAGGTACCCAAATGAAACTACATTTCATTTTAATATTTTAAAAATACTGCATTTTAATAATTTTACTAATACATTTTATTAATAGTATTAATATTTAATTCTCATTTAATCATATTTTCTTACCATTTTAACTAATATTTTACTATTTCTCAATTTCCTTTTTTATCAAATTGTTGTTACATTATAAAAAAAAAAGATATTTTATATGAAATAGTTTAGTTTCAGTCTTCACTATTGTAGTTTTCATAATAACTAAATGCACTTTCCTTTAATATTGTGTCTCACCACAAAGTCTCAAAAAAAAGAGTCTCACCACACATTTTCCACACACATTCTGTACATTATCCATGTCAAAGATGTTAGTGAAAGTCTTTTCATTTCGGATCAATCCTGCCATTTATTTTATCTGTTATTTTTCAGTTTAATTTAAAATATTTTAAATGAATAGTTTATGTTTTAGTTTCAGTGTTGGACAGTAACCCTGCTCCAAACCACAATATTCAAGCGAAAGGCCCCGAAAAACTCATGGCAAAGTTTTTTTTTCGTTCTCCCCTTAGGGGTCAAGTTCAAAATACGTAACATGACCAACTGTTAATGAACATCCAATGCTGCCCACACTGCTGAGAGCGGCGTTTAGATGAATATGTAAATTTGCACTGCATGCTTTCGTTTCAATAACAAAATAAACACACAACAAAAATGACAGCGGTGAGAAAGCAGCAGTTTAGAAAGCATCTGATCATAGCGGTGTGGTTATGTTTGCACAAGCTCTGTCATGTCATGTCACATTTATTTATATAGGACGTTGTACGATAGATTATTTAAAACAAGCAGCTTTACAGTATTAAACATGAAAAAACAAATTCTACTATAAAGCGACTCTCCAGTATGTTCATGTTTTTACTCGTCTGACCTTGAAGGACTGAACAGAGAGAAGATTTCAACGCTAAAGAAAGTGGAGTTGAAGACTGGAAAAATGTTGCCTGGTCTGATGAGTCTCGATTTCTGTTGAGACATTCAGATGGTAGAGTCAGAATTTGGCGTAAACAGAATGAGAACATGGATCCATCATGCCTTGTTACCATGTGCCCATTCTCTGATGGCTACTTCCAGCAGGATAATGCACCATGTCACAAAGCTCGAATCATTTCAAATTGGTTTCTTGAACATGACAACGAGTTCACTGTACTAAAATGGCCCCACAGTCACCAGATCTCAACCCAATAGAGCATCTTTGGGATGTGTTGGAACGGGAGCTTCGTGCCCTGGATGTGCATCCCACAAATCTCCATCAACTGCAAGATGCTATCCTATCAATATGGGCCAACATTTCTAAAGAATGCTTTCAGCACCTTGTTGAATCAATGCCACGTAGAATTAAGGCAGTTCTGAAGGCGAAAGGGGGTCAAACACAGTATTAGTATGGTGTTCCTAATAATCCTTTAGGTGAGTGTATATAGCAATACTACATATTCTTGCACTAGCTATATCACACATCCGTCTTTGTAAATAACATTTATTTTGAATAGTTTTCCTTGAATCATCTTTGTTTTATTGCAGAAGGCAATGATAACATCAGCATACAAAAAATAAACAATACAATAAAATAATAAAAGAAAGATGCAAATGAAATAAACTGCTTTAAATTTTCCAGATAAAGTATAGGTATGCCTAAAAGCAGCATTGACGTAAGAAATGGAATAATCACAATAAAACTGCATATTCTTCACTGTATGACGTATCCACTGATTCTTATATTAGGCAAGTAATGTAGATGTTTACATTCACTTAAGACAAAACCACCTGTTTATGTGAAACTGGTGTGTTTTTGACATTTTAAAATAAATGCAATAAGATTCAAGATTCAACGCTAAAGATTCCGTTTAGCACACGCACTATGACCGCTGGCTTCTGTGTGTGCGATTTAGGTGTGTGCGCTCGTAAAACCATTTTAAACTGGCCAGGCGCGCAACCGCATCTCTCTTACACAGTTCGGAAACTGTTGAAATTGCAATAAACAAGTGTAAGTTGTGAACGAATAATTCGAGAATTGCCAGAAGAAGCAGCCATGATGAACAGTCGATTTGTATGGAGGCATCTGATGACCAAACTACATTGGAATTCGCAAACCGAAAAAAAAAAAAAAAATAAGCCCAGAGCGGTTTGTGTTCAGATTGCGTGTTTTTAGCGAACCGTACCATAAGATGAGATCGAACCATACCCAGACAACCTCCCGAGATGGTCTCGCCTCGGTTCGCTTTAAAGGGGTCTGAGATTGTTTGGAGTGTTCACATATGGGCCAAAAATCACGCGAACCGCGCTCAGACCCCTGAAAAGGACCAAGTGTGAAAACACCCTCAGAGCCACACCCACCCATTACGTCACCACCAAGGACTAATGGTAGTTTGAAGGTGTTTTTCAGCCAGAGCAAGCTTTTCCAGCAAGCTGTTTCGAGCTCCCAAAACGAACACCAAAAGGCCAAAAATTCACCCAAAAGTGAAAATTATGATTACTCACCCTCAAGCCATCCTAGGTGTATATGACATTCTTATTTCAGACAAATTCTTATTTCAGACAAATTCTTATTTCAGACAAATTCTTATTTCAGCGGCCCGCCTTCTGTGTAGAGACAGCGCATTTAGGCCACACCCACACCGGGGGAAAACAATCCAACGCTCTCCATTGACTTTGTATTGCGTGAAGTCTATGTCTAAAAGCTGATATGTGACAAGGTGTACGGCAAACAAGCTAAATGGGCTTGAGGGTGAGTAAATCATGGGGTAATTTTCATTTTTGGGTGAACTATCCCTTTAACACAGAGAAGATTCTTGTTGCACACCTAAACATCTTCCACAACAAACCAGACTGCTTTTATGCAGACTTGGTTCTGCACCTGAATCTTTAGTCTGAAAACAAATGTTGAAAGTACACACACTGAAGGTCTGAGCAGCAGGCGACGAGTTAGTTTGATCAGGGCAGCTGTCGTTACAGAGCTGAAGGAGGAGAGGGTGTCATCAGCGCTGGGACAGTGACACCAGAGCACTTCACACACACATGACAAGAAAGAGTGAGCCAAAGGAAAGAGTGCGAGCGCCGCTTCTAGTTTGTTATTCAGTGCCCGTCTCAACATCACCTTGATGGATGACAACCTCGTCCCCCAGCTGTCATTGCCTACGCACAAGCACACACACACACATTCATAACGCCCCTTATTCTCAAACTCTGTCATGGTGCTGCTTGCCCTTCACAAAGCAGCTCTCCATCTCTCGGCATCTGTAAGACAGAGGGTGGCGTTGAGTACAGGTGTTGAATGTTAATCTTTGACAGTATTAACAGCTCTGCTACAGCACACGTGTCAAGCTCATGTCAGCTGTGAGCATATGCTTCGGTCAGCCCTCTGGCTCACGGACAGCTGTTGACACTGTCCTCGGAGTGAAACAACAGCGCTCCTGCCTTCTTTAACAACGATGGATTAGTATTTTATTAAATTAGATAGTTCTGCCTCAGAAATCGGATTGGATGAACACGTGACCACACATTAGTTGAATTCTACATTAATTCACCAAGATGCAGCCTACAGAGAGGATAATGTATTGCTTAATTGACAAAAATGTCATGAGATGTTATCAAATGTCAAAGTAACCATTTCTCCATAACCCTCCCCCAAACTACAAGACTCAAGTTAAAACAGAGAGGATTCCTTTTTGCACACTTAAGATCAGGAAACATCTTATACATTTTGTGGAATCAGAATCAGAATCAGAAAGAGCTTTATTGCCAAGTGTGCTTGCACACACAAGGAATTTGTCTTGGTGCTGAAGCTTCCAGTGTACATATACAATGTAACATATACAAGGAAATGGCCTGTGGGAAGAAACTGTTCCTGTGCCTAGATGTTCTAGTGGCCAGTGATCGGAGTCGCCGTCCTGACGGTAACAGTTCAAACAGGAAGTGTCCAGGGTGAGCGGAGTCTGTGATGATTTTACCTGCCCTCTTCCTCACTCTGGAAGAGTACAGGTCCTGGAGGGCTGGCAGGGGGGCACCAATAATCCTCTCTGCAGTCCGGATTGTACGATGTAGTCTCCTGATGTCAGATTTGGTAGCTGAACCAAACCAGACAGTGATGGATGTGCACAAAACAGACTCAATGACAGCCGAGTAGAACTGGATCAGCAGCTCTTGTGGGAGGTTGAACTTCCTCAGCTGACGAAAGAAGTACAGTCTCTGCTGGGCCTTTTTTACAATGGAGTCAATGTGATTGTCCCACTTCAGGTCCTGAGAGATGGTGGTGCCCAGGAACCTGAATGACTCCACTGCTGCCACTGTGCTGTTCATGATGGTGAGTGGGGGCAGAGCAGGGCTGTTCCTCCTGAAGTCCACTATCATCTCCACCGTTTTGAGCGTGTTGAGCTCAAGGTTGTTATAACTGCACCAGACAGCCAGCCGTTCAACCTCCAGTCTGTAAGCAGACTCATCACCGTTTTGGATGAGGCCGATGGCGGTGGTGTCGTCTGCAAATTTCAGGAGCTTCACAGAAGGGTCTTTAGAAGTGCAGTCATTGGTGTACAGGAGAAGAGCAGTGGGAGAGAACACGCCCCTGGGGGGCGCCAGTGCTGGTAGTGAGAGTCTTGGATGTGAGTTTCCCCAGTCTCACTCGCTGCTGCCGGTCTGTCAGGAAGCTGGTGATCCACTGACAGATTGAGGATGGCATGGAGAGCTGGGTCAGTTTAGCTGTAAGAAGATCAGGCATGATGATATTGAAGGCCGAACTGAAGTCCACAAATAAGATCCTTGCATAAGTCCCAGGTCTGTCGAGATGTTGCAGGATATAATGCAGTCCCATGTTGACTGCATCATCCACATACCTGTTTGCTCTGTAGGCAAATTGAAGAGGATCCAGCAAGGGTCCAGTGATGTCCTTCAGGTGGGCCAGAACCAGTCTTTCAAATGACTTCATGACCACAGATGTGAGAGCGACAGGTCTATAGTCATTAAGTCCAGTGATTTTGGGTTTTTTGGGGACAGGAATGATGGTGGAGCGTTTGAAGCAACGGGGAACTTCACACTGCTCCAATGATCTATTGAAGATCTGCGTGAAGACTGGGGCCAGTTGGTCAGCGCAGGCTTTCAAACAAGCAGATGAGATGCCGTCTGGGCCTGAAGCTTTCCTTATCTTCTGTCTTTTGAAGATTTTGGTTACCTGCTCCACACAGACCTTAAGCTCAGGTTGGATGGCGGGGGGAGGAGAGGGGTGCAGGAGGTGTTGGGGATGTGTGAAGTGCAGATCAGAGCGGGTGAGAGGTGTGAGATTGGGTTTCTCAAACCTGCAGTAAAATGCATTCAGCTCATCAGCCAGATGTTGATTCTCAGCAGGTCGGGGGGATGGTGGCTTGTAATTGGTGATATTCTTCAGGCCTGACCAGACAGCAGCAGGGTTGTTAGAAGAAAACTGGTTTCTCAGCTTTTCAGAGTAGCTTCTTTTAGCAGCTCTGATCTCCTTTGTCAGTCTGTTCCTGGCCTGGTTATACAAGACCCTATCCCCACTTCTGTAAGCATCCTCTTTGGCATGACGGCTGTTTGAGTTTCCCAGTAAACCATGGTTTATCATTAGTAAATGATAAGAATGTCTTGGTAGGAATGCATGTATCCTCACAGAAACTGATGTATGATGTTACAGTATCTGCGAGCTCATCCAGATCAGTGGTAGCAGCTTCAAAGACATTCCAATCAGAAACATCTTATACATTTTGTGGAAGAGTTATAAAAAAAAAAAAAATTTTTGCTTAAAGCTTAAAAAATAATTTAAACATCTAGGCTTTGCATTTGTTGGTTTCATATGGTTTTGAAAAAAATAAAAATAAAATTCAAGGTGTGTGTGTATATATATACACACACTCACCTAAAGGATTATTAGGAACACCATACTAATACTGTGTTTGACCCCCTTTCGCCTTCAGAACTGCCTTAATTCTACGTGGCATTGATTCAACAAGGTGCTGAAAGCATTCTTTAGAAATGTTGACCCATATTGATAGGATAGCATCTTGCAGTTGATGGAGATTTGTGGGATGCACATCCAGGGCACGAAGCTCCCGTTCCACCACATCCCAAAGATGCTCTATTGGGTTGAGATCTGGTGACTGTGGGGGCCATTTTAGTACAGTGAACTCATTGTCATGTTCAAGAAACCAATTTGAAATGATTCGAGCTTTGTGACATGGTGCATTATCCTGCTGGAAGTAGCCATCAGAGAATGGGCACATGGTGGTCATAAAGGGATGGACATGGTCAGAAACAATGCTCAGGTAGGCCATGGCATTTAAACGATGCCCAATTGGCACTAAGGGGCCTAAAGTGTGCCAAGAAAACATCCCCCACACCATTACACCACCACCACCAGCCTGCACAGTGGTAGCAAGGCATGATGGATCCATGTTCTCATTCTGTTTACACCAAATTCTGACTCTACTATCTGAATGTCTCAACAGAAATCGAGATTCATCAGACCAGGCAACATTTTTCCAGCCTTCAACTGTCCAATTTTGGTGAGCTTGTGCAAATTGTAGCCTCTTTTTCCTATTTGTAGTGGAGATGAGTGGTACCCGGTGGGGTCTTCTGCTGTTGTAGCCCATCCGCCTCAAGGTTGTGCGTGTTGTGGCTTCACAAATGCTTTGCTGCATACCTCGGTTGTAACGAGTGGTTATTTCAGTCAAAGTTGCTCTTCTATCAGCTTGAATCAGTCGGCCCATTCTCCTCTGACCTCTAACATCAACAAGGCATTTTCGCCCACAGGACTACTGCATACTGGATGTTTTTCTCATTTCACACCATTCTTTGTAAACCCTAGAAATGGTTGTGCGTGAAAATCCCAGTAACTGAACATATTGTGAAATACTCAGACCGGCCCGTCTGGCACCAACAACCATGCCACGCTCAAAATTGCTTAAATCCCATTCTGACATTCAGTTTGGAGTTCAGGAGATCGTCTCGACCAGGACCACACCCCTAAATGCATTGAAGCAACTGCCATGTGTTTGGTTGATTAGATAATTGCATTAATGATAAATTGAACAGGTGTTCCTAATAATCCTTTAGGTGAGTGTATATTAGGGCTGTCAATCGATTAAAATATTTAATTGAGATTAATCACATGAATGTCATGAGTTAACTCGCGATTATGCATGATTTATTATTAGTGAAACCATTCTCAAGAGCATGAAGACTAGACATGTATCAAAGGTCATAGATGTTTTTTACAGAACTTGTTCATGTCTCTTAAGCCTAAACTTAAAAATTCAGAATAAGCAGTACTTTCTCTTATTTTAAAAATAGAAATAGGCGTTTTTACACTGTCAGTTTAGTTCAGAACGGTAAAATTGGTAATGTGAAAGCTGTCATGCGGACCCGGGAGCGCACCAGGGTACCACACCGAGCCTACCCGAGAGGAGGTGCTCTGAGTTTGGTTGCTCTCGAACTGTGCCGCGATTCGCGTGACCAGTGTGAGAAACACGGACTCGGAAGTGCTCTTGTTCATAAAAGTAACCTACGCGTTCATTTTAGCCGATTGTAATGTATTTAGTCGTGATGGTGTTAATGATTTACCTCGGATACGAGCGAGAGCGAGCTTGCAGTGTATTTGCGCATATTCTCAGAGTCCCTTTGCAAGCACACATAGCCTACAGTAAACCCAAATGTCATTTACTCAGCTGCGCATAATAGCACGAAATTCAAAATAATTATGAAAACAATATATTGACCCGCGTTCTGTTTTCTATCATGCCCTGTGCATGTTTGTGATTATGTAAGATGCACGCAAATGCACCAGAGTTCAACAGAATCAAGTTGACCAGTGCTGCAGGGGAAACCGAGAACTATCGCGCTCGGACATGGACTGCAGCAAACGCGCTCAGTGTAAAAACGGCCTTTTCTTTTATTTCTACCTGGAGTCTAATAAAAGTTACAGAAAAAATGGTAGCTTGTGTAGGCTATATAACGTCACTTGTTTCAGAATAGTAATGTTACTGTTAGCTCTTTTCTTTCGTTAGTTCTGTTTGCTGCTGCATCCTTTACGTCTATGGCTGCTCTCGATTTCTCCAACTACGGGCTTTGATCACGGATCAAACAGAAAATGTGTGCTGCGTTAATCGCGCATTAATAAAATTAGTGCTGTTACAATAAATTTGTGTTAATGCGTTATTAACGCATTTATTTTAACATTTATTTTTATATATATATATATATATATATATATATATATATATATATATATATATATATATATATATATATATATATATATATATATAAATTATTAATCTAATTTATAATAATAATAATTATTGGGGCTGTATTTTTCATTTTGCAACCTGAACTAGCCTTGTAATGTGATAAAATAGTAGTTTTGTTGAAATATTTTATTATTTAATATTATGAAATAATAAAGCTCTTAATAAGGTTCTTTTTTTTTTCCTTGAGAATTTCGCTTTTTTTCTTCATTATTACGTATATCAGGACAGATGTACCAACCTGACATTTTTACTACATTTTTTTTTTTTTTTTTATAATGGCGAAGTATTCAAGTCATTAAATCTGTATTGTATTTTTTTATTTTTATTAATTGATAGATCCAGTGATTTGTGCCAGTTAGTTTTCCACAGGAAAACAATATTCATATTGTCCGCTGTTTTTCTTCTTGACTGTTTTACTGTAATTCCACTAATTGTATTATTTATCAAACATTGGTGTCATTTATATTTACCATAGCTGTTGCTTCTTTTTTTTAATGCAAAAAGGCATCTGAGGGGTTGTGTTACTGTGATCTTACTATACAATACAATATTTATTTATAAAGCACATTTAAAAACAACCCTTTAACTGTGGTAAAAATCACTGCAATGCATAGCCTCTCAAATGTTATTGCTACTAGAGCTTTGTTGGTGCTTTTAGTGCAAGTAACTGCTGAACAACAACTGAATTTCTCTCTGTTTGTCTTTGTGTTGTTCAAACTCTCAGGTTTACGAGCACTCCTTCACTGCGGACTACATCATTTGCAGCCTGGAAACTCCGTAAGTTGCTGAGCTCATATAACAGTCACATTAGTTTACAGAGTCCATTTGTCATTATACAACTGAGGAAAACATCGATGCAGCATTTTGCTGCTCACGTCACGTGTCGATGCCATTCAGAGGACTGAATCTTTCCATACTGCTACCATGTGGTCATACAAACACATCTGTCCTGTGATTAGCACTGAGACATACAGCTTGTGTCACCTGTAATTTTTGGGCCTGCAGTGCACAGCTCCTTTATAACCGGCAGCAGAATAAAGCATCTATATTTATGAGTTCTGTCAGATGGAACAGATGCTGACACAGCGCTGGGCCACTGCTCCGGCTGGATTTAACAGCGCACGGGGATATACTATCACTGTTAGATTTCCTGCCGCAGGAATTCCCTTATGGTGCTTTATTCGCCGTGCTGTTGTGTTGGGCTGTGTAGTACACTGTGATGAAATCAATATCTGTTGGCACACGCTCCACTGCACCACATAGAGGAAGTGTGCTCTGTTAGCCCTCTGAAGACATGAATGTTTAACTGATTGCCTGTCAGTTTGTCTGGGTCAGGATGGTCAACTAGTCCACTTGTCATCCCACAACCAACTAGTCAATTAGTAATGCCTTTGCTTCTCTTTCACAGGGAAACGTGGATCCTGAACCCTCCAGAAGTGCGAAATGCTCACCTGCAGTATGCAGGATGGGGACCGCGAGGCCAGCAGCTGGTAAAGATGATATTTCCCACACTGTAAAAACAAAGTTACAGTAAAAAAATAGCAGCTGTGGTTGCCAGAACTTAACCTTTACCATTCCCAATGGCTGAATACTTTAAAAAAATACAGTAGCAACTTTTTAGTTTTACAGATTGAACTTAAATTTACAGTTAAAAAGCAGGGTTATTATCCTTAACTAAACCTAAAACCATTTAAAGCATTTTTGTTAAAAATAAAAAATAAAAATAAAAAACTAAGAAGAAACAGTTATTTCATTTAAAAACCCTCAAATGTGAGCTGTCACAGAGAATTATTGGAATGTCAATTTACATTTTTCATTGTAAATTATAAGTTGACTTGTTCTTTTTCACTTCCAAAAAATTAGTTTTACTGTAAAATTACATGAAATGTCCCATTAGATTTATTCACATTTTTCACAGTATATAGAAAGGAACTTGCCATTAACCAGTTAAGCAAAGTTCCTTTAAGGCAAGTCATTTCACTTGGCGGCCATCTTTGAAACACTGCAATTTCAGTCATGCAAGTACAGCTCCCATCTCTTTCAATGGGAAAACATAAAATTCTCCAAAGCTGTTCACCAAGCTTACAATTACATTTCATATTTGAAATCACCAATGAAATCTGACAACAACTGTCTAATAAATTTTGTTTCAAAATCTCCAAATCATGATAAAAAAACACTCATGTGCAGTCCTAATCATGTGTCTCAGAACATTGACTATTTCTATAGCAACCAAAGCTTCTAAAGGCAACTGCAGACTTTACCAATTAGCGATTGGCTCTTCTATTTAGAAGGCTTATTGCACTTTCTCCCATTAATAGAAATACCATCTTTGTATAGATAAAAAGTCTTCGGTATCAGTAGTACAAGTGCCAACTCACTTTGAAACGCGACTGACAGGCAGCTGCAGTCGAGTGCTCACATGTGCTCTGAGAAGAGAGGCTACGCCTCACGGTAATGCACCTGCACTTGTAAACATTCAGATGTACTTAGGTAATTTCTCATCTTGGCGAGGTATTGGTGTAAAAACACTTGGTTTGTCTTCTAGTGAGTGTAAACATGTGGTATGAAAACAAATCAGATTTATGTCAAAATATCAGATCTGTGCACTGTGTAAATGCTGCATGATAGACCTGCTGCTGTCTATTATGATGAGAGACCAAAAAGAGAAAATCATGGTCAAAGTGTATTTCTTAGTGACTGTCTATCTCTATTTCATTGAGAAATACTAGAAAGCTTCAAGCCATTGTTTTAATTGTACTACTAAAAATAGTTTAAATGTTTAATAGTATGTGTTTTATAGCTGCTTTTTAGAGCTGAGTGATGCTAAAAAATAGTATCTTGATATTAGTGAAACCATCTTTTCATCCGAACAGTTGTAGCCAAATGCACTGAAAATCTTAAATGTTTAAAGATCTAAAGTACTGTAAAAATTCTAGTTAAAAATAATCAATAAATGTTCTACAATACATGTTTTCCACAAATTTCCACAATAAAACTCAAACACAGATTTAACAGAACAGAACCCTGCCCCCAAAAAGGCATGTCTATGCACTTTAAAACAAACAGTCCAACAGTGGAGGGAGGGATGGGGCTCTGGAGGTGGGCAAAGGGTAGGTAACCAGGACGGGCAGGACCAGGGCAGAAAAGGCAGCAGAAGCAGCCAGGTAGGAATTCCCAGCAGGAGGGCAAAGATGCAGGTCTACGGTGGAGTCAGGGGAGGGAGGAGCCATGGTCGAGCTTTAGCAGGTGAAACCAAGGGGACTCCAGGATGAGATGAAGCTGGCTGGTGTGGAGACAAAAGGGCTGGCAGGGCAGAGCCGGAGCGACGAGCATCTGAGGTGGAGCCAGGGTACCGAAGGACTGAGGTGAAGGTGGAGCGATCGAGGACCAAGGCAGAGCTGGAGGAAAGGCAGAACCCAGTGGAGACGAAGGGGTGGAGGAAAAAAGCACAGCTGATGGTTCGGATATCTGTGGTGCAGACAGAGGGAAGACGAAGAGTGGCAGTCCCAGGTGCAGCCGATGGAGCGAGAAGCCACGATTGTTGGACAAGCCTAGGAGGAGTGACGGCCACAGGAGTCCTAGGTGGAGCTAAAGGGTCGACTGGCCAGGGCTGAACTGGCGGGCACTCAACCCGTGGTGAATTCACAAGGTACTGAGCAGGTAAGTTGGGAGGAGATGAAAGGCTGATGAGAGGCAGGGCTGAAGGACTAGGCAGTGCAGGCAAAGAATTCACAGACAGTTCCCTTGGCTAATAAAGGACAGACATTAATCTCAGTAACTGCTCTCTCTGCAGACTTGGAGCATACAGATATATTTCTCTTGGCTGAATCGAAGCAGGTAGAGGAGGTGGGAGGCAGGGCGGGAACACGGATTTTAACAACTCAGTGTTATGTGCAGGGGCAGGCTCGGTGCAGGGAACATTGTCCACGGTGGGCTCAAGGTGTTGCTGTCGCTGGGCTGGTGGCAGTGGCTGGCGTGCTGATCTCCTCTCTGTTGTAGGTCCAGGAAGGCCCGCGTGTGTGCCTCTAAGAATTGATTGCCCTGCAAGAGCAGGATCTGGACTGCCGCTAAATGCATTGTTTTAGGTCCGTTCTTTTGTCACGATTTGATTGAAGCAGGATGAAATAAAAGTGCAGGATCAGAAAACCGCAAACAGAGCAACCGAACTTGCTAGGATGAGAAGGAACAAAGAACTGAACAAAACGGGTCTTAAATGTCAGAGTGAATCAAAGAAACAAGACACAGCTGACATGACTAATGAAACAACGAGTAAACTAGGAGACTAACTAGAAGCGGGAACAAAGGAATCAGAAACCAGCACAAAAACCAACTCACTGTGAAACTCAAACACAGATATAACATAACAGAACCCTGACAACACGCACCACTAGAACAATAAATGACAATACACAGTAATATTTACCAACATATACACTACTGTTCAAAAGTTTGTGGTCAAGTTATTATTTTTTTTTTTTTAATGTTACAACTTAAAATAACTTCTTTCTAACTGAATGTATTATATTCCTGGAGGCAAAGCTGAATTTTCATTTTACTCCAGTCTTCAGTGTCACATCATTCTAAAATAGTGAAATTAAATGTCTTTACTGTTACTTTTGATCAATTTAATGCATCCTTGCTGATTAAATGTATTAATTTATTTAAAACAAATATTTATGTAAATATACATAGTATATATGTACTGAGGGCTAAGCCCCCCTTGAGGATGAAATCCTAGAACCACCCCTGGTGACAACCCCAATCTGCAGTTACTTCTATCACATTAGATCCCTTAAAAAGGAGCAAAATCCAACAGCAGAAATGAATCACAAGACTCTACCGCCTCCTCTCTCCCTCTGTTCAAGGAAATAATCTTGGTGGTTTATGGCACACACAGACACACAAAAGACCCTGACTGAATTTATGATTCCACATGTTGGAGAGCTCACCGGCTCGACTCATCTCAGAGACTTTATTGAGTGTGTGTGTAATACTAAATAATTAGGACATCCTGTCATTCAGTGCTGTGTCCTAGATGTGTGCATACCAAACATGGCATTACATGTCTCAACATACATATTAAACATGAGCATAAAACTCTCACCTCAAACACAAACCGTATTCAGTATGTGAAGACTCATGTTTTGAGAATCTCAACTTTTTTTGTGTGTGTGCAGATGAGCTGTCAGTTCAGAACACAGAACGGAAATTAAGTCAGCTCATTATATATTCATGGGCTGCACATTTTCATTGGCCTGGCAGAAGAATATTTCAGGATTTCTTCAGTTTTCTGCTCTGGGTTTTATTATCAATATCTGAAAGCCATTTCTTTCCATTCAATGGAGAAACATTTCATGGAGGAAATGGAAATGTGTTTGAATCTCAGATGTTTATGGAGATTGCGTGGTTTTATAATATTCACTCTGGATCCCTGTTAATATTTTTAAAGTTACCATGAGAATTTCACGCTTTCATACAGTTTTGGAACCAACATTAAAACATTACAAACATTTCAAGCCTATATATTTAGTTTGGTTGTGTAGTTTGACCTTTTCACAAAAAGTATGATAACCTATTGTATTGTACCTTTGATGTACTCATATGGACTCTTTAGGTACAAAGGTGTATCTAACAGTGTACCACCCCAGCTTTTGTAGCTTTTTTTCTGAAAGTGTAGCATAGGTGCTCTAAGTATGGTATTGGAATTTTCCATACAACCATGATTTTATGATCAACTGTATTTAAAGGGAAACTGATGTATACAAAGACTATTTACTCTGGAGCTGCTGAGGGATCACATAGTCCTGTTGGTAGATGGCAATACCATCTACCAAAAACTACCAATACAATCATTGTATAACTAATTTATGTTTTGACGAATTGGTGGCTAATTTGTATGTTTTCATATGATCTGCTTGCACCCCAATGACAGATATTGTTTAGGGGTGGGGTTAGCAGTGGACCTTTTCATACGATTCAGAATGTATGCATTCATACAAAATTGATAGTTACATTTTCCTGTGAGATCGGGTGGTAACTAAACCACCTTGTTATAAAAAAAAAAAAAAACATGTTTTCTATTGACAGACATTAAAAATTAGCTGTGTATGCTGATCCTATGCCATCTGAAGAACTGCCATTGGGATAATTGGACATGCTAATGGATAGATCCTGTTTTCCATGTCCACTTAAAGCATTAAAATGTATTTCAAATTCACTGTTCAAAACTAATATAATAGACAAAAGTCTTGAATGCCATTTGAAGATGCTTCTGTTTGAAGTGGCTGTTATCAAACAACACTGTTACACATACTGCTTAATACTTTTAAACAGGAAATAAGGAAATAATATACTCTAAGAATATACTTAAGTACAAACAAAATGTAATGTTTGACACTTAATTGCATTCAAATGAAAGTGTACAGTACGTTAAACTTATATTAAATGCAATTAGCTGACCTTTAGAGTACTTTGATCCAAGTAGGGCTTAAGTAGGGGAGCGCGGGGCACAACCTAACGCGGGGTTAGTCGTAACACGCATGGTTTAAAACTTTCCACGCATGCCAGGATGATGAAACTTAGCGTATTCACTAGTTGCCATATCAACATTATTTAGAGAAAAAATTGCGCCAAAATTAAGAAATCTTTGGAAGACATCACTGAACATTTATTTAACCATAGCAAAAGTACATTTCTTACGTTTATTTTTCATCTCTGTTTTTTGTGTTAAAATAAGACAAATCTGATATTACTGTAATCTTCTATCTGTTATTTAACAGTTGAGATGGTTCTTTAATGCTGATCTAACAGCAGAAGACACGAGCCGCGGTTTAAATCACAGTTGTGCAGGTGGGGTGTGTTTTTAATTATGCTGTATTTAGCGTGTGTTTGTTGTCAATTTCGAAAATTAGGTTATTTTTAATTATTTAAAAAGGGCATTATTTTATTTAAAAAAATTATAATTGTATTTTATTGACAAAATATTTTAGTTTGTCTTGTATATTTTTTGATTATATCAGGTAACATTTTAAGCTGTCATTTGGTCATGTTACAGTGTACCCCACCTATGGGGCATGTTGTCACATTTCACTTCCATTCTTCCGGGGTAAATCAAGAAACAAGTATACACTGTATTAATGAAACAAAACCACATAATTGTACTAGACGTGTGAAATTAATGTGGGAAAAATAAATACTCTGAACCCCAAGTGGATTTACACAAACTGAGACAGTCAAAAAGTGTTAGGTTGTGCCCCGCTCTCCCCTACTTCTTTATATGTATTTTTTTTAATATAATCACTTGTATTGTCTAAAAATTATTTAAGTGAAACTTCCGAATGTACTGACAAGCATATATACTTAAGATTTTAAAGGGGGGGTGTCACACTCAGTTTCAGTCAATCTCATGTCAATTTTCAGTACCTATAGAGTAGTATTGTATCCTTCATATCTCTGAAAAATCTTTAGTTTTATTATATTTATAAAAGAAAGATACGCTGTACTGAGTCTTTCTGAATAAAACCAAGCGGCTGGAGCCATATCATGTGGGCGGAGCTAAAGAATCACGAGCGCGCTCAGCTATTGCGTTAAGAGCGTCTGAAAGCTGTGACATCCTAAAACTGTGGTATGTACTGTAACTGTATATATTTGCTTAGCAGCTTGAGTTTTACAACATTTGTGTGTGTTTACCCATGGTTTATGAGGACATGATTTGGTTTATGGACTATTGTATGCGATTTAACGTTAGCTGTAGCAAGCGGAATGGTTTTGCACGTCAGACTAGTGTGTGTTTACATAGAAAAACAATGGAATAGTAGCACATTTGAATGAAGAAATGTGCTTTGTGTGAACGTCCCCTAGGTTTAATATGAAAAAAAAAAGTGTGTTGTGGGGCGTGCATTTGCTCTCTCGCTCTGGTATATGTATATATATATATATAATATATATTGCTCATATAAGCCTTTCCGGGAGAAGAGCCCATACGGCCCGTACAAAGACATTCTGCCCTTGTTGACGTCACGCAGACTCATACTTGAAAAAAACTAGTATTTAGTAAAACTAGAGTATTTTTGGCATAGAAATACTCCATCAAACGTCCAACTTATATTTTGAAACTTTGTTCATGTTTAGCATGGGAATCCAAGTCTTTAACAGTGTAAAAAGCTCAGTATGCATGAAATAGCCACCCCCCCACCCCCACCCCTTAAATACACTACAAGCGCACATTCAATACAAATAAGCATGCGTGAAAGTCAGCAAAATTGTTTACATTTGCATTGAAAAGTCTTAAATTTCATTCCCTAATGCAGAGTTTGTCTTTGTTTACTGTTCCTCAAACAAGCCTGAATAAATCACTATGTGTCATCCAGTGCGGTCTGAAGTGGCTGTGGTGTGTTTAAGAGAGATTACAAATCAATGCTTCTCCTGAGCTAGTCCACTGTCAATAGTCTTTCTGATATGTTATCAACACCCCTCACACCCAGTGCAGTACATGAACTCCCAGTAAAACATCACATAAAAACAGCAGCAAGATGTTCATGATGAAATTGGACCACAAGGACTCTGTTTTCATTGATTTGAGTTGGGTCAGTTTGCAACAGTAGATATTTTTGCAAACATGATAGAAAAAAAAATGAATTCATAACACGTAAAAATTTGATAGGACCTGGACCACTTTCTACAGCCGACGGTTTACAAGCACCCACACATACTGATGACAGTGTAATATATTCAGGAGTATTGACTTGGTCTGGGTGCCAGATTTTCTTAGCCACTCTAGCCATTTTCTCTTTTTTTCAATAAATGTAATGAGTATTAAGTCATTTCTAGAAGGCATTTAAAGTCTGCATGTTCATGGTTATTGTTAATTGACATTAGAGGTCAGATTACTACATTTAGCCCTAAATAAATTGTGTTGTGGAACAACCTCTCAAATCTTTCAACCTCTCAAATGTAGAGTTGCAACCCCAAAATACTGCTACATATGATTGATGCAAAATGATACTCATTGCAATAAACTAAACTTAATATGTGATATACACAATATATAATAATAATAATAATAATAACAATAATAATAATAATTTGTTACATTTATATAGTGCTTTCTGAGTACTCAAAGTGCTTTACATATAGGAGGGGGGAATCTCCTCAACCACAACATCCACCTGGATGATGCGACAGCAGCCATATTGCGCCAGAATGCCCACCACACACCAGCTGATTGGTAGAGAGGAGACAGAGTGATGAAGCCAATCAGTTTATGGGGACGATTAGGAGGCCATGATGGACAGAGACCAATAGGCCAGGATGCCGGGGTTACACCTCTACTCTTTTTCCGAAGGACATCCTGGGACCTTGGTTTAACATCTCATCTGAAGGACAGTGCTCTTTGACAGTATAGTGTCCCCATCACTATACTTGGGCATTAGGACTCACACAGACTAAGGGTGAGCACCCCTTGCTGGCCTCACTAACACCTCTTCCAGCAGCAACCTGGTCTCCCATCCAGGTACTGACCAGGCACAACCCTGCTTAGCTTCAGTGGGAAACCAGTCTTGGGCTACAGGGTGATATGGCTGCTAGATATTTTGCCAAAAGTATTGTGACACCCCTCCAAATAATTGAATTCAGGTGTTCCAATCACTTCCATGATCAAATATGTATAAAATAAAGCACCTAGGCATGCAGACTACTTCTACAAACATTTGTGAAAGAATGGGTCGCTCTCAGGAGCTCAGTGAATGCAAGCGTGGTACCGTGATAGGTTGCCACCTGTGCAAAAAGTCTATTCGTGAAATGTCCTCCCTACTAAATATTCCACAGTCAACTGTTAGTGATATTATAACAAAGTGTAAGCAATTGGGAACAACAGCAACTCAGCCACAAAGTGGTAGGCCATGTAAAATCATAGAGCGGGGTCAGCACATGTTGAGGCGCACAGTGCACAGAAGTCATCAACTTTCTGCAGAGTCAATAGCTACAGACCTCCAAACTTCGTGTGGCCTTCAGATTAGCTCAAGAACTCTGTGTAGAGAGCTTCATGGAATGGGTTTCCATGGCGAAGCAGCTGCATCCAAGCCTTACATCACCACCAAGTGCAATGCAAAGCATTGGATGCAGTGGTGTAAAGCACGCCGTCACTGGACTCTAGAGCAGTGGAGACGTGTTCTCTGGAGTGACAAAACAACAATTTTTCTCTGTCTGCCAAGTCTAGGTTTGGCGGTTGCCAGGAGAACGGTACTTGCCTGACTGCATTGTGCCAAGTGTAAAGTTTGGTGGAGGGGGGATTATGGTGTGGTTGTTTTTCAGGGGTTGGGCTTGGCCACTTAGTTCCAGTGAAAGGAACTGTTAATGCCTCAACATATCAAGACATTTTGGAAAATGTCATGCTCCCAGCTTTGTGGGAACAGTTTGGGGATGGCCCCTTCCTGTTCCAACATGACTGCGCACCAGTGCACAATGCAAGGTCCATAAAGACATGGATGAGCGAGTTTGGTGTGGAGGAACTTGACTGGCCTGCACAGAGTCCTGGCCTCAACCCGATAGAAAACCTTTGGGATGAATTAGAGCGGAGACTACGAGCCAGGCCTTCTCATCTTCTAGGTCTTAAATAATTTTAAACAGGTCAATATATATAATATATAATTTAGTGATTCTACATTTCCTTTGTATGTTTTTTTTTTTTATTGTGCGATATAGGTCTTAAATTGAATTCATAATGGTCTTAAAAAGGTCTTAAAAGTCTTAAATTTGACTTGGTGAAACCTGCAGAAACCCTGTGCAAAGGGTGGGCCAACTCCGTATTAAACCCTACGGATTAAGAACGGGATGTCATTAGAGTTCATGTGAATGTAAAGGCAGGCATCCCAAAATCTTTGGCAATATAGTGTATATTTGTATCATTAAGGGAATAAATTAATTGACTGCAGTACTGGAACCGCTAACTGATATTTTAACCATAACATTAGCAAAAAAGATCTAAATCTGTAATGAAGTTGCACCTGGATGCACAACAAGAAAATTAGCTTTAATTACAGTATTCGATGAAGGTCAAAGTAAATGAGAAGCACTGGGAAAAAAAATACAATACTGCAGTCATAGACATTCCTATCTGGGCATATAGATTTTATAGGGCAGAGGTTGTGTGAGCTAAACACTGACATGTTCGATTCAGACAAGATTGAATTCAGGCAAAGTATGTCTTAAACACAAATTTACCTGACCTTTATTTTTATATATATATATATATATATATATATATATATATATATATATATATATATATATATATATATATATATATATATATATATATATAGGTGCATCTCAATAAATTAGAATGTCATGGAAACGTTCATTTATTTCAGTAATTCAACTTAAAAGGTGAAACTAATATATTATAAAGACTCATTGGATGCAAAGTGATATATCTCAAGCCTTTCTTTGTTATAATTTTGATGATTATGGCTTACAGCTTATGAAAACCCCAATTCAAAATCTCATAATATTATCTGAAATCAACAAAAAAAGGATTTTAAATACAATGTACTCAGTACTTGGTTTGCATGTACCTTTTGCATGAATTACTGCCTCAATGCGATGTGGCATGGATGCTATCAGCCTGTGGCACTGCTGAGGTGTTATGGAAGACCAGGATGCTTCAATAGCGGCCTTCAGCTCTTCTGCATTGTTCGGGTCTCATGTCTCTCATCTTTCTCTTGGCAATGCCCCATAGATTCTCTAAGCACAGTAATCCCATGGTCTTTGAACCAGGTTTTGGTACTTTTGGCAGTGTGGGCAAGTGCCAAGTCCTGCTGGAAAATGAAGTCAGCATCTCCATAAAGCTTGTCTGCTGAAGGAAGCATGAAGTGCTCTAAAATGTCCTGGTAGACAGGTGTGTTGACTCTGGACTTAAAGCACAGTGGACCAACACCAGCCAATGACATGGCTCCCCAAACCAACACAAACTGTGGAAACTTCACACTGGACTTCAAGCATCTTGGATTGTGTGCCTCTCCATTCTTCCTCCAGACTCTGGGACCTTGGTTTCCAAATGAGATGCAAAATGTGCTCTCATCAGAAGAGAGGGATGGACCACTGAGCAACAGACCAGTTCTTTTTTTCTTTAGCCAAGGTAAGACGCTTCTGACCACATTTGAAGCCCATGTCCAGGATCCGTCTGTGTGTGGTGGCTCTTGATGCAGTAACTCCAGCCTCAGTCCACTCCTTGTGAAGCTCCCCCACACATTTGAATGGCCTTTTCCTGACAATCCTCTCCAGGCTGCGGTCATCCCTGCTGCGTGTGCACCTTTTTCTTCCACACTTTTCCCTTCCACTTAACTTTCAGAATTCTTTTGCAATTACCTTTTGAAGCTTTCCCTCCTTGTGGAGGGTGTCAATGATGGTTTTCTGCACAACTGTCAGATCAGCAGTCTTCCCCATGATTGTGAATTGTACTGAACCAGACTGAGAGACCATTTAAAGGCTCAGGAACCCTTTGCAGGTGTTTTGGATTAATTTGCGTATCAGAGTGTGACACTTTGAGCCTACAATACTGAACCTTTTCACAATATGCTAATTTTCTGAGATTTTGAATTCTGGGTTTTCATAAGCTATAAGCCATAATCATCAAAATTCGAACAAATAAAGGCTTGAAATTTATCACTTTGCATGCAGTGAGTCTAAATAATATATTCATTTCACCTTTTAAGTTGAATTACTGAAATAAATGAACTTTTCCACGACATTCTAATTCATTGAAATGCACCTGTATATGTATAGTAAATAAATGAAATCCAAGTAAAATTAGCTTTCATTCAGATCATTATTAATGTATTCAGTGTTAATTAGGTTAAAATACACTGAATCATTTTCAAATGTTGTCAGCATTTGAAACCCTACAAACATTATAATCATTCTAGCTGCTGGTTCAACATTTTAAACATGTTTGAAGGCTCTTGGTCTTGGTCTGCTCAAGGAGAGTTCTCTTCTGGAAGGTTTTCTTTTTAAAGGTCAAAATGTCCTGTCATCTTCCCTCAGGACCTTCTTCTGTGATCTTAAGCATGGAATGTGTTTCTTTTCATTTCTGAGTGCAGAGGTTATTTTAAAGATGGTGCTGTGGAGGTCGTTTCATAAATGAAGCCATCAGCTGACTCTTCTGAATGCTCAAGGGATGATCTTAGCTTGGATACTGACACTCAATCCAAAAAAAAAAAAAAAAAAAAAAAAAAAACATGTAAAGCCCTGCGAGTTACATGAAAAGACCTTTGAATCTTCATGAGCTCTCTCAGTCAAAGTGAACTATGAACGCATACAATAACTTTCAGAACTGAAAACTGAAATTACTCAAAAACTTTGTGATGTACATAAAAATGCCTGCTGGGTTATCAAAAACTTGGCCTGCCAAATCAAGATGAAAGCAAGATAAATACGATTAGTCACAAAAAGCAGAAGTACTCACATTTAAAGGGTACATAACACAGTTTGCATCATTCATATCTCTGAAGAGTCTTTAGTTTTATCATATTTATAAAAGACAGATGCGCTGTGCCGATTCTTTCCAAAAACAGCCGAGCTCATGGAGGCGTGCAGTGGGCAGAGCTAAAGAGTCACGAACACACACACACACACACACTCACACACACTATACACTATACATTCATGTCATTTACATTATAATGAACTTACGCGCTGATTGCCAACAAAACACAGACATTTTATGCAGTTTCACTCACCGCCTGTGGTTTCGACTCATGACCGGGATCTTTTATCACTGGGACCATGCCATCTTTCAGTTTCAAACGATTTGCAAATCCAGTGTCGAACTGGGCCTTGTTTATAAAACATTTGTCAACAAAATGCCGGTGTAAGGGTGGATCCTCTACAGCGGTTTTGACTGCAGGGTTGCCGAATGACTTAAGAAACGTTATCAGCAAGATGATAGAAAACTGTACATTTCTCGTCTTTACCACCCACTGCAGCTTATACCAACGACGGAAATAAGCGCAGTTACAATAGCTAAACATGTGGGAGAGCGTGGCTATAATGTGACTATATTGTACTGCAATAGGTAACACTTCAAAGTCAATACCAAATCAAAACTAGTTAGCACATCATTTGTAATTGAAAGAATTTAATGACAAAATCTAGTTATGGTTACACTTAAAATAGTTACAAAATAAATGTATGAGATGATGAAAAATGATACCATTAATCGTACCCAGCATGTGTTACCTGAGAGAGAGAGGGAGAGAGAGAGAGAGAGAGAGAGAGAGAGAGAGAGAGAGACAAAGAAGAGAAGAGAGCAAAGGAGAGAAGAGCCAAAGAGAAGGCCCCCAAGAAGAGCGAGCCAGAGAATAAAAGACCCAGAGAATAAAAAGAGCCAGAGCAACAGTTACAATCTTCTTTTATCTATTCCTTGACCATGTGACTGAAACCCTAATGTGAGCCATTCAAACTGACCAATCAGACCAAACTTCCCCCACGGTGTTGCAGGTGTGACACACATTTGGCCTACAGGCCTTCAGCATTTCTTTGTCTTTAGGAATTCCAAATGGCCCTCCTGGAGAGAGATGGGGGTTGAAAACAGTAAAGCAAATGTCTTTGTTCATTTTCAAAAATCAAATATCTTTGATTATTTTCAATTCTTTCACCGGGAACAAACAAACACACTTGCACAACTCCGTTGCTGCTCCGGAAAAGCAAACTGCGTACTGTACCCTTAATGCTGGATTATTTGGGAAGCTGAACAAGGTTATCTTTAGTAACATTTCGTGGTCTAAAAAAACTAAATGACAGCGCTGCCGACGGCTTCCGTAACCTGAACACAGCTCGTTAATGGACGTGCTCTTGCTCTCGCTTTGGTTGATGTGTGTGTGCACTTGCTCATCTGGGAGACGTGCACATACAAGGAATTCCACCCTTTATGATGTTAAAGAGGGCCAGACTCAAAAAAAAAACTTTACGAAATGTATATAAACTATGAAGGAGTGTATTTGGAACAGAAATACTCTTGCATACGTCCAACTCGTTTTTTGAAACATTGGCCATATTTAGCATGAGAATCCAACTTTTTAGCAGTGTAAATAAGTCAGAATGCATGAAATAGCATTATTTGAACTATATTTGACACAACAGCAAACCTGCAGCCTGTGTGTGAGCAAAAAAATAACTTACACCTACAAAGTGGGCGTTTCTTAAAGGCACAGCAAAACAAAGATTGTTTCTAAGGGTCAACATTATAAATGGACCTCAGGGGAAAAAATGTAATAATAAAAACTGTAACCCCTTTAAAGTTCTCAATGCACACTGTAAATGTCATCACCAGTAAAGCCCTCCTGGCCTATCCATCAAATTTTGATTGCAATGTGTTTGTGTTTCTGTCCATTTCTCTAGATTTTTATATTTGAGAATAACATCTACTACCGGGCCACTGTGGAAAACAGATCCATCCGTCTTGTTTCTACTGGGAAAGAGGGTGTGATTTTCAACGGCCTAAGCGACTGGCTCTATGAAGGTATGAAAGATTTGTTTTTATGCCTTGCAAAACTAAATTTTTTTTTAGATGAGACTCTGTCAGGACAAGAACTGGCCTGACTAAACCAGCAGAAAAACCCTTATTATTGAGCCTTGACAACTAATGTGAACTTAGCATCTTTGCATCTTTAAATAATATTATTCCAAAATTCAAGTTCAGGGAAGAAGGAGGCGGAACCAGCAAATGGTTAAAGTAAAGTGTAAAGTCGCAAAATAAACAGAAACAACATCGAAAAGAGTGGCAGTGGCCTTTTCTGCCAACTGCTGTCTATAACATAATAAAACAACAACTTAAAATGTCCCAGGCCTGGTCCTCTCTTGGCCTTCACTGTTGTCGCTCCACCTTATATCCTTCCAGAACTCCTCCATGGGACTTGTTAAAGAGGGCCATACCTGTGTGTATAGGTCACACAGGTGTCTCTCATTAGGATTTGCTCCGCTCCCACGGCTATTGTCCCCACCCTGCTTCACACAGCCCAACGCAGGTCGCTGGCCACCCTTGAGGGGGCAGGGTGCACCATAGCGGCCACAGCACCTGGGGGTAAGGATAGACGAGGTTAGAAAAAGGAAACAGAAGGATGAGGAGGAAAAGGAAAATAAATTCCTGGCCCGGTTCCCCAAACACACTGCTGCTCAGTTCTCAACTAGCTGAGAGGCCCTCATTTGCGGTGCCATGCAATGGTACTGGACGCCCCTCGGTGGACGGCTTCCAACTCCTCCGTCCCCTGGTGGTCGACAACGACTCCTACGGCTTTGGGCGCCCGGCAGCGAGCCCCATTCCCTCACTCTGTCTGCTCCTTTCCATCATGGAGGATGGCAGCAGGCCCTGGCCTCTGGTGGCGAATCCTCCATCCCCGCATTGATGGCAGTTGCCTCTCCATGATCCTGTGATCCAGTGACTAATCGATTTGAGCAGCCGTTGTTGGTACCACTCCTCCGTGCTGCCCATCATCTTTGTCACTGCAATTCCCTTCAGCAGCAAGGGCTCTTGACAGTGTGTTCCTCCAAGGTTTCAGCACCAATGTAGCAAAGTTCAGGTTCAGGGTTCAAGTTCACAAAATAAACAGAAACAAAAAGAAATGAGCAGCAGTGGCTTTTCTGCCGACTGCTGTCTAAAACCTAATAAAACAACAAAATGTTGCAGGCCTGGTCCTCTCTCGCCCTTCATTGGTGATAGATAGTTTTCTGTGTATTGTCAAAGAACCAAAGAATGAACAATCAATAGCCTAGAATCTCCCAGATTGCACCACTACCTTTGACAGGACTCTATGGTTGTGGATTTTCGCCATGTGTGATGTGAGTCTCCCATTTAAACTTTAATCTGAGCTTATTGCAGCGACTGACCCTTGCCATGAGTTTATGAGGTGGTGAAGGTCTTGAAATTGACACTTATTATTTATTGAAAGGGTTGAATTTATTAAAGAGAGCAGAGACTCGCCCTGGCCTATTTCTGTTGCTCCTGATCTCAGTCTCTCTGCCAGTGTATGATTTATCCCTCTATTATCCATCTACTATATTTGCATTCTTTAGTTTTTACATATTGATTTTGCAGGACATGCAATCATTAAAACATAGTTTTGACTTATTCTGATTGGATGATCCATATTTAAAGCCATTGTAAAACATCCAATAATCACACACCTCTGACGTTATTTGAATTCTACATTAATGTGCCAAGTTGCTTGGTTACCCTAAACAGCTTACAGGTATCCCTTTTCTACCGACACGGTTCCGGTGAAGGTTCCTGATATGTGTTTGTTCTCAAACTGTTCCGTGCATTACAACTGTAGAAAAAGGGAATTTCAGGCCAGAAAGACCGGTTCAACCCCAGCCCTAAAAACTTGCTGGTCTCGAACGGAGCCAAGAAGCGGAGAAAAGCTGTTGCTGTCTATGGCAGTCATGTTAAGCAATATAATAATGTTGCACTACATTGCTCTTTAGATCTAAATATATAAAACTCTGCCAATGAGAGAGACTCAGCGTGCGAGAGAGCGAGTGAAATAACGGTTTCATATTCAATATATCAGATGAGAGTACCAAGAGTTTATGCAAGCTGTGAAAACAGAACTGCACAAACACCAGGATGCACACTATTTGATTTTAGACTGGCTATAGTCAGATAAACAACATTTAAAAGCGTTATATCACAGCTCATCCATCAAGTCTGTAGAAACACGGCTGGTTCGCAAGAGGCTCCAGTTCGCCTGGCCGAGAACAGGCTCTGGCTCCAAAACCTGAACCATTCTGGTGGAAAAGGGGTAAGGGTGAACCCCCAGGCAAGATGATGTCATTCTTTGAGATTTTGAGTATACTATACATCTGGAAGAGGACACAGTGATGTATTATCATTACATAATGTTTCATATAACTCATATTACATTCACATCAGGTTTCATTAAAATTTCTCCAAAGTCTTATGGGTTGCAAATGACATAAGGGTGAGTGATGACAGAATTTTAATTTTTGGGTGAACTATTTGCTTAAAGGTGCACTGTGTAAATTTTAGCGGCATCTAGCGGTGAGGTTGTAAATTGCAACCGTCCACTGCTCGCCCCTCCCTTTCAAAGCACATAGAGATGCTACAGTGGCCGACACAGGACAAAAATGTCATCGTCGGAGAGAGCATAGAGTGACTAGCGCTCTGTAGAGAAGTTTGTCCGTTTAGGGCTACTGTAGAAACATAATGCCACAAAATGGTGACTTCACTGTAAGGGGACCTGCGGTGTATATAGAGAGAAATAGCTCATTCTAAGATAATAAAAACAAAACAGTACATTATGTAAGGTCTTTATACATCGCTGAAAGCATAGTTATGTATATTATATTGCATTTCTGTCAATAGATCCTTATAAATACTTTGCATTGCAGAAAACGGCATCTTCTCAACATGTTGACAACACAAACTCTTCTAGGCCTCAGCTACAACTACAGTGTTTAAAATTAGACATTGTTCACGGGCAGCCGGTGAAGACCATACAGTAGGTGGTCATTATGCAAATTTGTTACAAGTAGGTTCTCATTTCAGGCAGTTCAGTTAGATCTTTGAAACTTTGCAGACATTTTAAACTCACAAACAGCTATATTACACAATACACAAACACTAACACTTTTTTTTAATTTTTTTTTTAATAACAGTAAAGTAGCTGGCAGCTAGCCTGGCTCCGCCCTCCTATGTAATTCCACTCAATTTGAATTTTCCTTCAGTACTCCGTCTGGGATTGCAATATATTCTCTGGTTTTCTCCGGTCAAATTTTAACCGGTCCAATTAGCGAACAGAGGGAGTGGCTGAGAACGATGACGTTGATGTCGTACGCTAGTTTGAGATGACATATGTCACGACCAAACGTTAGCGATTGGTTATGGCAGATCCAGAGTGGCTCTAGGCAGATCCAATACTCTTAAACTTCAACAGAGTACCCGCCTTCAAGGAAGTTAACGCTTGTCAATGGAGAGTGGCCAGACTCTCTGTACAAATGAAATGTACGAGAGTCTGGTAGGACCAGGCTAGCTGGCAGCAGAGATGCCAGCGATCTACTTTAATTCTATGAATTCTGTGAAAATGCTTTACAATACTCTCTACAAAATTATGGGTTAAAAACAACCCTGGGTCAAAAAGGAACCCCAAAATAGGTGGGAAATTAAAATCACACAGGAAATTACTACAGTAAAAACACAGGCAACAGTAATAGGCAACGGTGAACATTTATTTATAAGCAAAGACACCAAAAATGGATATAGGCAAGAGTAAAAGCAGCATGAAAGTTGGAAACACATGGATAGCGAAGACTTACTCGTACTCCAACTCTGTGAAACACCCGTTCAGCGCAGTTGTGCTATTGCTTCAAATTCACTAGCCGACAATGCATTGCATACTACAGTACAAAACTGTAATACATAAATACAGTGGATTAGTGTTTAAGAGTTTACATGTGCCCCGTGGACGTCTCTCTCAACTGGCCTTGACTACTTGTCCGCGGGTTTATGGTCGGTCACTGTTCATGTGAATGGCTTACAGCCGTCGAATTCATCTGGAGATCCTCTGAATGATAAACGAATTGTCGAGCTTTGATGCAGTCTTAGGCTGTTGAATACAAATCCAGAGTCTGTTCTGCGTGTTGAGGAGAACAGGTGGCTGATGTGCATTCATTGGCTATGGAGTTTATGCCTGCTGGACCCTTCTGGATATGGAGTTCCCTGATGTGCTTGGGGAAAGGTTAATGTATGTTAATTCAGATTACCCATTCCAACCCAAAAATGCTGAAATAACCAATATCCATCATTACAAGAACAGTTTAATTCCTCCAGCTGTATGGAGTTGCATTAAAGCTGAACAATCCATGGTGTTCATTTACTTAATGTGATTTGAAAGTAGCTGAAAGTTATTATGTGGAAAGTGTTCTAATCAACCTCACCCCTACACAATCTCCTCTCTGTAATTTGGAGATCAAGAATGTAGATTGTCACATTGTTGTGAGCAAGTATGCTTTCTTAGAGTAGTTCATCACTTTGCTGAGAGGATATTAATTAGCTCAATCAGTCTGCATAATCAATGCTGAGTTTTAATTACTCCTGGATAATCAGTGAACCGCATGTCGTTCTTGCTGTGGCAGACCACGTCTGCTCTAATGAAGATCATGAAATGAACCCTGCAAGAAACTCACAGTAAGGCGCACTTCATGCAGTCTTGTGGCATTCGTTTCTGCATATTCGCAAGATCGGACATCCCGTTTGCCATTTCATAATTCAGAAGGGTGCCCAGAATGATTCAGGGTCCCCTATGTAATCTATCCTTTTTGCCTAACCTGCAATAGTGCAGATTGGTAAGAGTGGCACAGTACATGAAGAAACATCCGAACCGTTCAGTTTGCTTGTCTTGGTTCGGAGCATGTGTGCGTCGCACGGTTCGATGCACCTCATGCCCGTATGTTACCTCGTACAGTGGATGTCCTTTTTGCGCGAAATAAGAGGTGTGTGTGGACATACAGTAAAATAAGTAAACGACAGTAAAAGTGGAGTGCTGCAGGTCACGTCACATGTAGAAATGGCAAGTGGGAGAGATAAGGAAGGCTGCCCGGAGTTGGAGGATGCGCCAGCGGCGTATAACGCCGGCTTCACACCGCACGCGCAAGCAGTCCCAAACACACATGCATATAACATGTTGTATATAAGTAGTTCACATGATAAATGTAACATTAAAGTTAAGATATGATTCTAGTTTTAATAATTTAAACAGGCTTTTGAAGTTTTTTTGGCCAAAAAGCTGCTCACGCTGAATTAAAGCCACAGTGCATTGTTCTGATCAAAATTGACATGAAAAATGTTACGCCAATGTGTCAAACTCTGTAGACAGCGTAAGCAGGAGACAGCCAGTTAGGAAACAACTTCTACATGATATAACAATTTTTTTAATACTGTATCCTAAATTGTGGATAGTTAAGCTATATATCATATGCTGAAGTGAATTACTGGAGTGTTAATGATTAAAAGAAAAAACAACAAGAACTGTACAGAACCGAAAACCGTGATACGAACCGAACCGTGGGTTTTGTGAACCATGCCACCCCTAGTAAATGCATATTGTTGCTGCTTTTTTTGTAGGGGGAGCCTATTCAAATGTTTAGTTCTTGACTTATTTGGGATCAAAAATTAATGTCTCCGCAGGTCCCTAGGCTCAGGGATTTTTAGAGGCCCCCCACCCCCAAAATATATACAATATCCTGAAAATCGACAGAGCAAGAGAAAGCCTGTTTCCACCTGGTATTAAGATGCGTTTTCTGTGATCTGATCACAAGTGGTCAGCCAAGACACATTACCGTTACACGTGGTATTATCACGCGTTTCAAATGCATCTTCTGTGATCACTTGCGTTCAGATTTTGTGGAGACACTCTGCTCGTTTTTCGTCACGCCACGTTTGGTGCACGAAAGAATTTGAAAGAAACGAAACCGTTGCGGCTTTACACAAATTAATATATAATAGTGGCCTATATAATAATTAATTTTTATTATTAGGAAGGGTATTGTGCCATCTCCCGGAAATGTTTTGCCGGGTGAGATATCTGCACACGTACACCCAATACAACGACATGCGTATGACTCGTATGTTGTATCACTAATAATCATCATAAATATTAGTGATAAAATAAATATCACTTATAGGCTAATGGCTATTCGAGTGAGATGATTCAATCTCTGGTTTTAATTGAGGAAAACAGAAATAAGTAGAAAGATTTTACGGTACTAATATTTACCTATATATTATGAACCATTTATCATCTGTAACACCAAGAAATAACCACTAGATAGCTGTATAGCCCTATATACAGGGTTTCCGCAGGGTCTTAAAAGGTCTAAAAAAGTTTGCATTTTCAAAATCAAAATTTTAGGCCTTAAAAAGTCTTAAATTAGCTTATGTATTGAGTTCTAGGTCTTAAATAATATTAAGCAGGTCTTATTTAGGGGTGTGCACGAATATTCGAACTGTAATTAATATTTGAAACATAAAAATACTATTAGAATTTTACTACGTTGCTTTGCTGGCCGTAGATGCAGTGAATCCATGATAAATCCCACTAAAAATTGCAGTTATAACTAAATCCACTGGGTGGCGCTGTGGAGTGTGTTAAGTTGATTGTATTTGATCACATAATGTTGTCGTTTGCCTCGCAATGTTTGGAATTTCATAAAAACAATATAAACACGATAACCATACCGACTCGAGTATATGTAGCCTACGTTTTGCACGACAACTGGCGTTTTTTTCCTACTCGCGCTGCTTGAGCTTATAATGCTTTTGTTCTTTAGGCATTTTTTTTTTTGTTTACACATATTGTTTAATGTTTTTAACTGAAAGAAAACCTAATGTAAGCTTGTTCAGAAATGGTGACAACTTAAAAAAAAATAACATCTTTCTCATTTTTGCAAAATAACGTCATTTAAATAAACAAATATTCAAAAATGTGTTTTTTATGAGCCCAAATATTTGAATACAATATTTTTGAAAAATGCCCATCCTTAGTCCTAATTTTCCTATGTCCATGTAACGCTACCTCTAATGCTACAAATGAGACCAGCATGCATCGTATATTACAGCCAGTCTCTTTCTGATTGTACCACAGAGACATAAAACTGATTTTATTCTTCAGCAAATAGTTCTCCAGTTCTTCCAGTTCTGCGATTGTGGGAGCGAATGCGAATCATTACATTTTTCACCTGCCGTATCACATAAGCGCCAAGGTCCAGGCAAAGCGATGCCGCAAGGTGGATGAATGATCAAATAAAAAGAATAATAGCACTAAAAAAGAGTTAATAAAAGTGATGTAAACCACAAACTCAATTCGGTACTGCCACACAGTCTGATGTCAGATACTGAATGTGTTCTGTTTAGGCTTATTGCCCTTGAACGATCAAATACACTATGCTAAATACACTATTATGTCCATATTGGTGGTTATGTCTTGAGTGAAAAAGATTGGGAGACGTGTGTCAGTGTTGAATCTGCACATTACTGTTTGGTCTTAAAGTGAAAACAATCTAATATAGCATATACCCGCTCGTGTCTGTGTCATTAATGTTAATCAAACAACAACAACGGGGAAAAACAGTACTTAAACTCAAAGCACTGTTTGTATCTGTATCTTTATGTTGTATTTATTTGTCCTATTCTGCCCTACAAAGGCAAAAGATCGTAACTCACTAGAGTGTGGAACTAAGAAAAATTACTTTAAAGATTTTTAGTTGTCCAGCCAAATTATTCTAGGCAGGACACTGGAAATCTGGCAATTAGATGTTTTAGTAATGATCTACATAAAAAAAATCTTGAGCTCAAACTTGACTTTTGACCCCTATTTTGAAGTTACTGTACTCTGCCTTTGTATTGTCTGCAAAAAGTGATATATCAGACCAAGGCAGATGGCAGTAACTTCCACATTATCAATATTTAGGTTGCTGATCACCATTTACAAAATCATTACAGTAACACCTGTATAAAATCTAGTGACTATGGCATTTATTTTGGATGGTTTACAATTGCTTTTATATGGAGCAGTTTGGTCGCCTATTCATCGGATAGCTGACTAGACTATTTATGCTATAGGCTGCTAGCTAGCTAAACAAAGTAGATTGCGATCTATCTAATTTGTTAGTCTAAAATGCATCTTTTGTGTTAAACTATTTTTTACCTTGATGTCTGTGTTTCAAAGCCACCTCAACCATCCTTAAACGCTATTAGTAAAAACAACCACTCAACTGTTTGCTTACCTACACTTTTATAAAGGTATCGGGTGTCAGAAGTGCTTCAGTGACAGTATGACACAGGCTGCACTGTAATTTAAACACAGCAAATTTTAATAGACAGTAACTCAAGGCTGACACAGTAACTTCTAAACAACGGCTAAACAATAGAAGAGTATCCAAACTTATTTTCTCGATAAAATAACAGAATTGACTCAAGATACTTATCCACATGATAAAGGAGGTCTTTAATGTGTCAAAAATATCAATAACTCATTTTTGACCAAAAATGAGGTTACTGCCATTTTGCCTTTGTAGGGCAGTATTGTCTTTTGTTTATAAATTCTTATTTTATCACTGACTGTTTACTTGATTACTTAATTACTTGAGAACTTATATTAAGTAATTTCTTATTGCTGTGGTTTAGTATAACCGAGGGTAACGCAGATATGACGGCATTGACAGGCGACGCCCTCACACACCCCGGTTCATTGGTTAAAATAGCAATTTTCTCACAATTTACAAATAGTTGGAAACATTTGGGATATTGTACATACTCAACTGAACAAAATATATAACACTGGCCTAGTGGTTTTTCGATATTTTACTGAAAAAAAATGTACATAGTGCACCTTTAATACTTTTAACAATTATAATCATTTACACTGTTATTATTGCATAGTGTTTCATGTACAAAAACACTGAGGTGCAAATAGTATTTATACTAGAATTATATAATATATAATAGAATGTATTGCTATTTAAATGTAGTGCAAATAGCCGCTGCCAATAATTTAAATGTATTTTGTAATTAGTTTTTTCTTCATTTGTTAAGTTAATTTGAAGTGTCAGTTTTAACATTATTATTAGTCAAATCTGGGCACAGAGAAAGCATTTTGTTACTTATACTAGCGACATACACTCACCTAAAGGATTATTAGGAACACCATTCTAATACTGTGTTTGACCCCCTTTCGCCTTCAGAACTGCCTTAATTCTACGTGGCATTGATTCAACAAGGTGCTGAAAGCATTCTTTAGAAATGTTGGCCCATATTGATAGGATAGCATTTTGCAGTTGATGGAGATTTGTGGGATGCACATCCAGGGCACGAAGCTCCCGTTCCACCACATCCCAAAGATGCTCTATTGGGTCGAGATCTGGTGACTGTGGGGGCCATTTTAGTACAGTGAACTCATTGTCATGTTCAAGAAACCAATTTGAAATGATTCAAGCTTTGTGACATGGTGCATTATCCTGCTGGAAGTAGCCATCAGAGAATGGGTACATGGTGGTCATAAAGGGATGGACATGGTCAGACACAATGCTCAGGTAGGCCGTGGCATTTAAACAATGCCCAATTGTAGCCTCTTTTTCCTATTTGTAGTGGAGATGAGTGGTACCCGGTGGGGTCTTCTGCTGTTGTAGTCCATCCGCCTCAAGGTTGTGCGTGTTGTGGCTTCACAAATGCTTTGCTGCATACCTCGGTTGTAACGAGTGGTTATTTCAGTCAAAGTTGCTCTTCTATCAGCTTGAATCAATCGGCCCATTCTCCTCTGACCTCTAGCATCAACAAGGCATTTTCGCCCACAGGACTGCCGCATACTGGATGTTTTTCCCTTTTCACACCATTCTTTGTAAACCCTGGAAATGGTTGTGCGTGAAAATCCCTGTAACTGAGCAGATTGTGAAATACTCAGACCGGCCCGTCTAGCACCAACAACCATGCCACGCTCAAAATTGCTTAAATCACCTTTCTTTCCCATTCTGACATTCAGTTTGGAGTTCAGGAGATTGTCTTGACCAGGACCACACCCCTAAATGCACTGAAGCAACTGCCATGTGATTGGTTGATTAGATAATTGCATTAATGAGAAATTGAACAGGTGTTCCTAATAATCCTTTAGGTGAGTGTATAATAGCTTGATCAGTCACACAAAAGTAATCAGAATATTGACACATTGTGAGATCTTGACTGTGGTCTCTCCTCCTGTTTGAAAATCTCAGCAAATCAATTGCCTGTTATTTGCCTGTAATTACTAGTACTATAGAAATAAAATCATAAGAAAATATTTGCAAAAAATACTGAACAGATAAAGTAAAGTGCCTTCTTTTTAGCATCTTTTTTGTACCTTCTATATACTGAATATGATCAGGTGAAAGCACATTTTAAACAGGTAGCACTTATTCACACACGTAATCGTTCTCTCTAATGCATTCAAACAAATGTAATCTTACAGTGCTTATCTGCTTACAGTTATCTGCATCTGATTTTGAATAAGCAGAAATCTGTAATCTACAAACCCGATTCCAAAAAAGTTGGGACACTGTACAAATTGTGAATAAAAACAGAATGCAATGATGTGGAAGTTTCAAATTTCAATATTTTATTCAGAATACAACATAGATGACATATCAAATGTTTAAACTGAGAAAATGTATCATTTTAAGGGAAAAATTATTTGATTTTAAATTTATGGCATCAACACATCTCAAAAAAGTTGGGACAAGGCCATGTTTCCCACTGTGTGGCATCCCCTCTTCTTTTTATAACAGTCTGCAAACGTCTGGGGACTGAGGAGACAAATTGCTCAAGTTTAGGAATAGGAATGTTGTCCCATTCTTGTCTAATACAGGCTTCTAGTTGCTCAACTGTCTTAGGTCTTCTTTGTGGCATCTTCCTCTTTATGATGCACCAAATGTTTTCTATGGGTGAAAGATCTGGACTGCAGGCTGGCCATTTCAGTACCGGATCCTTCTTCTACACAGCCATGATGTTGTAATTGATGCAGTATGTGGTCTGGCATTGTCATGTTGGAAAATGCAAGGTCTTCCCTGAAAGAGACGACGTCTGGATGGGAGCATATGTTGTTCTAGAACTTGGATATACCTTTCAGCATTGATGGTGCCTTTCCAGATGTGTAAGCTGCCCATGCCACACGCACTCATGCAACCCCATACCATCAGAGATGCAGGCTTCTGAACTGAGCGCTGAGAACAACTTGGGTTGTCCTTGTCCTCTTTAGTCCGGATGACATGGCGTCCCAGTTTTCCAAAAAGAACTTCACATTTTGATTGGTCTGACCACAGAACAGTTTTCCACTTTGCCACAGTCCATTTTAAATGAGCCTTGGCCCAGAGAAAACGCCTGCGCTTCTGGATCATGTTTAGATATGGCTTCTTTTTGACCTATAGAGTTTTAGCCGGCAACGGCGAATGGCACGGTGGATTGTGTTCACCGACAATGTTTTCTGGAAGTATTCCTGAGCCCATGTTGTGATTTCCATTACAGTAGCATTCCTGTATGTGATGCAGTGCCGTCTAAGGGCCCGAAGATCACGGGCATCCAGTGTGGTTTTCCGGCCTTGACCCTTACACACAGAGATTGTTCCAGATTCTCTGAATCTTTGGATGATATTATGCACTGTAGATGATGATAACTTCAAACTCTTTGCAGTTTTTCTCTGAGAAACTCCTTTCTGATATTGCTCCAGTATTTTTGGCCGCAGCATTGGGGGAATTGGTGATCCTCTGCCCATCTTGACTTCTGAGAGACACTGCCACTCTGAGAGGCTCTTTTTATACCCAATCATGTTGCCAATTGACCTAATAAGTTGCAAATTGGTCCTCCAGCTGTTCCTTGTATGTACATTTAACTTTTCCGGCCTCTTATTGCTACCTGTCCCAACTTTTTTTGGAATGTGTAGCTCTCATGAAATCCAAAATGAGCCAATATTTGGCATGACATTTCAAAATGTATCACTTTCAACATTTGATATGTTATTGTGGCTCCTCATGGAGGAGTGACGGGAGTATAAAAGGAGGAGCGACGACATGGCAAGACGAGAGAGGACCAGGCCTGGATTTTATGTTGTGTTTTTGTTTTGTATGTACATTATTGTGTTTGGTTTGGTTTTTAGGCGGCAGTCGTCCGTGAGGGGCTGCCGCCGACGTTATGGTTTATTTTTGGATTAAAGTTTTTAAATGTTCACCGGTTCCCGCCTCCTTCTTCCCCGAATGATTGATTGCGTTACAGTTATCTATATTCTGTTATGAATAAAATATAAGTTTATGAGATTTGTAAATTATTGCATTCCTTTTTTATTCACAATTTGTACAGTGTCCCAACTTTTTTGGAATCAGGTTTGTATAGTGACCCATAGATAAAATAACTGATGAAAACTTACTATTTTCATCTTTCCAAACAAAATTTGCACTGCAAAAAGCAGCAATGATATTTAACTTTTAATGTCGATAAAGCCTAATAAGCTTGACATGTCGTAGGAAAAAATATTTGCACACTAGTGTTCCAATAAACCACGTTTATTTATTTTATTTTTTTCATTTAATGTATGTTATAAAGCAAACTTTTGTGATATTTCGGAGCTTACTTAGATACTTTAGCGTTTAGCCGCAAATTTCCTCGGAGCGAAGATGGAGCGGCGTTTCTGATATTAGTGAGCGAGGAGTGGAGCAGGGAACAGGAAATGGTGAACCCAGAGCGGAGCTGGAGTCGAGTGATTATTGAATGCTTAGAGCATGGAGGGGATATTGCTGCCGCTCCACTCCGCTCACATACTCTGATTCACACAAATGTATTAGGAAGCCAAACAATTAGAATATAATAATAATAATCATCATCATCATTTTATATTATTTTTATTTTATTATTATATATTAATATTATTATTATTATTATCCCTATGACAGTAATAACCATACATTGTAAAACAAATGCACTGTCAAATAAATAAATGACTTCATAAGTAGGGATGTCACGGTACCAAAATTCCAGTAGTCGGTACCAATACTATAAAAATGTTACTGTACTCTGTACCAATTTCGATACCACAGCAAAATATTTTTATTTTTATTTTATTTAACTTTTTTTAATGTAATTAAATTCAATGAGTTTATTATTTATGATGATAATCATTATATGTAAATAATACATAAACATTTAAAGGCTGTATGCTGTTTGAAAGTAAACATCAAGTGAGAAATAAGCAACGATCTAGGCATTATTATTATTATTATTATTATTATTATTATTATTAGTAGTAGAGACGTATTATTATTATTACATAGAGACGTAGCTAAATCTACTGTACAACAGTAGCCTAATATATTCTGTCAATTTCTTCACGTTAAACCAAGCTTTTATTTTGACGGGTTGGCGTGAAGACCTTTGAGTGTCTGTGTTCATGGTATGACCGTTTTCTCAAATGAAACGGTAAATGCTCATGAAGTGACGGTTTATGCGTTCGTGTCCTCATATAGTGACACGGCAGAGACTACAAAGATAATGAGTGTCACGCCTCCACGCAGAACATGCAGAAGTAATATTTAAATAGTATTTTGCAGTTTAATATTCACAGTGTTACAAACTTGGTGTTGATCGAGCTCACGAAGGCGAACGAGAACTCTGACCTGGAACTTTTAATGATAAACTCAGGTAGCCTAACATGCAGATAAAACACCAGTAGACGTGAACGAGAACCGACAAACACTAAAGGCAAACAGAGGGCTTAAATACACAGGGAAAACAAGGTGATGACTAGACTAATTAACAAGACACAGCTGGAACAAATTAACTCATAATGACGGTGACCATAGGAACACAGGAGTGGCGGGAAAACCGAACAAAGGAACAAACTCAAAGACAAGCAAAACAGACTAGACATGTAACTATTATATATTCGGCTAGTCTGAAGCCCAGCGCTTAGATAAACACGGAAGCGACTGAACGCAGTTGCGGGGACCGGATATACTCGGGAGTCGGTACTACCGGTACTACAGAAATGCTGGTATCATCACATTTGTTAAATTTCAGTACCGACTTGATACCGAAATACCAGTACTTGTGACATCCCTATTCGTAAGTATATTTTTTTACTATACGGGATGGGAATTATAATACTTTTGTTCTAATTTCTACACTTGCAAGAGAAAAACCCTTGAGCTTTTTCAAATTGCAGTTGAACTTTTTTTTTTTTTTTTTTTTTTTTTTTGGCAGAAAACACAGGATCACGAGTTGATTGTGTGAGCAAAGTGCACACTCCACTTTGAAATGTGCAGAGCAAACAGACTTATTTAGTCACAGCCTTTTACTATTTGATTATAGCATAAAGACATTGCAATGTTAAAGACGTTTTATGTGTTAAGTTCAAATATATTTTCGGTTCATTATGAAGCTGAGAGAGATTAGACTGGTGGGCTGCCACAGTCTAGTTATGAATGGGAAACACTGCTATGTACTAACATTTAAATGATTAATTTGGTACAACGCCCTTATTGTGTACATACATGTTTTTTTTTACATGTTTAAGTATTTATACCTTATATAGTGTGACCCCAAAAATTTTACAGTTTTTTAACTATATATTTGAATAAATATGACAACAATCACATAACCCACAGAGAGATCGCACTGTCAGAGAGTTTGGGGATATTCACACATAATTTATATACACATAAAAACAGGATATCAGTTTTAAAATCAAACATTTTAAAAGAGAACCATACATCATGTTTTTTTTAAAACGAATAAGCATTAAGCTGTCGTCAGCAAGTCATTTCCCATCGTGCTTTTGATCAGCGCAGTCGGTGGAGAGCAACTGCACCCGACTGCAGAATCCGACAAGTCCGCCTTGCCATTGCGAGAGTTTTTTTGACACACGTCAGCATGGCATCAGAGCAAGTCACACTCGGACACATTTCTAACCGGCATGCATCTCGCGGTGATTACCGGTGATCGGTCCTGCGCAGATTTAGCTCATCTCAAATGTGCCTAAAGGAAAACAAGAGCAAACCAAAGCCACTTGAAGTCAAGCCTGCAAGGTTAGCAAAAAAATACATAAAAATGTAATGCCTGCTAACGCTGTGGTACACAAAGGAGACCAGATGCCGTTTTTTTTTTTTTTTATGGATGTCAATGGAGGAGAGGCTTCACTATGCGGAATAACCTGCTTTTGTGGGAAAATGGCTTATCATTTAATGAATCGATAAGAGAAGTCACGGACAATTGTGTAACATGTATGATTCAGTTTATGGCACTTCTATGGTATCCTCAAACAGTGATTGACTGTCATACATCTCTTCATCACGGCACCTGTTAGTTGATGGGATATATTAGGCAGCAAGTGAACATTTTGTCCTCAAAGTTGATGTGTTAGAAGCAGGAAAAATGGGCAAGCGTAAGGATTTGAGCGAGTTTGATATGGGCCAAATTGTGATGGCTAGACGACTGGGTCAGAGCATCTCCAAAACTGCAGCTCTTGTGGGGTGTTCCCGGTCTGCAGTGGCCAGTGTCTATCAAAAGTGGTCTAAGGAAGGAACAGTGGTGAACCGGCGACAGGGTCATGGCCAAGGCTCATTGATGCACAGTGCATCGCAGTTTGTTGTGTATGGGGCTGCATTGCTGCAGACCAGTCCAGGGTGCCCATGCTGACCCCTGTCCACCACCAAAAGTGCCAGCAGTGGGCATGTCAGCATCATAACTGGACCACAGAGCAATGAAAAATAAGGTGGCCTAGTCTGATGAATACAATTTTCTTTCACATCACGTGGATGGCCGGGTGCCTATGTGTTGCTTACCTGGAGAACACATGGTCAGGATGCACTATGGGAAGAAGGCAAGCCGGCAGAGGCAGTGTGATGCTTTGGGCAATGTTCGGCTGGTAAACCTTGGGTCCCGCCATCCATGTGGATGTTACTTTGACACGTACCACCTACCTAAGCATTGTTGCAGACCATGTACACCCTTTCATGGAAACGGTATTTCCTGGTGGCTGTGGCCTCTTTCAGCAGGATAATGCGCCCTGCTACAAAGCAAAAATGGTTCAGGAATGGTTTGAGGAGCACAACGAGTTTGAGGTGTTGACTTGCCCTCCAAATTCCCCAGATCTCAGTCCAATCGAGCATCTGTGGGATGTGCTGAACAAACAAGTCCGATAAACTTACAGGACGTAAAGGATCTGCTGCTAACATCTTTGTGCCAGATACCACAGCACACCTTCAGGGGTCTAGTGGAGTCCATGCCTCGACGGGTCAGGGCTGTTTTGGCAGCAAAAGGGGGACCAACACAATATTAGGAATGTGGTCATAGTGTTATGCCTGATCGGTGTATATTATAGTTGGATTTTGTTTTTGTACAGCACTTTGGATGGTCTTTTGGCTGTTTTTTAAATGTGCTTTATAAATAAAATGAACTTCAACTTGAATAATAAGGCCGTCTCTGAACAAATGACAGGAAGAGAACAGAAAGACAACATGATGCTTTTATTGGTATTTTAAACGAATGTTCTGTTTTTGAAAGGATGCATCTGCATCTAGTGCATGACATTGAACATTTATAAAAACTGTTGCCAAACACATGAAATTAAAACAAATGATTTAATCTTCTGTTTGTATTTATAATCCAGTATTTATATTTTTTCTCAAGTGGGTTTTGAAGGAACTGCTTCAATGACTATGTTGTCCCTATAAGCTAACTAAGCTAAGAACACAATGAACCTTTCCATAAAGATAATTTTGTCAGTTTATGACAAAACATGAGTGTTTAGATTATTCAACCTCCGTTTAATATTTACCTTATTGAAGAAGTTTTCAGATATCTGTCAGAAACATGTAAAATGTAGGATTTAGGTGGGCTTAATAGGGTCACTTTCCCTAATGATGTGATTTTTAAGCACTAAATCTGGCAGAACTGCCGAGTGCTGACAGATTTTGAAGCACCTCCCTACAACTCGCAGCGATATGCTGCCCGCCTAGCACTTTTTGCCTTTCTTTTGCATGAAGTTCAGCAGTTTCCGACATTTTGACGCTCTCACCACTTGCTCTGCACTACTGTCAATCCCACAATCCCTCATACAAGCCTGCCATTCAGCTCCCATAGAGAATTAATTGGAAATGCTGTTCACTCTCAGTCAGTGGACATATATGTTAACCCTTGAATGCATAAAGAGGGTCAAATTGATATGTATTCTTTTCCTATGGAATTCTGGATACTATATAACTATATGGATTACTTAAAAATCTGTTGTGACTTTTTTGCCCTGCCTCATACACCAACCCTGTGTCTGAATATGCATATCTCCCTACTATGCAGTTGGTGAAAAGCAGTATGTGAAATGAGTAGTAGCTTTCCTGTAGCTCAAACAATAAGAGCGTGGCGCTAGCAACGCCAAGGTCATGGGTTTGGTTCCCAGAGAAAGCAAGAACTGACAAAAATGTGTACCTTGAATGCAATTTAAGTCGCTTTGGATAAAAGCGTCTGCCAAATGCATAAATGTTAATGAGTAGTCTGAATTCAGAGTATTCATAAAACCGGGATAACCTACTACTCCTGCCATGATTCAAAAGTTTAACAGTTTGAACAATACAGGTCATTTTGACCCCCTTTATGCATTTGTGAAGGTTTTTTGGTTCATGCATTCTAGGGTTAAGAAAGTCAAACTTTCTCAATGGTTCCGCTCTTAGTCGCTGACAGTGTTCTATTTGGCTGTCCTCATATGATCATGTGGTTTGTCTGGAACAGTTTGCGATGCTTATAGCTGTAATAAAGTGATTTTTATTTAAGATTAATGTACTTTAAGATCGTCTCTCTTTTGTCATCTGACTTGCATCCCATTATTCAGTAATCTTATTGGGGCTTGTTTTGAGGACACATTATGATATGCATGCAGCTTCTTGCTTTTCTGATAACTAGTTTCATCAGTTACCCATGTACCCCGCCATCCCCAGATCATTAATCTGATTAAAACATGTCTGTGTTTTGTGTGCAGTCATATGATGAAGTGTCATTACAGCATTTTAGACTGCAATATCTTACTAAGGCTCTCTATTGCCCCCTGCTGAACTGACTTGTACTGTTTGCAAAGAGAAAGGAAACTGTAATTTCTGTTTCCATGAGTTTCAGTGTTTTATATACACCCCTTTTCTTAATAACATTTTCCTATCCTGTTTGTTCTGCAGGAAATATTCATGCTCCTCATATGGATTGCATTTATTTGCTTGCACCAGAAAAGTCCTTAACCTATAGTTTACAAAATGTAGTTCAAGAATTAACTAATTACATTCAATTCAATTTATTTAAGGGGATTCTATATTATCATCTCTTTTTTTAATGAAATTGATACTTTTATTTAGCAATGACACATTAAAGTGACCAAAAGAGACATTTATAATGTTACAACTGAATTTTCAAATCAACAGTTCTTTTGAACTTCTGCTCATTAAAAAGTATCACGGTTTCCAATATTGTGCAGCACAACTCAGCAAATCAGCATATTAGAATGATTTCTGAAGGACCATGTGACACTGAAGACTGGTAGCCTAGAAATCTAGACACACTCTAGCGGCAGCAAATCTAATTTGCCGCGAGTATAGTCTAGCAACTCTCGAGCTGGAAAAACCAAACTCTGGTCAGGCCAATCACATCGTGTATAGAGTTGGTGGGCGGACTTAACATTATAACGGCAGAGTTGCCAAGGTTCCGAATGCTACATAAAAACAAAGAAGCTGGCGAACAGCGGTCTTTCGAATCGGCTTTGGCCGCGACTCTGAGAGACTTGTTGTTAAACTTTTCTTTGAGAAAAGAACAAAGAACGGCACTGAAGTCATTCTTAAGAAAGGAAGATGTGTTCGGAGTTTTACCGACCGGATACGGCGAAAGTTTAATCTATCAACTAGCTCGGCTTCACCTTCTTCGTTGCTCTGGTTGGTTGTAGAGCTATCCTATTGCATGCAGAGGGAGTTTGAAAGACAACCATTTATCCCGCCTCTCGGATTGAGCCCTGCCAATAGTGAGTTCCCAGACCCAACATCTTGATGTGGGTCTGGCTTGTCAGGCTAGAAGTAAAAATGCCGAAAATTCAGCTTTGATTACATTTTCAAAATATATTTAAATAAAAACTTTAATAATTTTAATAATATTCCACAATGATACTGTTTTTATTTTATTTTTTTGTAAATGCTTGGGTGAACATAAGATACTTTTTTCAAAAACATGTTAAAAATCATCCTGACATTACTCACTCGTTAATTAAATTGCGTCTATGGAGGGGCCGGAGAGCTCTTGGATTACATCAAAAATATCTTAATTTGTGTTCCGAAGATGAACGAAGGTCTTAATGACAGGTAATTAATGACAGAATTTTCATTTAAGCCTTTAAATTTGGACATTAGTATATAAATATACCACTATATACTAACATTAATTTATAGTGACTTGATAAGACAAACAACCACGTCTATTATGTAATACACTCTGTAGTATGTAATATGCATAACATAATAAAAAATAAAAAAAGATACAATGTCATGCAGACACACATAAAAATCACATAAAATTAATGTCCCAACACTACATGAAAAAAAGATGGGGCATCCGCTTAGATTTTTAAAACCTGTGATGTAGCATTTGTCACGCTATACGCTATTAATAAAAAGTAGCTTGTTACTGGGAAATGTGCACTAATTTGAAAACATTCTACTGAAAAATCCAGTCAAGGTAGAAGTGTTATAACTTCAGTTTAATCACTGCTGAAAACAGACTGTCTAAAAGTGTAAAAGTCTTTTAGATTAGCTGATAATGAGGCTGATGTGGTTTACACTCACTTTATGACAAGAGAGCATAATCACACAAAATGACCAGCGCTCTGACAACACCTTTCAATTTGCTACTCTGAGACATAATACTACTCTGATGCTCTATCAGTATTCTGCACAAAAGAGTTAATGATGCTGTTTTTGAGATAAAACCGAGCACGAGTTTGGCTCTAGGGATGGGCCAGGATGGTCGACTAGTCTCCTGGTTCACACTGACGGCATAAGTGCTCCTGATCGACTGCAACAGCAGGAGTGATTTGTGTTTCTGACAAGTGACAGCTGGAGCTCTAAAAAAATAATAATGTGAAACAGTTTATTTCCTTTTATAACTACTATAAATTATTAAATGGTCTTTATTTAATATTCATGAGGAGGATTTACAGTGAAATGGTAATTTATTAGTACACAAAACAGAAGCTAAACCTCACAGCACATATGAAGTGTCTAAATCCAGTCCGATTTACTGAGAGATTCAGTCCATAATGAGAATCAAACCCGCGGCTATTTCAGTTGGATAATAGGTGGGGGGAAGTCGACTTTAATACCATTTGACAGTTAGTGTTTTTATTGTTAAATAAAACTAAAACTATATTAAAAAAATAAATTTTTTCCTTTAACTAACTGAAATAAAATATGTTTAAATTAATATTATTATATGAATATTTCAGTCAGGACCACTTCGTCAAGTATATTGTTTATTATCATTGTTGACAATGAAAGCATACAGTTAGTGTTGGCGGTATGGTTCTGTTCTGGGCAAGAACTCCCCACGCTTGGACAGAGCGGGGAGAGCAGCAAGTCAACCCCCCCGGGGTACAGAATGGAACCAGTATATGCATATGTAATTACAATTTCACATTAAGTGAATGTAGACAATACATGAGAGAAAATCTTGCCATGTAGAGACCTACGGAAAGAAACAAGGCAAATTAAACACAGGTAAAGGTGGAGTTGGGGTTGGAGGAGGGAATTTGTTTGCGAGGAAGAAATGCTGAGAAATGTGAATTTAAATGGCCGCGGTGATAAGTGTCGAAACTGGATTGGTACACGTCAGGAACAGCTGGCTATCAGCTGATGCGAGCTTGACTGACGTGGCCTGCCTGAACTGACGCGATGCTTGATAATAGTATATAAATACGAAGTGTAATGCCAAGTGCAAATAGCGCGCCTTGTTGGCAAGCGCTATTACACTAGCTCTACCCAACAATGCCTAGTTGGGCCACACAAGATTAAAAAAAAAAGTTTGCTTAACCGTCTTCAGTGGCATAGTCAGTAAAGTGTAAGGTTCATGGAATTAGGTTTTTACACGATCGACCCAGGTTCGAATCCGCTCTTTGAGATCGTTCTTCTCCCTTTTCCCATCACACATCACATCGGAAAGGCATTTACTTTCAAATACATAATGATTAAAAATGTATAACATGTTCTAAACGTGGAAATAAATAATGGCAGTGAATGGCTGTTTCTGTTTTGAAGTCCATAAAAGTGTATCCATCCATTATAAAAGTGCTCCACACGGCTCCGGGGAGTTAATAAAGGCCTTCTGAAGCGAAGTGATGCGTTGTAAGAAAAATATTCATATTTAAAACTTTACAAACTGTAATCTCTAACTTCCGCTAACTGTTGTACGTTCACGAGAGACTGGCGTTCCAGCGTATGGCGTAGGACGCTCCGATGTATGAATATGCTAGTTCTTGTGAGAACAAAATTTTTGTTTTGCTCTATCCTCTGCCCTTCTGCGTTAGTCACCAGAACTTAAGCTACACCTGCATCCTAAGTCATGCGCTGGAACGCCAGTCTCTCGTGAACGTACAACAGTTAGCGGAAGTTAGAGATTACGTTTTGTAAAGTTTTAAATTGGATACATGCACTTTTATGGACTTCAAAACTATATATTTTTTTATATAACTCAGATTGTATTTGTCTGCAAGAAGGATGTCATATACACCCAGGATGGCTTGAGGGTGAATAAATCATAGGGTAATTTTCATTTTTGGGTGAACTATCCCTTTAAGGCAGCGTCCATTTAATAATTTTAATGAATTAATAATAATTTACTTATGTTATTATTGCATCCCTTTAATGTACAACAATACTGAGGTGCAAATATGTATCTGCCAAAATAAAGTATAAATAGCTTCTAATTACTATTTACACATATTGCAAAGAACTGCTACTTTTACATGGTGTAAAAAGAATATATCACTGTTTTCACTTAGTGTAAATAGCATCACTAAGAAAACGCTGCTATTGTCATTTAGTGCAAATAGCCGCTGCCATATAAATAATACTAAAATACCACTGGTTTGATGTACAGGAATGGCCATTTTGTATTGTTTTGTTTGCAAGGGTTCCCTGAGACCCAAAACCAAACATAATTGCCATATAACAATAAAATGCTTCCTTTACATTGACTGGTAAATTAATTGTAAGACAAACCAACCTACTAGTTTCGATTATGCATCCATTTTTGGCAGGATGCAAGCTATGTAGTGGAAGAACTACATAACAAGTAGCTTTGTTCTTCTTTCTTTTTTAAATGAATTCAAACCAAAACTGCTGCAATAACACGCAGTAGTGTTCGTAATGACAAATGGCTTTAGCTGAGTGATTGTGTTAGCATGTGCTAGTGGAGCTGAGCAGACCTCTACAGACCTTCACCCTCACTGAATTATCTTCTCAATGAACTCCAGCTAATTAAGTTGCTAATGGTTTGTTAGAAGCCTGTTATTACCCTGATGTATCCAGTGAAGGTGATGAACAACACTAAAGTCATGTTTGTTAGGGCTTATTTGAATTTAAATGAGAATCTTAGAAATGTGCTGCTTGCAGACATAGAAAGATGTGTGCTGACGCGTGGAACGTGAACAGTGGACTTGATCGATTGATCTCTCAATGGTGCAGTATGATCAATGAGGAGTAGAAATGTCAGAAGAGGACTCTAAAGAAGGCATGTTCTAACACATGTTCTTTATTTGTACATTGTCTGAGTATATTTAGACTAGAAAATGTGAGAACTTACACACAACTAAAGTGTGTATACACGGTAAACAGGCAGCAGCTTTAAAACCTAGTCAGCTGCTTCCCTGTTTATTGTCTACATGCACGTCTTCCTGAGGAATATTCACACCCACAGTGAAAAAGCATAGTGACAGATGAAAAAAATAATTCAACAGTTTTCTCTTTGAACAAATTAAACTGTGTGGTTGTGAATTTTTTCAGAAGAACAAAGGATGCATTGAGCGCATTGATTATTTTTATTTTTTATTTTTTTAATGAAATTTGTGGCAAGACATTATTTGTGATAGACATAAAGCAATATACATATAGATACATAGATACTGACCACTGCAGACCCCCACACAGGAACACCCCACAAGAGCTGCAGTTTTGGAGATGCTCTGACCCAGTCATCTAGCTATCACAATTTGGCCCTTGTCAAACTCACTCAAATCCTTACTCTTGCCCATTTCCTGCTTCTAACACATCAACTTTGAGGACAAAATGTTCACTTGCTGCCTAATATATCCCACCCACTAACAGATAATGTGTCGATAATGGAGACGTTACATCAGTACTGACGAAATGGGGGTTTTGCCTAGAAACCAATTGCCTTCGAGATCTACAAAACGAGCCAATGGCATGAAAATGCTATGGGTTTGCGGAATTTGCATAATGCAGCTCTGCCCCACCGCATGGGTATATAAGGAGTTGCATTGCAACCTCGCATTATGTTTACCTGCTGAGGAGCCGAGGCTGAGCGTCCTGGCCGTACCAGCGGTACAGCAGTTGTGGCATGGAGACGTAACATCTCCGTTCCCTTCCTTCAGGGAACGAGGGTTACATACGTAACCGAGACGTTCCCTTTCAGTCAGTACACAACGAGTTATGTCAGCACTGACGAAATGGGGGTCCCAATTCAATCTTGCCACCCTGGCTGTCTTCCAGCATCCTGTGCTGACCTGAGCTCCCTGCCGTGAAACCTGGCACGAACGAGGGGCTGGGCTCAGCTTACCAAGTTACACTGGGAAGAATATCCCACGTGGAGAAATGCAAAACAATGCCTACCCACAGGGAGGACTTAAGAACAAATATATGGCCCTTGTAGGAGCTAACATGAAACACTCTGGGTTATCCAGCCGCAGGTGGAATATTTCAACCGCAGAGGTGGCAATGTGTCTTGCCAAGGGAAGACACATGCTTGAAGAGACTTACCATTGAAATACACATGGGGGGTTGCCCAACAGGGGAACCATGCACATGGAGGCACCTAGACTAACACGAGGGCTAACCGAGCGGGCATGCACTCTGGTGTCGACGTCAACAGTGCTGGAGGAACTCATGGCTTACTGAGAAACTCACCTGAGTAGAAATGCGCACGCATCCAGTCCGTGGAGTGGAATGGTGCAGCAAGCGATGACACCTGAGCCTGTCCAGTTACTGGCCCCTTGGGCCGAGTACACGAGAGGAACTGGCAACACTCGTATTATGGAACCTAGCGAATGTGTTGGGTGTCACCCAGCTCTAAGTCTATTAGCGAGACACCATGCACTAAGCCCAAGAAGAGGCAATACTGAGTGGAGTGTGCCGAGACCCCAAGAGGGCATGGCATGCCCTGAACCACAAGTTCAGAGTTCAATGGTGAGACAACCTCTGCTTGGAGAGAGCCTTCCATTTCTGCTGCTCTCCATAACAGACAAGAACTGGTCTGAGGTCCTGAATACTGTGACCGGTCTACGTAAGCGCAAGGGCGCGTACTGGACAGCGCAGTGCCAAGGCTGGGTCTGCCTCCTCCAAGGCAGCGCTTGCATGTTCAGCACCAGAAGAGGTGGGAACCTTGGGCACACATCCAAGCCGGGATCTTAGGTTATCAAATGAGAGTTAGCCAGCTCGAATTCCAGGCACGCTTCGCCACTGAAAAAGCCTGCAGGTATCATACCCCCTTGATAGGAGCTAGGCAATCAAGAGTGTCACTTTCATTGAATGGAACTTACAACTCAAAAGGACTGTGAGGCTCAAAGGGAGCACTCAGCAGGGTAGATAACACCACTGCGAGGTCACAAGAGGGCATAAGACCTGCGGATCAGGTCATGCTGTCCTACCATTTTAGAGTCCACCAGGTCATGGTTAGCCAATATAACGGCCACCTAAACCTTCAGGGTAGAGGAGACAGCCGTCACTGCACCCTACTTGGAGGAAGGAGAGCAGAGACCCGAACGGGCATTTCCTGGGGTCTTCTGGGGAAGAGCGCCAGGTGACGAAGAGGTTCCACTTCAGTGCATAGGCCTGTCATAGACAAGGCCCTAGCGGAAGTTATGGTAGCCGCCACCGTGGTGGTAGGGAAAAGAAACCTGCTGCGTCCCATCAGGGCCCACCTAAGTAGGCACTACCGACAGGGACGTGGGTGCCAAGGGTGCCCCATCTCTGAGTAAGGAGTAAGAGTTCATAGAACCAGGTCCAGCCGGGCCAATACAGGGCAACCAGAAGAAGCTGCTCCTTGCCCTCTGTGATCTGCACAAACTCAGTGGCTGAACCTGTGAAGCTCGTAAGCTGCACGACTCATCTTTTGCTGGGATGAACATTACAAAGCGACCTCAGATGCTTCAGACTCGAAGGAGGAGATGGCGGCCGAGTTGCAACATCCGGTGGAAGCGTAGACCACCTTATCGGTTGGTGTACGCTACTGTCACTGTGACCTGAAATGACCTGAAGGCCCAAACAGTTGAAGCGCCGGAGCACGAGGTCGCTGTGTTGCAAAACCCGGTCTCGAGACTGAGCTAGTTAGCCAGTCATTGAGAAAACTCAGGATGCGAACCCCGTGTGCCTGAGTGTCACAAGGTCTGCCTCGATGACTTCAGTGAAGCTACCCTATCAGGGCTACCCAAATGGGAGAATTGTGTACTAGTATACCTACCCCCTGAAGGCAGACCGAAGAGACAGTCTGGGTCAAGGAAGAATGGAGACATGAGAGTACACATCCTTCAGGTCAGCACTGCAGACCAATCCAGTGGACAAACACATCCGAAAACGCGTTAAACCGAGGAGATTGTGCAAACTAAGTCGCATAGCTGAACCTGTGGGCGAACCAGCTGAACATTTTGGAAGCTCTATTAAGGCTGCCCGAACTGAAGCAGCGGTTGTGCGAGCTACAGGTGTACCCACGATGGGGCAGCGAAGCGGAATGAGCGGCCCAGACATGGGGAGGCGTGGGATCATCCCGAGGTGTGTGCGGGGTCGAATTCTGCGCCCTGACAGAGAAGCCCAAGAAAGGACTAGCATTCCACGGGGTCTCATCTGACAGGGGGCTGGCGACAGAGGGGGCTGAGAGCAGCGAGGCTTTGCGTTGCACACTGTCAACCGCGCCCTCTGGGGCTCAGAGGTAGGGAGGTCAGCTCTAATATTAGACACCACCAACCGTCACGCCAGCGGAAAACAGAATTCTCCCCCGGCTCTCCATCAGGGGAAGGAGTGGTCCTGCTGCCATCCCCTGAAGAACTGACACTTAACTCCGAGCTGTCCATCTCAGGAGTGCTGCTTAGCCTGGCATCTGGCAGGCTTAGGGGCAGAGACAGGGTGCGCCACCTAGCTGCGACCTCCTCCACGCTGCGGCCCGATTGAAGGCTGCTGCTGGGCTGAGCGGGAAGGACGGGAGCCGCAGGGGGGCGCCCTCGGCGGCGGCAGGCTGAGGAGGCTGAGCTGGTGGTTGTGTGAATGCAGCAGTGGGCCCCCTGGTCAGCACAGCTGTGCTCCTCAGGCTGCTTCAGGGTGGCCGAGAACTGCTGGGCAAAGTCCTCGACCGCGCCACCGAAGAGGCTGGTCTGTGAGATCAGGGAGTCAAGAAAACCGATCCGTTCAAAGTCCCTCATATGCCAAACTCAGCCATAGGTGGCACTCCTGGACCACCAAAGTGGACATCACCTGACCCAGGGGCTGCGCAGTGACCTTTGTCGCTCGGCGAGCAAAGTCAGTGGCAGTGCGCACTTCCTGCATAAGCCCTAGGTCATCACCACCCTCGTGCATGATTTAAAACCTTGAGATATAAGATACAATTTTGAGATAGTTTGAAAATTAACTTTAAATAAATTCAGAACTTTGTGTAAGAAACTGATAAGGTCTGAATTGCAAGATAAAAGTAGCAGTTTTTCAGAAAAATAATTGCGAGATGTTAACTCAAAATTGCTATAAACTTGAAATAAACTTGCAAATGTGATCAATCAATCATTTTATTTATGGGCACCTTTCAAGACACTCAAGGAAACCTTACAAATAATAAAATGCATGAAAAATTTAAATACTAGAATTATATCTTGAGATAGAGTCATAGAAGCAGAAGACCTGAGAGATCGGGTAGCTGAATATACATGAAGAAGTTCACGCAAATATGAAAGTGCTAGATTGTGGAGAGCCTTATAAGTGAAAAGTAAAATCTTAAATTGAATCCCATATCTAATTGGAAGCCAATGGAGTTGCCTTAAAACTAGAGTAATGTGCTCATCTAATGGTGTTTGTGTAATGATCCAGAGTCAGAATTGTGTTTATTAAGTTGCAATTCTGAGTAAAAAGTCTGTATTGCGAGATAAACTGAATTGCGAGAAAGATGTTTCACAATGCATTGTGGGATTGCCTTATCCATGAATTGTATGTGTAATGATGCTTAGCTTTTGGCCTATTTGGAACAGCCTATACACAAGGGCACATTAAATGTTTTGTTGGTTTTTAGAATGAAGAAAAGATGATGGAAATGCTCAGTCTGAACAGTAAAGTCTCAGCTCATTCAGCTATAGCTGTGTCCTCTGATTAAAGAAGAACAAGTGTATGAGGACTGTGTGTGCGCTAGATGCGACTTTACTGTCCTCCAGCTCTAAAAACACACACTCCTGTTTCATCTGTCACTCAGCTCTGCCATTAAACCTCCCTGTGTGAGCAATCAACAGCCCAACAAGCTTCCTGGCTCACTACTGAGAGTGTGAGTGTGTGTTTGTCAGAGTAAAGGGCACAGAGATACACGCAGAAGACAGGAATGAGAGAGAGATGTGTTTGCAGGGTTTCTGACATCTTATGTCTAATGAGAGCTGTTTTTGCTGTTTTGTACAGAGATGTCTGCGGCAGGCTTGCTTTGGTTCGTCCATGGGTCAGCGTCTCTTTAATGATCAGATTCATCATAAAGTTCCCATGATACTCAAAAGCACTTCATCCCGAAACATCCGCATCATGCTCTCTAGGCTTCAAAATATGTTATTGAAACTCTGAACTGATGCTGTTATTGTCCTAAAGTTCACCCAAAAATGTGGATCAAAACGTTCAAGCTTCAATTTTCAAAGCTATTGGTTATGGACCCAGAAGATTTGATATGCACAGGATTGTGGGACATCATTGGCAGTGAAGGTTACATCTATACTGCGTTCAAAGGCCAACCAAATGGAGGCATCTCATTAGACAGGATGTTAAACAAACATGGATCCGGATGTGCTGTGAGGATGATTCTTAACATTTTTTAAAGGGTACATGACACACACAGTTTCCGCTAATCTCATGTTAATCTTGAGTACCTATAGAGTAGTATTGCATCCTTCATATCTCCGAAGAGTCTTTAGTTTTATCATATTTATAAAAGACAGATACGCTGTACCGATTCTTTCCGAAAACAGCCGAGCTCGTGGAGGCGTGCAGTGGGCAGAGTCACAAGTGCACGCACATGCACACACACACACATTACATCATGGCATTATCCCTGAATAACTTTCTATTCACTATACGTTTTTTCGTGTTGTTTACATTGTATGCACTTACGCGCCGATTGCCAACAAAACACAGACATTTGATGCAGTTTCACTCACTGCCTGCGGTTTCTACTCATGCCCGGGAACAAACAAACACACTTGCAGAACTCCGGAAAAACAAACTGCACCCACTGTGTCCTTAACACTGGGTTATTTGGGAAGCTGAACAAGGTTGTCTTTCCCTCACAACCAGAAACACACTTCTTTAGTGACATTGTTGATTCTGTGGTCTAAAAACAAAATGACAGTGCTGCCGACGGCTCCCGTAACCATCCAGGATAAGTGCCCATACAAGGAATTCTGCCCTTTATGACTTCATACAGGGCCATATTCCAAAAAAGGAAAAAAACTTTCCGAAACGTATTTGAATCCTAAAGGGGTGTATTTGGCACAGAAATACTCTGTCATATGTCCAACTCACTTTTTTTTTTTTTTTTTTTTTTTTTTGGCCATGTTTAGCATGAGAATCCAACTCTTTAACGGTGTAAATACACTTACCTAAAGGATTATTAGGAACACCTGTTCAATTTCTCATTAATGCAATTATCTAATCAACCAATCACATGGCAGTTGCTTCAATGCATTTAGGGGTGTGGTCCTGGTCAAGACAATCTCCTGAACTCCAAACTGAATGTCAGAATGGGAAAGAAGGTGATTTAAGCAATTTTGAGCGTGGCATGGTTGTTGGTGCCAGACGGGCCGGTCTGAGTATTTCACAATCTGCTCAGTTACTGGGATTTTCACACACAACCATTTCTAGGGTTTACAAAGAATGGTGTGAAAAGGGAAAAACATCCAGTATGCGGCAGTCCTGTGGGCGAAAATGCCTTGTTGATGCTAGAGGTCAGAAGAGAATGGGCCGACTGATTCAAGCTGATAAAAGAGCAACTTTGACTGAAATAACCACTCGTTACAACCGAGGTATGCAGCAAAGCATTTGTGAAGCCACAACATCAAAGTCAAAGTCAGCTTTATTGTCAATTCTGCCATACGTACAGTACATACATACAGAGAATTGAAATTCTATGACTCTCAGACCCTAGGTGCCTAACAACAACAAAACAATAACAATAACAACAAAAGTTTAACAGTAACAACAACAGAAGAAAGATTAAAAAAAAAGATGGATATAAGTGAATTATAGAGGTAAAGTGGCGATGGCAAATCGTGCAAACAATAGTAACAATAGTGCAATTTCAGATTTAACATGCACAACCTTGAGGCGGATGGGCTACAACAGCAGAAGACCCCACCGGGTACCACTCATCTCCACTACAAATAGAAAAAAGAGGCTACAGTTTGCACAAGCTCACCAAAATTGGACAGTTGAAGACTGGAAAAATGTTGCCTGGTCTGATGAGTCTCGATTTCTGTTGAGACATTCAGATGGTGGAGTCAGAATTTGGCGTAAACAGAATGAGAACATCATTTCTTGTTACCACTGTGTAGGCTGGTGGTGGTGGTGTAATGGTGTGGGGGATGTTTTCTTGGCACACTTTAGGCCCCTTAGTGCCAATTGGGCATCGTTTAAATGCCACGGCCTACCTGAGCATTGTTTCTGACCATGTCCGTCCCTTTATGACCACCATGTACCCATTCTCTGATGGCTACTTCCAGCAGGATAATGCACCATATCACAAAGCTCAAATCATTTCAAATTGGTTTCTTGAACATTTCTAAAGAATGCTTTCAGCACCTTATTGAATCAATGCCACGTAGAATTAAGGCAGTTCTGAAGGCAAAAGGGGGTCAAACACCGTATTAGTATGGTGTTCCTAATAATTTAATAAATAAATAAATAAATACTTTAGGTAAGTGTAAGTCAAAATGCATGAAATAGCATTAGACATCCCCTTTAAGGTTTTGGAACGAGCCAACATTAAAGCACACTGATGAAATGAGCAGAGGATAAAGTATATAGTTACATTTATGGTAAAAAAAAAAAAAAAAAACTGTGGTAGCAAGATATTAACCGCAAGATAATTAATAAAAATATGGGTGCAGAATTTTAGGTTTGACAGATTTAACTTAAATTTACAGTAAAAAAACAAAAAACAAACATATTTCATTAACTGATATAATGTTTAAATACCAACCTATTGCAGTACTAGTATCTGTTTTGTACCTTTGTAATACACTGACACCCACCAGAAACAGATGGTGATGAGAAAGTCACATGATTAATCAAAGCTATTGTAAATTCTAAAGTAATTTACAAGCTGAGAATGTAAATACTAGTATATAGAAGGTCGACAGAGTCATTCACAAAATACTAAACTTCATCATGGTAACACACATGGCACTAATGTAATGCAATAAACATAAATTTAACAACATTAGATGTAACATAAATCCCTACTGTATATAACTGATAAGTTAAAAAAAAAAAAAGCTATTTCAGCGAAAATACATCAAATGTGAAGTGTCAATTTACAGTTTGTAAACTATACAATGACGTTCTTTTCACTTCCAAAAACTGTACATTTAACAGTATTTTACAGGGTATTTTACAAGGTTAGATCTATTTACCGTATTATAGTAAACATACCCATTAACAGGTTTTTACTGTAGCATGATTACAGTCTTTTACTGTTAAAATCACAATAATTTTTATATTAAAACATATGTAATATATCATATATATCCTAAAATGTCAAGTACAAATAGTTCTGTTGCACTAACAACTTAAAATGGAAGCTTTTAAATTTGGATAAAAGCGTCTGCCAAATGCATAAATGTAAATGTATAATTCTACACAAATGTATTGTGAAAATCAGATTTACTTCAGATTCAAAACCAGATATATATATTCATTTATAATGTCATATACACTCAGGATGGCTTGAGGGTGAGTAAATCATAGGGTAATTTTCAGCATCATTACTCCAGTCTTCAGTGTCACATGATCCTTCAGAAATCATTCTAATATGATGATTTGCGGTTCAAGAAACATTTCTTATTATCAGTATTGAAAACAGTTGCACTTCATATTTTTGTGAATTTTTATTTTTTGAAACTTTAACCTTTAATGAATTTAATGTATCCTTGCTGAATAAAAGTATACATTTACATTTGCATATTACATAGTATTACGTTCACATGAATTATTATTAATTAATTCAAGATAAAATTGTTAAACCAAAATGGAATTATAAAAAAACATAAGCTAACTACCAGATAACTGTCAAAATCCTCAGATGCCAACATAAGCTCTCAGAACAGATTAGTTCACTCACTTTCTCTGTAGGTGATGAAGTGAGCACGACTGTGCTGAACATGCGGCTTCCTGCGCATTCGAGCACAGGAAGAGGGGTCAGACCCTATTTCCACAGCCTTTGGTGGAGTCCAGAAATTGCTTTTTTCCCTGAGATTGTATAAGAGAAGGGTCACTTGATGGAGAGGGCTGACACTCACTCTCTTGCCGGCCCCGCTGAGATTACAGTCCGCCCCGTGATTTATGGGCCAGAACCTTCCTCGCTGCCTCTGTGTGAGGGAAGCACAGATTCATATAGAAACAGGTGGTTACAGAGAAATGCTCTTAACCGCGTCAGGTGCATCGACTGTATCCGAATGAAGATGGGAAATCTGTGTGTGTGTGTGTGTGTAGACGTAGCTGGAATGAGACCTGAGAGATGCTGTGTCATGGATGATTACGCTTTACTATTCCTGCAATTATTCGAGTGATTGAACCACAGTGAAATATGACTGAGAGAAGCCTCTTGAATCTTTCTTGTTCAGCGGAGATCTTTAAGTCTCACATCGCACACTGGTGGTCTCCGGATGGGGCCAGGCTCGCGTACGCGACCATCAACGACACGCTGGTCCCCAAAATGGAGATCCCAATGTTCACCGGCTCTGTCTACCCTACGGCGAGACAATATCATTACCCCAAGGTAAAGACTGTGCATGACTGTAAACATAAGGACAGTGGTGAAGATGATAATGTGTCATGCTTGAACATTTTTCTTCCAGGCAGGGGAGGAAAACCCCGTAATTTCTCTGTATGTGGTGAATCTCAATGGCCCACTGCACACTATTGAGATGAGAAGACCAGAGGACCAAAGAATAGGGTGGGCTGACTGCTTGTGCACTCATTACCTTCCAAATGCTCATTATGGGGAAATTTACAATAGAGTGTGTTAAAGGATTAGTTAACTTTTAAATAAACTTTTGCTGATAATTTTCTCACCACCATGCCATCCAAGATGTCCATGTCTTTCTTAAGCTGATCCAATTCCTAAACTTCACAACTACATTAATACTAATAATAAGCAGAGTTTACTGAGGCAAAAGCCGTCGTTAAAAATGATGTTCGTAACTTTTTTTGTGTTCAAGATTTACAAAAATTATATAATGACAATGTACAACATGAATCCATTTTCCAAACCGTGTTTTTGTCTTACCCTGAATCATTATGGTACACTTATAATAAGTGTTTATATTGGGACTATTTCAGACCGGTCTGGTAAGAACCGCTGCGGAGGAACACAGTCCCTGCGTGACTCGCCATAGACATAAACAGAGAGAAGTAACTCCGGCTGCAATGTTCTTCCGCAAGACTCATGCAGTTCTTTTTATTAACCACTAGGGCACAAAACGTTACGGACTGCAGCTTTAATAGTTAGTTAATAGTGAGAATTGTACCCTAAAGTCTGACCCAAAACTATCACCCTAAGGGCACATTATGATGAAAAATTAAGAGGAACAATTTTATTTTAAAGCTTTTGCATTCGCTTTTGCAGCTCTCTCACAAAAGTGTTGTGTTCCCCGAGAAAATGTTGTGCAACGTTTTCCCAGGGAACGCCAAAGTTTCGAGAGAATGCAAGCGTTTTGTAAGAGAGCGTAAAGATTCTCATGTGAATGGGCTCCAATGGGCTCCAAAAGGTTCAAGGTCCAAATGACCTTCAGTTTCAGTGCAGCTTCAAAGGGCTTTAAACGATACCAGACGATGAATAAGGGTCTTATCTAGCAAAACGATTGGTCATTTAAAAAAATAAATAAAAAGGTTTTTTTATAAGCACAAATGCTCGTCTTGCTCTGTTCTGTGATGTACGTTTGTGACATCACGTAATACGCAATTATGACTTTTACCTCAGTAAACTCTTATTATTAGTAGTAATGTAGTTGTTATGTTTAGGAATTGGGTCAGCTTAAGGGATGTAGAATATGGTCATGCAGAATAAAGCGTTAATGTGTTTTTACTAATAAACAGCCAATATCCTAGTAATATGCATACTAATATGCATCTAGTTAATAGTGAGAATTGGACCCTAAACTAAAGTGTTACCCTTTTTTTGTTATGGCCAAGAACCAATAAATGGATGACATTAAAATTCTGTGAAATTATACAACAGGCATTATCATTTTAATGAACAGTATTGAAAATAGATATAAATTTTTAGTGGAAAAAGTATGAATATATTTTATTAATAGTATATTTATAATTTAAATATTTATAGTTGTTATTATTACTAAATAATATTTCAAGTAATCGTTAGATTTAGGTGATTCAAATTTAGAAATAGAGGAAATGAGCAGAACAAATTAGTGCTGCCAAAATTAGCACGTTAACGCATGCGATTAATTTTTTCAGTTTAACGCGTTAAAAATATGGCTATCAAATAGTGATAGATCCTATTTACACATGTAAATAGCAATTCGATTCTATTTACACTAAGTGAAAAAAACATTGTCTTAGTGATAGATATTTACATGAAAATAGTGATATATTCTATTTACACCATATAAAAGTAGCAGTTCTTTGCAATGTGTAAATAGTAATTAGATGCAATTTATACTTTATTTCAACAGATACATATTTACACCTCAGTACACCTGTTGTACAATAACAGGATGCAATAATAATATAGAGTGTAACTGATTATATTTATTAAAATTATTAAATGGATGCCACCTTAATGGGACAATAAAAGCCCTCCCTACACCGACCCCTAACCTTACCCAATAAATACTTTTATTATTATTAAACATTTCCTTAGGCAATTTATTTCCATTTTTAGAGCATTTTCGGAGCAAGCTCGGCAAAAGGCGGATTCGGACCCGGGCCGATTGTGTCAAAATCTAGATCCTTAAACCTTATGCTTTACTGATTGCACTACTGAAGATGTTGAAATCTATTTTTTATCTTGTTTGGCCCAACCAAGCATTGTTGGGCTGAGCTAGTGCGAATAGCACTTGCCAACAAGGCACGCTATTTGCACTTGGTGTAAATAGACACTCCGTAAAAATATTCAATTAATGCAGCATTGTTTTTTTTCTGTCATCCTTTGGCTAGCGTTCCATTATACTGTATGATCATGCTATTTTTCATGCAAATGCTTTTAAATCATTAAAGTGCGACAAAACAAGAGAACACGCTGTCTGTGAATGTCCTGACACACATGGCACTCAGAAAGACACGCCAGTATCGCGCGCACAGACAGTGCACCAGAATCGAGTTCTCTTTCGTGCTTGAACTAACAATATCACACAGAATTATACCAAAATGCCTGTTTTGTCGAGTATTCTCATAAGAGCAGTCTTAAATTAGTTAAATAACGCCTTAAATGAATTTAAAGAATTGTGAGAAAATTAGATGCGCATGACAGTGCGTCAGATCGGCGCCACGTTCAGGTCTTAAAGTGACAGCAGCCTAATAAACCAGTTGCTGTGATGTCTGTCATTAATGTTAATCAAGGAAACAAAGGTAACAGAGAAATGTATATATTAATCTATATTTAATTTATTATTTATGCAGTGCAGACTGTTTGATAAAGTTATTCAATTTCTGTATATTTCCTACCTGTTAGAAAGGTAGGAATGCCACAGGTAAATATGATATTTATTAAAATGGGTTTATGTGAAGATTGTTTTAAGTTCACTTAAATTAAAAGTTATTTTTAAAAGCCTAATGAAATGCTGAAATTGATGTAGCTTTCAATTATACTGTAATGTTATAACTGTAATGTAATCTTTAATGTTTTAAAAAATAATTCATATAGATTTATAATATTCATATAGAAATAATTCATATTAGACAAATATTCAATAAATGTACACCCATGGAATGAGAAGTTTATATATCTGTGAATAATGGGCATTTGATTTCTGCAAAAACCTTTGAAAGATTCGGACCAGATCTAGTGATTGGATATATTGTAGTCTTTCTATCAGAAGACATGCTTATTTCTTGTGTATATTACAGCGAATACTATGTGACTATGGTGAAGTGGGCCACAAGTACGAAACTGGCTGTAAACTGGCTGAACCGAGCCCAGAATATCTCCATCCTGACCCTCTGTGTGGCCACAACAGGTGTCTGCACCAAGGTATGCCTGGGTTTTTGAAGTGTTTTCCAAAGTCCACTGTAATGGCCAATTCACGGCAGAACCTGATTTTGCAGAGTTCAGCATGTTCCTGGATAAACATCTTTGTTGATCCTAGAACAACAATCAAATCAACCAATCAGATTTGAGGGACAAGTTTACAGTTTATGTCAAGTTTAGGCTTAAAAACAGAGTTTGATGCTTGTACATCATTGTTATTCATCTATCATTTCGCTCTGATTCTAGGGATAATTTATGGGTAGGATTGGTTTAGGAGCGTTGTTCCAATATGTTGACCCAGGAGTGCGTCTAACTATGCAAAATCAGGATGTGCCAATTAACACATTACAAGGAATGTGAACATTTGCAGTACAATGAAGTGACCGTTTCACAGTGTAGGTTGTTTTTTTGTTTTTTTTAAACCAATGACATACATTCACATAAACAGTGCTTTAATCGCAGGAGGTCACCAGGTCACTGTATTGTTGCTTGCTAGTAAGAATTCTTACTCAACTGCGGTATTATTTTGTTTCATAAAAAAATTAAAATTAAAAAAATAATCACAGTTTTCATTGAATTGGACTTAATGAGCTAGAAACTAGATTCTGAACTTTTGTAATATTTCACTGCAATCTTGCCATGTGATTTTCTGTTTGTTTTTTTCCCCAGAAACATGAGGATGAAAGTGAGGGGTGGCTGCACAGACAGGTGAGCAATAACTTCCTCTGCCTAGACAAGGGGAAAAAATGATGGGATGTGTCATGTCAGTGTTTGTCAATGATAACGGCTTTGAATAGTCAGGAACGTTTGATGTTGTTTGTCTTATCATATTCCCCACAGTAACATGCCTGAGCTGATATTGTTTTTCCTGATTCGTTTTTCATGTCTGTTTTTCGCCCGAGGGAGGAAGTGGCCACGTAAAATGTTTTGCAATAACATGAATAAAGGATTGTGTGGCTCCTGCAGAAATAGGCCTGAGGGCTCAGACGCACTATTACATATGCACTGCATCATCATAATAATTCACATTTTAATATATGTTGTTATGGTCACATTTTTGGTGTTGCTTGGAGATATACAACCGCTCTGTGCAGCGGACGCATTCTCTAGTGCTCCTGTAGGTCTTATAATTCAGTAATTATGAAACTCCACTGAGCAAACCAAATGATGAGAAACTACCATGGGAGGAGAACATCACCATGATGACAGTAATAATAGTGCTGGTGTGACAGTAATGATCATTTAGAGTTACATTTCTCAAACAGAATGAAGAGCCGCTGTTCTCTAAAGACGGTCTGCGGCTGTTCTTCACCAGAGCAATTCCACAGGGAGGACGGGGGAAGTTCTTCCACATCTCCATGTCCATCTCACAGGTACAAACTTCACTAACATGTGTTAAAGGCCTTGAAACACGCAGCATTATTCAATGTGTAGATGTAATTTTCACTGAAAAAGGAAGACAGGACGGGACTTATTGATTAGCCCCTCCCCCTTTTTAAAATAGCCAATAGCACTGTTTATATCACAGCTCTGCCAGAGCCAGTGAGCTCGGGAAAGCCGCAGTTTTCTCCTAATCTCCTCCATATCATTTTGAAATACAGCATTTTGTGCAGAATTCAAATGTGTCCAATGCGTTTTTTTGGTCGGTGGTTTGCATGAAACCAGACTTAATTCACCCCAATGGAAAACATATTTACACTGAATTGTTCTCTATCCCCTATATCAGGGGTGGGCAATTCCTGGAGGGCCACTGTCTTGCAGAGTTTAGCTCCAACCCTGATCAAACACACCTGAACCCGCTAATCAATGTCTTCAGGATTACTAGAAGGCTACAGGCAGGTGAGTTTGATCAGGGTTGGAGCTAAACTCTGCAGGACAGTGGCCCTCCAGGTCTGGAATTGCCCACCCCTGCCCTATATAGTGCCATTCACTATGTAGAAAGTAGTAAATGTATGAACAAGTAAACGATTTTAGCCGCAGCTTCAGTGCCTATTTATAAAGTAGGGGGTGGGTAGCTTCAGATTCTAGGGAGCATTTGATTGGACAGAAAATCTGATGAGAAGCTGCAGAGTGATGTTATCAAAATCCATATTGGCGGAAGTGAGCGACTGTTTTGAATGCTTAAATGTGAATTTTGTCATTGTTTTGGAGCACACTAGCTTATAGATAACAGTAAGACTAACATATATATACTAAAAGCCAAAACAAATCATTTGATTTCATGGCAACTTTAAAGCAGTGCTTTTAAACTTTTTGATCTGTATACTGTATCCAGCGAAGACAGCTTCAGTGATTATAATGGGTTCAAATAGCTTTTGACGCAAAACGGCGCTCGCATCCGGTCTAGGAAAGTGTCAGCTGTTAATCGACTGAACGCCAGTGGGCAAGGCCTATGGTGCGATGATGTAAAACGATTACTCAGTGACTTGCTCTGGAGGCAGGAATATGCAAATGTATTTGCTTGTGTGATATCACAGATCCCTCAATATCCAAACAAGCTTTTTTTGGAGCCTGATTAAATAAATGCTTTGTTTATAATAAGGAGGACGTTTTAAGCTGTGAAACTTGCAGGATGTTTTACAGTTTTTCACAATTGCTAAGACACTAAACCCCATTCTCTGAACCAAATTCAGCCTAAACCCATTTGTTGAATAAATCAGTTCAGGCAGTTAGACACAATTTGCAAATCTCATGCCCTGTTTTTGCAAAACACATTCTCACTCACTAAAACACATTTTGCAACTGTGATGCACTTGTGTTGCAACATGGTAAACACAAGTGTCAAAAGTTACACACAACTACAACACAGTTGTCATTGTTTACACACAACGGCTCAAAATTGTTCACACTTGTTTCTAATGATGTGATCAAATCAACTGTACAACATATAATGTTGATAGCAGCAATGGATGGAAACTGAGAAGGAGAAGAGGAAGAGTATGTGTAAGAGGTGGTGGACGAGGAGGAAGAGGATAAAGATGAAGAAGAGCAAGGTGTGGAGTGTTGTCAAGGCTGGATCTTTTTTTTCTTTGCCTGGCAAGGAACAACATTGCTTGTGATGTGGACCCAACACGATACTGAGGCAGAATTAATCTCTCATTGACCTTGATTTTGCAGTTAAGTGTATAGGAACATGATTTTCTTTTAGAGTTTTCTTTCACCTTTTGGGCTTTTGCATTACTGTATGTTTACAGTATACATGTGCTGTATATAGACATTCATTACTATACAATATTCAGTACAATACTATGCTGTTTACGTAATTGCAAATTCCGTTTACTGTATATAATGTACATTTATAACTTGATGGTCTGGATGCATTTTTATTTATTTTTTTATGTAGTGTCTAATGAATGATCTGTAGTGTTTATATATTGACTGGCTGTGTGGATGATCTGAAAGCACAACTTTTGAGTGCAGGTGAAATGGTTTTGAACCGATTGCTTGACTTTGCCAGAAGAGTCAGGGGTCTTGTGAATGTAGTTTTTGTTTTAAATGTTGTGAGAAAATGGGGGAAGGTTTCAAGAAATGTGTCTTTGCAATTGTGAAAAACTGTAATGGTACAATGACTTCTTATATGTCAAAAGATCAATGCAAATTTAATACAAACAAGTTTCTTCATTTTCCCAAGGCGTTTGGTTTCATGATATTTTTTAGCAAACTAATCACGTTTTTACGGTCAGCAGCATTTAACTGATTAATTACTTAATTTCTTCATACATGTTCTGTCTCTATTTTTAATGACAACACATTAATAATATTCGATTATTCCCAATCCTGAGTTCCATTCAGTATGACTGATGTCTGTTTAATTTGTTTTCTTCATGAAGCCCAACAGCAGCACAGATTCTCTGCAGTCCATCACATCAGGAGACTGGGATGTCACGCAGGTTCTGGCATATGATGAGGACAGCCAGTTAATGTGAGCAAATCCATCAGCACAACAAACTGAACATCAACGATTCATTAGTCATTAAGAATGAACTTATTTAAGTAGTAATTATTATGGGATGTATGGTAATCGTTTAGTACCATGGTATAGAAATCCGCAGGAACTTTCCCCAGGAACTAGGGACTTTGGGGTGGTACTCGGTGTGTTTCGACCGCAGGGACCAGGGTCTAAATTAAGTTTTAGGTAAAAATGTCGGGGGGTGGGACTTGGGCGCTGAACATGCTGATTGGTTGAGTTCACGCAGCATTTTATTTCAACCACCATTTTTTAAAGTCTGTTGCGGTGCTTGCAGTAAGAGTTGTTTGCTATTTAAGTCAACAATGGAGTTATGAAAAAATATGACCGATGGACTGATGACGAGGTTCAGGCTTTATTAAGCTTATATGCGGAGGATGAAATCCAGCGGGAACTGGAAAGTCGCTCGTAGTCCTACGTCACCAGACTAATTTGCCTAATCTTCACGGTACTTTAGACTGTGATGGAAATGCGAACAGCAACAGGTCTGGGGGAAAAAAGTTCCTGTGACAAATTGTTCCGGGTAATTTCAGTAGAAGCATGGCTTAAGATATTTAAGTATCTACCCTTGTGAAAGACGTGCTCTTGCTTGAATTGAATGTACAAATGAAATAAAAGGCCACTTAAATGTACTTAAAGAGAGTACACTTTCATGATTCTGTTTCTTAAACACACGTTAGTACGCTTTTAATTTCACATTTCATTTACAATACATTTTAAATCATGTTTTAAAAATCTTTTGTCATGCTTTTAAGTACACTTGATTTGATGTGTTGACAAAACGTTACATGTAACACTAACGCACATGTAACGTACATTTAAAGGTAATGCATTTTAAATGTACTAAAGAGCAATTTCCTTGTTACAACTGTGTAATTACAAATACATTAAAATGCATGACATACAAGTTTCTACGGAGCCCCGGAAGGGACATGGTTGTGGAAAAAATATGAGATGGAAGGACAAAATATATCTCAAAACTTTACATTTACATTTCTCCATTTAGCAGACGCTTTTATACAAAGTGAGGCAATAAAGGGTAATAAACATGAGAAGTGCAGCTTATACAAAGATTCAGACATCATTTGGAATAGTACAAGCTTGCTCGTGAAGAAGTTTAAATAGAAATTACATTAAAGTATATTTTAGTTTACAATAAATGCTTGTCAGTACATTTGGCAGTACACTCTAAAAAATGCTGGGTTAAAAACAACCCAAGTTGGGTTGAAAATGGACAAACCCAGCAATTGGGTTGTTTTTTACCCAGCGATTGGTTTGTTTTAAGCAAACATTTAACCCAACCCGCAGGGTTAAAACAACCCAATTGCTGGGTTTGTCCATTTTCAACCCAAATTGGGTTGTTTTTAACCCAGCATTTTTAGAGTGTACACTAACCATATTTCAAAGACAATATAAGCAATTATGAAATTACGTATAAAGATGTACTTAAATGTTTCTGAAGTGAGTCAAAAAGCACTATAAAGGTCAGCTAATTGCATTTAATATACATTTTATTTAATTGCAATTAACACGCAAATAAGTGTCTGAAAACATTACATTAATTTTGCATTAAAGTGTACTACTTTTTCCCAAGCATATAGCTTCTTTATATAGATTATACAAAGTGTTATATGTACTATGTTTTGATATTATATTTTTGTTTGAACAGATATTTCCTCAGTACTGAGGATGACCCTAAAAGAAGACATCTCTACAGGTACTTATGGCACATATATGTTCAAGTCTTGTGCCATATGAAGTTTTGTTTATGCTGTCACAGTCTTGTTCTCGCTGACAGTGTTAATGTGTCTGTGGTTATTCCAGCGCAGACACAGTGGGCACCTTCAACCGTCGCTGTCTGTCCTGTGATTTTACTGACAGCTGCGGGTATGTCAGTGGCTCCTTCAGTCCCAGCATGGACTACTTCCTGCTCAACTGTAAAGGTAGACATCTTTTCATTTCTCTTTTGATCTCTCTTCTCTCACTTTAATACAAGATTATGTTACAGCTTAGACTTTTATTCCTTGACATTTTTTTTTAATTTTGAAGTATAAGTGCAACTAAGGGTGATCTGCGAGTGAAGGTCACTTCGCGTTCTGTATTTTCAGTTGGGCAAAAGGATTTGATTCCAATTCATCTTTTATCTGACTCGATTTTATCAGAACCTCGAATTTAGGTTAGAATGCCAATTGGTTATTTGAGAATGTATATTTAATAGTTAACACACATTTAATTATTCTGTTTAACCCTTCGTTGAAATTATACCCGTTCATAATCTACTAGAGATAGTTAATAATTCCAGAGTAAATCAGAATAAATCAAAATGTAACAATTTATTAATAGTCAAGTAAATGTATAACGCCAATTACATAATTCAAAGATAATCCATACATAACATCAAATTAAGTAAGTAAAACACTCTGAAGTAAAGAATAAAATATGGATACCTGACTTCTTAAAATTACATAACGCATCTAGTAGACACTCAGCGTTACGGGCTGAACGATATAAAAGTTCGAGCCCTGACCTCTTTGCAACATCTCCTTAAATACCAGACCAGACCAGACAGAAATCTCTTTCAAATGGAAACGTGTTAACAATGGGAATTGTTAACTGTAAAAAACACTGATTGTCTATTCGTCACAGCACCTGTTAGTGGGTGGGATATATTAGGCAGCAAGTGAACATTTTGTCCTCAAAGGTGATGTGTTAGAAGCAGGAAAAATGGGTGAGTTTGGATTTGAGCAAGTTTTTACAAGGGGCAAATTGGGATGGCTAGATTGACTAGGTCAGAGCATCTCCAAAACTGCAGCTCTTGTGGGGTTTGCAGTGGTCAGTATCTATCAAAAGCGGTCCAAGGAAGGAACAGTGGTGAACCGGCGACAGGGTCATGGGCGGCCAAGGCTCATTGATGCATGTGGGGAGCGAAGGCTGACCCGTGTGGTCCGATAAAACAGACGAGCTACTGTAGCTCAAATTGCTCAAGAAGTTAATGCTGGTACTGATAGAAAGGTGTCAGAATACACAGTGCATCTCAGTTTGTTGTGTATGGGGCTGCATAGCTGCAGACCAGTCAGGGTGCCCATGCTGACCCCTGTCCACCACCGAAAGTGCCAATAGTGGGCACATGAGCATCAGAACTGGACCACGGAGCAATGGAAGAAGGTGGCCTGGTCTGATTAATCACATTTTCTTGTACATCACGTGGACGGCTGGGTGTGTGGCTCACTTTCCTGCGGAACCCATGGCACCAGGATGCACTATGGGAAGAAGGCAAGCTGGCGGCGGCAGTGTGATGCTTTGGGCAATGTTCTGCTGGGAAACCTTGGGTCCTGCCATCCATGTGGATGTTACTTTGACACGTACCACCTACCTAAGCATTGTTACAGACCATATACACTGTTTCATGGAAATGGTATTTCCTGGTGGCTGTGGCCTCTTTCAGCAGGATAATGCGCCCTGCCACAAAGTAAAAATGGTTCAGGAATGGTTTGAGGAGCACAACAAGAAGTTTGAGGTGTTGACTTGGCCTCCAAATTCCCCAGATCTCAATCCAATGGAGCATCTGTGGGATGTGCTGAACAAACAAGTCTGATCCATGGAGGCCCCACCTCACAACTTACAGGACTTAAAGGATCTGCTGCTAACATCTTGGTGCCAGAAACCACAGCACACCTTCAGGGTTCTAGTGGAGTCCATGCCTTGACGGGTCGGGCTGTTTTGGCAGCAAAAGTGGGACCAACACAATATTAGGTTATAATGTTATGCCTGATCGGTATGCCATGTAGAATAGTAATTAGTATTGTAAATAATAGGGTTTAAGTTTTTTTTGAAAGATTGGTTAAGATAAAAAGCACTGAACTGAGTCTCTGACCTCACCATAACCCAGACATTTTCAGTAAACATTTGGGAGTTGACACTGTGGTGAATGTCGATTTACCTTGATGAATCTTTACTATTATCATCTTCTGACAAGCTTTATGCGTCTGTGATGAGTTCAGTGTTACAGAAGTGGAAATAAAGAAAGGGATGGAGACTTTTTGTCAGAGAGCACCGTGTTATTGTTCAACTGTGAAGTTTCCATGCTGCAGAGTGCATTGATTATTTGGAAGGTTTCTACAGCAGCTGATTTGTTCTGAAGGCAGTCTGGAAGGCCTGAATGCTGGTCATATTCACTGAACTGTCATGATAGAACTCCTTGAGGAATGAGGTGTTTACGATGAGTGCTGTTGTGGCACTCATAAAAGCTTCATCGCAGATACTCATCAACAAAAGCTTTTATGCACCATTTTCAGTTTAGTGACAGAGAAGTCTTTCAAATAAACTTTAGAGAACTTGTAAAATGAATGGATAAACTGCTGTTGAGCATTTGCTAACATGTACAGCTGAAACATACAAACCCGATTCCAAAAAAGTTGGGACACTGTACAAATTGTGAATAAAAACAGAATGCAATGATGTGGAAGTTTCAAATTTACACATTTAAATCAGAATACAACATGGATGACATATCAAATGTTTAAACTGAGAAAATGTATCATTTTAAGGGAAAAATAAGTTGATTTACTTTCATGGCATCAACACATCTCAAAAAAGTTGGGACAAGGCCATGTTTCCCACTGTGTGGCATCCCCTCTTCTTTTTATAACAGTCTGCAAACGTCTGGGGACTGAGGAGACAAGTTGCTCAAGTTTAGGAATAGGAATGTTGTCCCATTCTTGTCTAATACAGGCTTCTAGTTGCTGTCTTTTAAAACTGTCTTAGGTCTTCTTTGTCGCATCTTCCTCTTTATGATGCACCAAATGTTTTCTATGGGTGAAAGATCTGGACTGCAGGCTGGCCATTTCAGTCCCCGGATCCTTCTACACAGCCATGGTGTTGTAATTGATGCAGTATGTGGTCTGGAATTGTCATGTTGGAAAATGCAAGGTCTTCCCTGAAAGAGACGACGTCTGGATGGGAGCATATGTTGTTCTAGAACTTGGATATACCTTTCAGCATTGATGGTGCCTTTCCAGATGTGTAAGCTGCCCATGCCACACGCACTCATGCAACCCCATCCCATCAGAGATGCAGGCTTCTGAACTGAGCGCTGAGAACAACTTGGGTTGTCCTTGTCCTCTTTAGTCTGGATGACATGGCGTCCCAGTTTTCCAAAAAGAACTTCAAATTTTGATTGGTCTGACCACAGAACATTTTTCCGCTTTGCCACAGTCCATTTTAAATGAGCCTTGGCCCAGAGAAAACGCCTGCGCTTCTGGATCATGTTTAGATATGGCTTCTTTTTTGACCTATATAGTTTTAGCCGGCAACGGCGAATGGCATGGTGGATTGTGTTCACCGACAATGTTTTCTGGAAGTATTCCTGAGCCCATGTTGTGATTTCCATTACAGTAGCATTCCTGTATGTGATGCAGTGCCGTCTAAGGGCCGGAGATCACGGGCATCCAGTATGGTTTTCCGGCCTTGACCCTTACGCACAGAGATTGTTCCAGATTCTCTGAATCTTTGGATGATATTATGCACTGTAGATGATGATAACTTCAAACTCTTTGCAATTTTTCTCTGAGAAACTCCTTTCTGATATTGCTCCAGTATTTTTGGCCGCAGCATTGGGGGAATTGGTGATCCTCTGCCCATCTTGACTTCTGAGAGACACTGCCACTCTGAGAGGCTCTTTTTATACCCAATCATGTTGCCACTTGACCTAATAAGTTGCAAATTGGTTCTCCAGCTGTTCCTTATATGTACATTTAACTTTTCCGGCCTCTTATTGCTACCTGTCCCAACTTTTTTGGAATGTGTAGCTCTCATGAAATCCAAAATGAGCCAATATTTGGCATGACATTTCAAAATGTCTCACTTTCAACATTTGATATGTTATCTATATTCTATTGTGAATAAAATATAAGTTCATGAGATTTGTAAATTATTGCATTCCTTTTTTATTCACAATTTGTACATTGTCCCAACTTTTTTGGAATCGGGTTTGTAAAAATGCATATTAAATGATTTCCTTAACAAGAAAGCACAAATGATGCAGGATGTGTTATGTGCTGAAGTTTAATGCTACTTTATATAGGGTTTGTTCAAATAAACCCCACTGATAATAATTAGTCATCAAAGTTTAAGCCCGAAAATGTATTTGAACCATCTGCTTCAACTGTTGTGAAACAAGTATACTGTATGAAGTTTTCTTTCATCAGAATCATGCATGATAAAAAAAAAAATCAGATATGAAATAATTATTCTGTAAGACACAACCAGGGTTATTATCATTAACTACAAACATAAAAAAAAGTACTTTTATAAAATAAACAGAAAATAAATATTTAAAAAACTTATTTTATATAGCTAGCTGCCAAGGCAGCATTTCTCATATCCATTTAAAGTTAAAATAGTAAAATAACTAAAACTAAATAAGTAAAAAAAAGAAAACTTAATAAAATCAGTATAGACATATTTTTAAAAAGACCAAATAAAATGTCAAAAACACAAAACTAAATTACTAACCCTGAACCTTGAGCTGAGACGCGAACACAGGTTTTCTTGTGCACAGGACAGCTATGGCATATGACACAGCGCTGCCCTTAAAGTCCCAGTGAACCGGAAGTAGCAAGTGAGTTTTCTTCAGTGCTGTGACGTGTTTCCAAGTGAAACGGAATATTGAATAGAGGGCAGGGTTTTACTTCAGCGCTCCTCCTCTCCGTCTCTCGCTCACAGCAGACTAACGGTTGGAGGGGAGTGGTTACGCATTTTCAAACCTAAGCCGTCAAACTGACATCATCTGAGAAGGAACGCCGTTTCCAGACTGGAAGTTACTTTTCAGATTTTCATTAAAGATTACCGCAACAAACTATTTTTTTCTGTGTATTAACTTGCACGGATTAATTGTTCACCCTAAGACCTATTTCTAAGCTATTTTATTGATAAATCACAGAACAGTTGACAATACATTTCTACGCTACTGAATTGTTTTGTGTGAGGTGCGCGCAATCTCCGTGTGATGTGCGAGCTACGTGTGTGCGTTACAATGCGGCACGCATTAGTTTAGAGCGGTGATTAACTTGCGTGTACAATAAGCATGCATCCTCCCGATCAATTTTGAGCATCCAGATGGTATAATCAAACATGTCTTGTGGAGAGCTCTCTGAGTATGTATTTATTTGTAATTTTTAACTGTTGGAAACACAGCCTACGTCTGCCGGTGTCAGGAAATGGCTTATCCTGTTGCGCCGTCTATAGGCCAGCGACTAGTCGACGTTAGTCGGTGCAACCCCTAGTACTGTGTATGATTATTATGTATATATAAATACACACTCCTTCATGTATATATTTAAGATATATTTGCATGTATATACTGTATATATATATTTATATAATTTATCTTATATATAAATATTTTATATATAAATATAACAGTTTTTTTTATATATATACACTCTAAAAAAGCGGTTGGGTTGCTTTAACCCAGCCATTGGGTTGTTTTAAGCAAACATTTAACCCAACTGCTGGGTTAAAACAAACCTTTTACCCACTAGAAATTTGACAAATTAAAATTACAACAAAAAATATATCAAAATAAATAACACTAGATCCAACACAATAGCTACAGCACCCTGTTGAAGAATTACTTGTATCATTATTTATTGATTTGTGTTTGTGTGTTGTCAGGTCCTGAAGTTCCGTATGTAGCGGTTTACAGCACCCACGACAGACAGAGTGAGTATCCAGCTTTCCTCTGTGTGTGTGTGTGCCTGTTTATGTGATTTATGAGGACACAAATTTGTATAACTACATGGGTATTACACTGGTATTACATACCATATATCATATGTCCTCACATTTCAAATAGCTTTAAAAACACACTAAACAATGTTTTATTAAAAATGTAAAAATGCAGAATGTTTTCTGTGATGGGTAGGTTTAGGGGTAGGGGCAGTGTATGGGGATAGAATATACGGTTTGTACAGTATAAAAACCATTATGTCTATGGAGAGTCCTCATAATGATAGGTACATCAACGTGTGTGTGTGTGTGTGTGTGTGTGTGTGTGTGTGTGTGCGTGCGTGCATGTGCATGTCAATTGTGTGTGTTTGCATTTTGGATGATCTGCAGGGTCATGCACAGGTCAAACATAGGTCACATGCACACTGCAGAGATCTGTGAGTGTTGTCGACACGTTAAAAAAAAAAGTTCAATTCACATTTATTTGTATAGCGCTTTTCACAATACATATCGTTTCAAAGCAGCTTCACAGAAAATGCATGTCTACATTACAATTTAAAGTGATTTGTCCACGTTATGTATATCAGAAATGTACATAAAGCACACAGATTAGCTAACAATGTAATCAATATAATAATTAATGTAAGTCACAAAAAGTGAATAAGAATACATGTTGTTAATGATTAGGGTATACAGAAATGAGCATGGGTGTGTGCTGATGCAGAGCTGCATCATCTGAAGTCCTTGCAGGAGTTGGAGTCGTCTCTTCACAGGTGTTGGTCATCTGCAGTCTTTATGAGAGGCTGGATCCAGGCTGGAGCTGATGGACTCTCTAGATTACCTCGGGGTGGATATCCTGAAATAAAACAGAACAGGAAAATAATTAGCGTAGCTGCTGTTCAAAGCATTAAGCATTGCTTTGTATAAGCAAAAGCAAAAATGGGACCTATTATGCCCTTTTTCAAGGTCTTGATTTTGTTTTTGGGGTCTACTAGAATAAGTGTTCATGCTTGAATATTTTTTTTTTTTTTTTTTTACATATTTTACACTTTTGCAGCACCTCTCCTCCCAGGAACCCTTGCAATGTGTTTAAATTGAACACCCTAAGCCATTAATCGCTTGGAATTCGCAATGTAGCTGATTTAGCCCATTTGTTTTACGTACCATTCTATAGGCCTGTATACACTCACCTAAAGTATTATTAGGAACACCTGTTCAATTTCTCATTAATGCAATTATCTAATCAACCAATCACATGGCAGTTGCTTCAATGCATTTAGGGGTGTGGTCCTGGTCAAGACAATCTCCTGAACTCCAAACTGAATGTCAGAATGGGAAAGAAAGGTGATTTAAGCAATTTTGAGCGTGGCATGGTTGTTGGTGCCAGACGGAATTTCACAATCTGCTCAGTTACTGGGATTTTCACGCACAACCATTTCTAGGGTTTACAAAGAATGGTGTGAAAAGGGAAAAACATCCAGTATGCGGCAGTCCTGTGGGTGAAAATGCCTTGTTGATGCTAGAGGTCAGAGGAGAATGGGCCGACTGATTCAAGCTGATAGAAGAGCAACTTTGACTGAAATAACCACTCGTTACAACCGAGATATGCAGCATTTGTGAAGCCACAACACATACAACCTTGAGGCGGATGGGCTACAACAGCAGAAGACCCCACCGGGTACCACTCATCTCCACTACAAATAGAAAAAAGAGGCTACAATTTGCACAAGCTCACCAAAATTGGACAGTTGAAGATTGGAAAAATGTTGCCTGGTCTGATGAGTCTGGATTTCTGTTGAGACATTCAGATGGTAGAGTCAGAATTTGGCGTAAACAGAATGAGAACATGGATCCATCATGCCTTGTTACCACTGTGCAGGCTGCTGGTGGTGGTGTAATGGTGTGGGGGATGTTTTCTTGGCACACTTTAGGCCCCTTAGTGCCAATTGGGCATCGTTTAAATGCCACGGCCTACCTGAGCATTGTGTCTGACCATGTCCATCCCTTTATGACCACCATGTACCCATTCTCTGATGGCTACTTCCAGCAGGATAATGCACCATGTCACAAAGCTCGAATCATTTCAAATTGGTTTCTTGAACATGACAATGAGTTCACTGTACTAAAATGGCCCCCACAGTCACCAGATCTCAACCCAATAGAGCATCTTTGGGATGTGGTGGAACGGGAGCTTTGTGCCCTGGATGTGCATCCCACAAATCTCCATCAACTGCAAGATGCTATCCTATCAATATGGGCCAACATTTCTAAAGAATGCTTTCAGCACCTTGTTGAATCAATGCCACGTAGAATTAAGGCAGTTCTGAAGGCGAAAGGGGGTCAAACACAGTATTAGTATGGTGCTCCTAATAATCCTTTAGGTGAGTGTATATGCTTGGGCTTTTGGAGAAAATATAAAAAATTACACAAATGAAATTGGTAACAATACAATAAACTATAACTCTGTAAAAAAATAGTCAGCTTAAGGTAGCTACAAGTATTATGCGATTAAATGTCAAAATAACTCCAATATCATACACTAGAGTTGTGTGGGGTGGGGGTAAATTAATCACGACCTGATTTGACATCACAATCGCGTTGCATTGTTGTCTGTGGATCTACCTGAAGTGTACATATTGAGTAGACTCGCTCCCTCTGCCAAAATCAAAGGGTCGAGGGTCTGTCCAAATAAACTTCTCTCCCTTTGACGAAGTTGAACACACTTCAAAATGGCAGTGAGGATTCCCCTAAGGGGAAGTGCTTAGGGAATATTGCAAGTGTGTCTAAAAGTGGGGTTAAACACAGCCCCAGTCAGTCTGTAACGCCGTTTAGTTCATGTCTCTGTGAAACCCCTCCTTCCGACAAGCGTAGTGTGCTCTGATTGGTCGGCTGGAACAGTGTGTTGTGATTGGTCAACCTCTTCGAGTGTGTTTCAGAAATGTGAAATGTCACACCCCTTAACCATAACCGCAAGTTTCAACACACTATTAACGCAACTCAACCAGGCCTCATCCCCCTTTTTTGCATATGCATTGGGCGGAAATTATTTAAATGAGAGATATTATGACGTGTTTGTTTCTGGAGGAAAACTCAAGACTACAATCGAGGTGTTTCAGGGAGTTCAGAAACTTGATACAGAGAATAACTCCCTTTAGAAAGGAGTTTGTAATTTTGCTGACCTTTTTCGTGCTCAAACAGCAACATTATACACTAAAGAAAGTTGAAATTTGAAGCTTCTGCTTTTAAAGTTCCAGTGAACCGGAAGAAGTAAGTGAGTTTTCTTCAGTGCTGTGACGTGTTTCCAAGTGAAACGGAATATTGAATAGAGGGCAGGGTTTTACTTCAGCGCTCCTCCTCTCCGTCTCGCGCTCACAGCAGACTAACGGTTGGAGGGGAGTGGTTACGCATTTTCAAACCTAAGCCGTCAAACTGACATCATCTGGGAAGGAACGCCGTTTCCAGACTGGAAGTTACTTTTCAGACTTTGATTAAAGATTACCGTGACAAACTATTTTTTTCTGTGCATTAACTTGCACGGATTAATTGTTCACCCTAAGACCTTTAATGTGTGCTAACAAAGTAAATAGGGTCAATTTTGATTTCATGAGGACTTTAAGCTACATACTGTGAACCGCAATTTATGGGTTACCCTAAGACCACCGGGCTGGTGAGAGCAACTATGGTGCAGAGAGAGAGCCTCAACGTTGAATGCACATAAGCTTAAATGGTAGATTTCAAATTGCATTCTTCCGGGTGTCATGAGCCAGCTGAGCAAGTGCTATTGAGATTAATTCCTTTCTACAGGTGTCAGTGTCTGGAGGAAATGGTAATAAGAGACATTATAGACATAGCAAGTATGCATTAATTTATCAATTTAAAAGATCCTGAAACAATCTATCACGGTTTCCACAAAAATATTAAGCATCACAACTGTTTTCAACATTGATTATAACAATAAATGTTTCTTGAGAAGCAAATCATCATATTAGAATGATTTCTGAAAGATCATGTGAACCTGAAAACTGTAGTAATGATGCTGAAAATTCAGCTTTGCTACCACGGGAATAAACTGCAATAAAAAATAGATAGATAAATAAATAAATAAAAGCTTTGTATATGCTTTATATACACTATAGATATATAAGCTGTATGAATCTACACTATAATTTATGAGGTTGTCAATAGAAAATGCAATAGCACTGTATTTCAGTGGATGTATAATACATGCAGTCAACATTTTATTTTGTGGCTCTCATTTGTGCCATTATCATCCCTCCCACATTTTGGCTTCTAGCAGTTAAAGAAACTCATTTTAGGAGTGGACCATTTGTCCCATTTATGTGGTGCAGACAGATAGCAGCCGAAAGTGAGAAAGGGCATCAAATCATAGGGAACTGCTCAGAAAAGGTTTTCCTCTATTCATTTTCAGTGAGAAGGTCAGACAGAACGAACAGTGGCTGCAACTCCGCAAAACTGCCAGAATATGGCGTGTGCACCTGTAGGAAATGAGGGGGAAAAATGTTTGTAAATAAAAACAGACATCACATAGGGAAAATGTGGGAAAATGTGTTCATATTTTAAGAAGAACGCTATGCAGACATACTAGTGCTCAGAGCGGGTGCTGTTTTCTCAGTTTCAAAATAACTAGGAAAGACATGTTTTTATATGGAGTAAAAAATAGAAGTTTCCCAAAATAAAATACTTCAACATATACTTTTTATACTTTTCTTAAATTTTACACAGTAATTGAGTCATATTTCATTGCTGTTGAATTGAGTGAACAGTTAGTTTTACAGTATCAGTTCAAGCTTGAATCAGATTCTGAAAATGCGGATGATCAAGCAGATCGATTGGATTCGGAAGTAATATCTGGACTTCGTTCGAGGTATTTTAGGCAGTGGAGCAGTGGTCTCTGTAAAACAGAATAAATCCCTTATTGGAAGACTATTGACGGATCTGAGCAGACCTTATTCCAGACCTTATTCCGATCCTCCAAATATTCCGACCTAATATGACTTCTGACCTGTAAAGTCACCAGAATAATAATAATAATAATAATACGCTGTTTGTTAATTGGCCAGAGGAGAACTGACACCCTGACTGAGCCTGGTTTCTCCCTTCTGCCACCTGATGGAGTTTTGGTTCTTTGCCACTGTTGCCTTTGGCTTGGCTTGCACAGTTGGGGACACAAATGTTCAACTAAATATCCAAATGAATCTAATTAGTAAACTAAATTAACTATATAAACTAAATTACTGATCTGCCCACATTGTATGATAATTGAAATGAGCTAGATAACATCGCCATTATCCCCGGAGCGGCTGTACGGCTAAATCAAATTCTGTTGCATTAAAAGCGCTATATAAATAAAGTTGACTTGTAATTATGCAGTTTACTGTTATTATTACATGTAGTAACGTAACTATGTCACCTTAAAATAAAGGGTAATACTTTATTTTACATTGTTACATACACGATTATTAGGAACACCTGTTCAATTTCTCATTAATGCAATTATCTAATCAACCAATCACATGGCAGTTGCTTCAATGCATTTAGGGGTGTGGTCCTGGTCAAGAAAATCTCCTGAACTCGAAAATGAATGTCAGAATGGAAAAGAAAGGTGATTTAAGCAATTTTGAGCGTGGCATGGTTGTTGGTGCCAGACGGGCCGGTCTGAGTATTTCACAATCTGCTCAGTTACTGGGATTTTCACGCACAACCATTTCTAGAGTTTACAAAGAATGGTGTGAAAAGGAAAAACATCCAGTATGCGGCAGTCCTGTGGGCGAAAATGCCTTGTTGATGCTAGAGGTCAGAGGAGAATGCCGACTGATTCAAGCTGATAGAAGAGCAACTTTGACTGAAATAACCACTCGTTACAACCGAGGTATGCAGCAAAGCATTTGTGAAGCCACAACATGCACAACCTTGAGGTGGATGGGCTACAACAGCAGAAGACCCCACCGGGTACCACTCATCTCCACTACAAATAGGAAAAAGAGGCTACAATTTGCACAAGCTCACCAAAATTGGACAGTTGAAGACTGGAAAAATGTTGCCTGGTCTGATGAATCTCGATTTCTGTTGAGACATTCAGATAGTAGAGTCAGAATTTGGCATAAACAGAATGAGAACATGGATCCATCATGCCTTGTTACCACTGTGCAGGCTGGTGGTGGTGGTGTAATGGTGTGGGGGATGTTTTCTTGGCACACTTTAGGCCCCTTAGTGCCAATTGGGCATCGTTTAAATGCCACGGCCTACCTGAGCATTGTTTCTGACCATGTCCATCCCTTTATGACCACCATGTACCCATTCTCTGATGGCTACTTCCAGCAGGATAATGCACCATGTCACAAAGCTTGAATAATTTCAAATTGGTTTCTTGAACATTTCTAAAGAATGCTTTCAGCACCTTGTTGAATCAATGCCATGTAGAATTAAGGCAGTTCTGAAGGAGAAAGGGCGTCAAACACAGTATTGGTATGGTGTTCCTAATAATCCTTTAGGTGATTGTAATTCGTCATAACATCGTAATATAATTAATTCACCTGCTATATTGCTAAATGTACAGGATTTTCCATATCAACAGTTGACACATTGACATGGTTGGATACAATGTAGTTTGTAACGTCAGAAACACCGGTGATTTCAAACCACGTTTTTGAGACTGTCTTTGGTTCATTGGACTTTTAAGGAGAAAATACTCCACAGTGGTGTTGATTTATGACTTTGCACATGGTTTGTCTGAAAGCATATTAAAAACTACATATAAACAATATTAAAAACTTTTATTTTCACCATAGGGGGTCTTTAACCACTCAAAAGAAGAGTGAGATTCAGGAAGATGCTCTCATTACCAACCTCTGCACAGCCAGATTCGCACACACACACTCATCTCATTGCATTATATACCCACAGCATGTCAATTGATGAGCAGAGCTCCTCCCAGGCTTACCATAGGCCACAATGTGATTGAGTTGCCCTACACACGCCTGCGCTGGCACACTGAGAGCACTCACAGATGATTGGATTATTGCCAGACACGCCATGCCTTCCATAAACTGTGACCTCTCTGTGTAAGAGGCTGGTAATTGTGTTATATAATATCCTGTAAGCCCACAGATATCACAACAAACACGTAATTCAGTGTGACGGTCCATCACAGAAGTCATTTCACAGAGCTCACATCTGTGTCTGTGTGTGTGGAATGTTTATGAACGCGGTTTGTTTGCAAGTAAATCTAAAGTTTTTGGCTTGTCATTTTGAATTTTTCCCACCCGTCCCCTTCTCTGCTTGGTTTTTTCAGCAAATGCTAAATGTGACACCAAGGTCAAAGTCAGATGAGTTACACAGAACTCATACAGATCCTTCTCCATGCTGACGTACAAATCATTGCTGTTTTTCAAATGTGTGGCTATGTCAATAGCATTGGTGCAATGGGAGCAAGTGTGCTTTGTTGGGCTTGAGTCTGAGCAGGCGCTGATAAGCCTGTCTTAAAATGAAACCCTCAAACGCTCTTGTTGCGTGCACTTCCAAGACTCTATCGCTGCTGCTCAGAATGGAAGGTCTCTGTGTTTACACCAGCACACATGATATCTGCTCAATTTAGTCCCTCTCTATCAGAAATGCCAGCTGCTCACGGCCTCTCACAACCTCTGAATCTACAACTGTTTCTCATTTATGTCCCAGAGCAATTTCTGTATGTTTGAGGAGGTTTTATGCTTGCATATACTTAGTTTGAGATAAGCAATTAATTCTGCCTTAATAATAATTCTCCCTAAAATTACATTTAGCCAATAATGCAATAATTATATAATGCATTCAACACAAGTATAAGTTTCTGTATGGAGATGCTTAGCAGAATGTTCACGCTGCTCTTTCTTATTAAGACACATTGACCTGGGATATCCCCAAAAAAAGATAAAAAAACAACCCACCATAAAAGTGGTCCATACGACTTAAGTTGGGTATATATGGAAGCTTGTTTTAGCCACAAAATAAAAAATAAAAAAGGTAATTGAGACTTTTTATCTCACAATTCAGAATTTTTATCTCAGAATTGCATGATATAAACTCGCAATTGCGTGTTATAAAGTCACACTTGCGTGTTATAGAGTCAGAATTGCGGATCTATGTCAGCACATACCCTGATCCTAAGCGAATCAATGGGTTTTTGTAAGAAAACTATCCATATTTAACATGTTATAAAGTAAAATATCTAGCTTCCGGCGGACCGCATTCTGTATTAAACTTAGGCAGAAAGTGTAATGCCTCTTGCAGTTAAAAACGCTAACGCTATGTCCGACGCCAGTTACTCTTTTTCGTAAGTTTAATATGGAAGGCGGTCCGCCGGAAGTTATATATTTTTAGAGATTACTTTTATAATGGATGGATGCACTTTTTTGGTCTTCATATTTTGGGCTGCCATTCACTGCCATTATAAAGCTTGGATGAGCCAGGATATTTTTTAATATATCTCTGATTGTATTTGTCTGAAAGAAGAATATCATATACACCTAGGATGGCTTGAGGGTGAGCAAATTATGGGATACAATTTTTGGGTGAACTATCCCTTTAAACTTAACAAATTTAAAACCGAACTTCTGCTTGTTGGGATGCTGACATAAATGCAATAATCTCAGTTTGCTTACTGATTCTGACCTTGTGTCTCAATCATCAAAAGTGCACAACCTTATTGTTATTTTTTGATTTGCAATTGTCATTCAATGCCCATATTAAAATGGTCTCGAAATCTGCTTTTTCCATCTCAGAAATACACTCACCTAAAGGATTATTAGGAACACCTGTTCAATTTCTCATTAATGCAATTATCTAATCAACCAATCACATGGCAGTTGCTTCAGTGCATTTAGGGGTGTGGTCCTGGTCAAGACAAGCTCCTGAACTCCAAACTGAATGTCAGAATGGGAAAGAAAGGTGATTTAAGCAATTTTGAGCGTGGCATGGTTGTTGGTGCCAGACGGGCCGGTCTGAGTATTTCACAATCTGCTCAGTTACTGGGATTTTCATGCACAACCATTTCTAGGGTTTACAAAGAATGGTGTGAAAAGGGAAAAACATCCAGTATGCGGCAGTCCTGTGGGCGAAAATGCCTTGTTGATGCTAGAGGTCAGAAGAGAATGGGCCGACTGATTCAAGCTGATAGAAGAGCAACTTTGACTGAAATAACCACTCATTACAACCGAGGTATGCAGCAAAGCATTTGTGAAGCCACAACACACACAACCTTGAGGCGGATGGGCTACAACAGCAGAAGACCCCACCGGGTACCACTCATCTCCACTACAAATAGGAAAAAGAGGCTACAATTTACACAAGCTCACCAAAACTGGACAGTTGAAGACTGGAAAAATGCTGCCTTGTCTGATGAGTCTCGATTTCTGTTGAGACATTCAGATGGTAGAGTCAGAATTTGGCGTAAACAGAATGAGAACATGGATCCATCATGCCTTGTTACCACTGTGCAGGCTGGTGGTGGTGGTGTAGTGGTGTGGGGGATGTTTTCTTGGCACACTTTAGGCCCCTTAGTGCCAATTGGGCATCGTTTAAATGCCACAGCCTACCTGAGCATTGTTTCTGACCATGTCCATCCCTTTATGACCACCATGTACCCATTCTCTGATGGCTACTTCCAGCAGGATAATGCACCATGTCACAAAGCTCGAATCATTTCAAATTGGTTTCTTGAACATGACAACAAGTTCACTGTACTAAAATGGCCCCCACAGTCACCAGATCTCAACCCAATAGAGCATCTTTCTGATGGGGTGGAACGGGAGCTTTGTGCCCTGGATGTGCATCCCACAAATCTCCATCAACTGCAAGATGCTATCCTATCAATATGGGCCAACATTTCTAAAGAATGCTTTCAGCACCTTGTTGAATCAGTACCACGTAGAATTAAGGCAGTTCTGAAGGCGAAAGGGGGTCAAACACAGTATTAGTATGGTGTTCCTAATAATCCTTTAGGTGAGTGTATTGCCAGACTATGTCCTTCTCTATCTCTGACTGATGCGGAAAGGCTTATCCATGCCTTTATTACGTCAAGGCTAGATTATTGTAATGCACTTTATTCTGGTCTCCCTGAGAAGTATATCAAGAAATTACAGTATATTCAAAACTCTGCAGCACGTGTACTGACCTACAGAACTCGCCAGCATATTTCCCCAGTTCTTTATGAACTGCATTGGCTTCCAGTACAGGCACGTATTGATTTTAAAATCCTGATTTTAACATATAAGACTCTTCACGCGGGACAGCTCCGGCATACCTTTGTAATTTAGTTGCTCCTTACATACCAACTCGCTCTTTCCGCTCTTCTTTAGTCTTCAGAAGCACACTTTCAAATTGAAATCTATGGGTGGATGGCTTTTTCTGTTTCAGCTTCACGTTTGATTGGCTATTAGAAATTCCCCAACACTGGACTGTTTCAAGAAGTCTTTAAAGACCCGTCTTTTTAAAGATGCTTACTGTCTTTGAGTGTACTATTTTACTATTGTTATTGCTGTTTTATTTGTATTTTTATTGTATTTTGTCTACTTTATTCTCTGTGAAGCGATCTGGGTTTGAGAAAAGCACAATATAAATTAAATACATCATTGTTATCATCATCATCATCATCATCATACAGGTTTAGACATTTTTCTTTTTTGGGGGGTGGGTAGATTGTTCCTTTAAGAAACAGTTTTTTAATCATAAATTGGTTTCTTTCTTTCTTCCTGCAGAGGTGCGTGACATCGAGATGAATCTGAACTTGAACAGAACGGTGAACTCGCTGCAGATGCCGAGAGTGGAATACAGGGAGATAAACATAGAGGATTACAGTATGTTAACCAAAACATGTTAAATTGCTGGTGTTTAACTGCTCCAGAAGTATTTCAGAAGGATATTAATATAATACAGATGCAGATGGATGTCTCTGATTGTCATACACAGAACTCAGCATGCAGATCCTGAAACCTGCAGGCTTCATAGAAACCTCACACTACCCACTTCTGCTCCTCATGTGAGTAAATGGCAATTTCTTGCAACGTTTTCTTACTTTCTTTACAGGCCCTATGCTTTTCTACACAACGGCAAACTAACTTGATGTTAAATGTAAAATGTGTTTCCCAACAGTTTCTCTCCCAAGAACTTCATGGGTCGAATTCCTCATTAAAAATCGACACTTCTCTTGCAATTTATTATTTCCCACGAGTCCCACTTATAATGATAGTCAAGGTTTCTTGCACCCAAATTTAGTTATTAATTTATTTTTTTGCTGCTGAAAGATGTCTGTATGTAAATTACCACTTTTATGATTGGCTTAAAACTAGGGACCATAAATGCCAATATTTCCCTATTTTCAGAAAAGAACTGTGCCCGACTGGTTGGTTGGTTAAGAGAATTGATCAGTCCACTGAATGTCAGTTCCAAATTCTGACAGTAGAATTTGTAATTATTTTTGGGAGTAAAAATTTATAAATAAATCAATAAATAAAAATTTTATTATAAAAAAAGAAATAATAATATTAAAATTAAATCAAAATTTTAAAATAGGTTTTTGGTGAATCAAAAATTCTATAAAATATTTTAGGTGATGTTATTGTAACGGGTGGCTGTATAAAGCGTACAGTGACGAGGAGAATCTAACAGAAACACTTTATTTAACAATAATCTCTCAGGAAATATCACAGAAAAACACTACCACGTAAACTCAAACGACACCGAACAATGACCAGAGGAAACTAAGGGTGCTTTCACACTAGCACTTTTGGTGCGCACCCGGGTTCAACTGACGTCAGAGTTCGGCTGTCGAACCCGCGAACCGTACCCGAGTCCGCTTAAAAAGGGTGGTCTGGGGTTCGGTTCATGTGAACGTGCTGATGTGATTGCAATCGTACTAAATCGCGGGTGTGTGACGTTATTAATGACATTTGATTTGATAAAAATGTGTTTTGTGTGTGTTGTGTGTCTCTGCAAGCAGAGAGCTGTATATCTAATTTCTGCTCATTCGCGCTCAGCGGTCTTTAGAGCATTTGCAGTACATTCGCGGAAGTGAGTGAGCAACGCATTTTGCCACCTTCTCGCTCGCAGTCGTTACCAAGCAACGGGGTAAACAGCTGCTGCTTTGATGAAGCAAACGCACACCGGTTCAGACCCAAATAATATAATCTGAACACAGTCCAGCGGGGGCAGGGGAAGGGGGGAGCAATCGAACTCGGGTTCGGTCCAGGCAATCCAACCAAGTGTGAGAGCACCCTAAAAGTAATCAACAGAACTAAGAACAGGTGAGGAACTTATGAATAAGATTGGAGTTTTAACGATTCCGATTCCGGTTGTGAAACTCGCATATCATTTAAAAATGGTAAATGATATGCGAGTCATATCATTTACATTTATTCTAAGTCATTTTAGAATATTATTGCAAAACATTTTAGCTGAATATTGTGAACAAAAATCAGCGTTTTATACAAATAACGAACAAATAACGCTGTTCAGCGAACAAATATCAGCGAACAAATAACGCTGTTCAGAGTTATTCACTCAAGAACAGCGAGTGAATTTTCTCTTTGTTTTTTTTGTTGTCTGATTTACATTATTATAGAGATGGCAGCAGGAATGTTAGGCTGCTGTCACTTTAAGAGCTGCACGGGTCCAATATACTGTTATGCATTCTGTTTACATTCACTTAAGACATAACCGACTGTGTTTACAAGGATGTTTTGACATATTTTTGGGTGTATTTGTCCATTCAAGTGCAAAAAGACGTGGAAGAGGTGCGCACATTTTGGATGTGTGCCCAGCACAGAAAACAGCGTGCAGGTCTTCTTGTGCTTCAATGGTTTAAAGTCATATTAAAATGCACACAAATGGATAGATAAAAGGAATCGAAATTTACATTTTATAACAAGTATCTGATTCCTGACCTTAAAGGGATAGTTCACCCAAAAATGAAATTTATTCCATGGTTTACTCACCCTCAAGCCATCCTAGCTGTATATGACATTCTTCTTTCAGACGAACACGATTGGTGTTATAATAAAAAATGTCCTGGCTCTTCCAAACGTTATAATGGCAGTGAATGGTAAATGAGATTTTGAAGGTCAAAAAAGCATATCCATCCATTCTAAAAGTAATCCACATGGCTCCGGGGGGTTAATAAAGGCCTTCTGAAGCGAAGCGATATGCTTTTGTAAGAAAATCTTTATAGCCTAAAATAACTAGATTCAGGCAGACGACCGTACGCAAGTTGACTTGCGCTAACTTGAGTAACCTGTGACATGACGCACTGATGAATGCAGAAGCGCAGAGGATAGAGCAAAACAAAACACCGGTCACAAATACAAAGTCTAAAATTAGATTTTTAAAAAGAAATGTGGGAGGATTTCGATATAAGAGAAGAGGAGCTTGAGTTTGTGGCCCAGCCCTATTTGTTTGAACCGCGAGAGGCGTCAAAGCTTACGCTACTACAGCGTTTTTTTGAACTTCAAAATGTAATTTACCATTTACTGCCGTTATAAAGCTTGGAAGAGCCAGGACATTTTTAATATAACTCTGATTGTATTCGTCTGAAAGTCATATACGCCTAGGATGGCTTGAGGGTGAGTATATCATGAGATAATTTCTATCCCTTTAAGTATCCGATTCCAGAATTGGAATTGATTTTTGATTTCCAAACCTACTTATGAATAACCATGAAACTAACTAAGAAACAGAACTCAGGCAAATCAGAACAGGGAAAAGAATGAAAACCAAACCAGAACTAGAAAGTAACAGTTATGTTATATTTAATTTTATTCATATATTTTATAAAATTATATTTATCTGCATCCGGATAGGCCAATAAAATCAATAATTGTCAATCACTTGCATGAAATGAATAACAACGTCATGCCAAGGTGAATACCAAATATGTGTCATTAATATATAATAAGGGGCATTCAAATGTTAATAACAGTCCTTTTTTTTTTTTTTTTTTTTTTTTTTTTTTTTTTTTTGCAATTAAGTTTAAATAAATGGTTCAGGGATGTAGCTTTAAATCCTGAACTTTAGAGTTTGCTTCTAGTACAATGAGATCAATTATATTAAAGAGCAAATCCTGTTTTCCGTGATATGAAAAAGCGTGTGCTGCAGGTCATCCTATTAACACACAAACAGCAGTTCCTCTCCTGTTCTGTGTTCCTGTGTTCCTGCACTGCTCTTCAGGTCTCATCAAGAGTAAGAGTGTAACTCTGAAATGGACTAGAGTCGGTGCTATTAATCTTGTCTTTTCAGCCGTATACTTTCAGCCACTGTAATTACACCACAAATGAGTTCACCTGCAGCCTGCCTTCAATTAACCCACCCCGCCGCTCACATCATACATACCGCAGCAGACAATCACCTGTGCTCTCTACAGAGCCACCAGTACAGTGACTGAATATTGCATTAGGACTATAGTGAATGTAGTGACTGTTTCTCAAAACCCAGTGAGCTGCCTACCTATCTTTGTAAAAAAGTACACTTTGGTATACTTTTAAAAAGAGTATTTATTACAGAATTATTATACTTTAAAAGAAATCATTGAGTGGCAAGTAAATGTAACGCTTTCTGACATTTTCCCCTGGTTTCACAGACAAGGCTTAAGCGAGTCCCAGACTAAAATGCATGTTTGAGCAGTTTTAATAGAAAGTAACTTGCACTAGCGTATCTTAAAATATGCCAGTGCCATTGTTTTGTCTCAAGATGCACACCAGTATTGTTTGTTCTAAGGCATGTGTATAAAAGCTTTTTAAATGTCCTAATTGAACTAAGGCCTAATCCTGGCTTAATCTAAGCCCTGTCTGTGAAACCGACACATATTAAATGCAATTTAATGAAAGTGTTTTATAATTTAAATATATATTAAATGCAATTAGCTGAACTTTATGCTGCCTTCACAAATTTGCGTCTATTGCGTCTAGTTGGACGCTTAAACATTTTGAATCCACTCGCGCATTCAAAGCGAATTGGACGTGCGTATAAAGCGAGCGTTTGAAGCGAAATAGACACACGTTCAAGGCGCTCTACGAGCTGTGTCTGATGGCCGCTTTCAGCGGTACTTCCGCCTGTCCCGCACCCAAGTTCGACGTGATTCTGCTAATGGAACAGCGTCACTCAGCTCGCTCTCACTCCTGTATGTACTGTATATTTTAGGCTACAATAAAATGAAATATGTCATAAAACACCACTTTCATTTTCATAAAAAAAAATATTAAACATATTATAGCCACACAAATGTGGTTCAGGCAACGCATTCCTTGATTATCTTCACTGCATATATACATATTAATATGTGGTTCAGACAATAAGTGTGCATATATATGATTATCACTGTAATAAAATTAAATATGACATAAAACACAACCCAGTCTTTTTTTGATGTCAGGTTATGTGTGATCAATAATAGCCATTAGTTTATCACGTCACTTCACCACGTGACAGCAGCAAGCAGGCTCCTGATTGGTTAACGCGGCACAAACAGATGCCAAAATTCCGATTTTTCAACTCGGGTGTCAGGCTTGAATTCGCTTCAAACGCGTGAATGCACAAAAAGCACCAAAAAAATTAACTTGCGCGTATCGTGCAAGACACTCATTTTGCATCTTTCGCGCTAACTGGACACGCGAAAGAGTCAAAATTGCATCTAATCGCAAGACCTCCAGACGCGTGGAAATCATGGAACATAAAACATGGAAATTAAGATGGAAATCACTCGCTCCAGACGCTCTATTCACGTTTGCTGTGAACGCAGCATTAGAGTGCTTTTTTCAACACACTTAAGTAGGATTTAAGTACATCTTTGTATGTAATTTCATAATTACTTCTATTGTCATTGAAAATTGATTCAAATGTACTGCTGAATGTACTGACAGGCAAATAGTAAACTAAAATATACTTTAATGTAATTTCTACTGAAACTTGTATGTTATGTATTTATGGTTACACTTATTTTGTACATATGCTACATATGTTACATGTAGTTACTATAGTAATAACTATAAATTATGCATAATTACATTAACCCTTAACCTAACCCTATAGCAAGTACATGTATTACAATTACATATATTACTCTGTACTTAAATGTATAATTAAGTGTAACCCTTTATTTTAAGGTGTCCTTGTTACAGTGTAATTAAGTACTGAGTAATATTAATTAACTACATGTACTTGCTATATGGTTATGGTTAAGATTAGGTGTGTTTTAGGGTTAGTTGCATGTAATTATGCATAAATTACTGTTATTACTATAGTAACTATATGTAACATATGTAACAAGGACACTGTAAAAGTAAAATTTTCCTGTATTTAAATATAGTTGTAATTACCCATTTGTAAGGATGATATTTTATAATAATATAAAATAAACAGTTGAAATTGTGCTTTACATGTACCTTAGTATGTTAGTCAACACATCAAAGTAAGTGTACATAACCATTTAAAATGTACTTTAAAATAAAACTGTTAATATGACAGTGCACTTTTTAAAAGAAACCTAGTCATTTCACTTTTATGTACTGGAATATGCAAGAACGTGCTATTATTGCCAGAAATGTTTTCTAGGTAGGCAGCTTACTAAATTGAGACATCCATTATGTTCAAGTACAAATGAAATGCTTCTTTTCTTAAGAAAACCTTTTCTCTTTTTTTTCTGTCTCTCTCAGAGATGGGACTCCTGGCAGTCAGTCGGTCTCAGAGCAGTTCCACATTGACTGGGCGTCAGTGCTGGTCAGCAGTTTTGGGGTGGTTGCAGTGCGCTTTGACGGTCGTGGAAGTGGCTTCCAGGGGACTAACTTACTCCATAAGGTGCAGCGCAGGCTGGGAATGTTCGAGGAGAAAGACCAGCTGGATGTCCTCAGGTAGTCGAGCAGCCATCTGCTCCCAACACACAGTGAACATCCATCAGTGCCAACACACAGCTGCACAAACGTGCTGCATCTCCTTAACCGCACGGCAGAGCTACAGATGTACACCATGGCCTGATTTAAAAACTCAGTGATATGATTGACACTGACTATTCAGTATGTGAGGAGGTCCAACAAGTGGCAGACCGTTTAACATTTTGTCTTTGTGTCTGGCAGTGCTATGATGCAGGAGCCGTACATTGACAAGACTAGAATTGGAGCTTTTGGGCAGGTAAATACATACTGCATTTTACTGTTTTTATCTATCCAGACAGGAAACCCTGTCACACATATTACACAGACATTTCTTTGCCTCTTTCATATGCACATGCATACAGAAAGTACATTATCTGTTCCAATCCCTAGTAAACTGCTTCGCTGTCTCCTAACTGAAAGGGAATTGGATGGGCCTTTTTACACTTGTCACTTAATGCACATTTACTGCTCAGATAGCTGATTCATTTACACTTGGCCACATAAATGCGACATCTCTGGTGGGCCATGTGGCAATGCATATTGCAGTAGCGCTGTCATATCTGACTACTGGAAGCCAGTATAACATGCTCTCACACGTTTATTTTTTATCATTTTGGGAGGTATCATTTTGGGAGTGGCTTCAACAACCAGATGCATTTATACTTGTACACTTTCATTTGGTATACGTCTCATTTCCTAAAGTGGTTTAAGTAAGGAATAATTGACGAAGGGCCATTGAATATTAGAAAAATAATGCACGCCCGAGGTGGTAATGCGGTCAAGATGCGAAGTGGAGTGGCCGTTACACCTCAAGTGTGCTTTTTTTTTTTCTTCAGAAAAGCGTGATTATGCGATCGCAGAATTCAATGCATAATCAGCCAAAGTCTGCGTATTTATGCGGGGGCATTTTTTCAAATACACCGCACTGTCGCCGCATAAATTGCCGGTTTCCGCATGCAAAATATGCGGGGCTTGCATGATTTCATAATCCCCACATTTTCGTTGCAAAAAAGTCACATATATCTTAGAAAATTCGCAGAAAGCTTTTCGCAGAAAGTTGAAAAATGTTGCGTTTACTTCACACAAGAGCAGTCATTTCCCCCTATTGCCATGGGAACGTTATGAAGTGACGTAATTATGCGACGTGAACATCACCGAAAAGCTGCAAACTCCACCAGTGTTAGAGGCTACGCAATTAGAGGCTGAATCCGAAATCGCCCCCTATACCCTCAATTATTTGGCTTATTTGAAGGGCCAGCCATTAGTAGTGGTGTCCGAAAGCATAGTGGACGTTGAGTGCACTCATTCAATCCCACATTGCACCGCAATAACGAGTGTAAAGCCGATGTTCACACAACGGCTGTCCCATTCACTCCTTCAAGTGAACTGTATTGAAAATGGACTAACCCAGCGATTGGGTTGTTTTAACCAAACATTTAACCCAACCGCTGGGTTAAAACAACCCATTTACTGGGTTAAAACAACCCAATCACTGGGTTAGTCCATTTTCAACCTAGCTTGGGTTGTTTTTAACCCAACATTTTTTAGTGTTGTTTCATTCGGGAGTCGGTGCAACTTTACAGTTGTAAGATTGCACTTTTTTGTTACCGGTGGGTTAAATCATACTAGTTTCAAAAACCTTACAGTTGTAAATATATTAGTAGTATGTAAAGTTACAGTAAGAGATTGCACTTTGAGCATTGAAAGCACTTATTTTATGCTGTTTTGTATACCTCTGTAAAACAGGAAGCACATATATTTTTTTAAATATTTTATATATTCATTTTTACAGAAGTTGTATCATATTCCTTTTGTAAAGCTACAGAACTTGTTTGACTCATCAGTGTTTTGTAAGTTTGAGCCATGTGTTTATTAAGGTCTGAAATAAAACAAGATGAGAACTCAAATATTCCCAGCACTTTCTGTGATGTAGTATGCTTGCTTATCTTAGGAAGTAATAAGAAATGACTCTTTACATTAAGGTTGTAGCCTAGTGAGAACAGGGTGTTGGGGAAATCACTTTTTTTTCTCTTTTTCATCAAACCACAGTTTTTGCAACTTCCCGCATTTTCATCGCATAAAATTGCATAAATATCTGCATAAAAAAACAAAATCAGCATTTTTCTGGAGGGACTGCCTAATAATTCAATGGTCAATTCAGATGATTTATTTCAAGAAATTTGTCAGGTTTTGTCTTTAAAACGCTCTTGTGTGCAGGACTAATTTCTTACACATCTAAACCCAAGCCTCCGTTGCTAATTCCAAAGCGTAATTTTAGAGCTAGTAACGGAGGCTTGAGCCACTGATAGCAGACTAATGCCGTTATTAATGCAGTGAGGTATTAGAGAGAGTGTGCGTACATTAATTACCTCAGTCTGTGCGTCTCTTTCAACAGTGTTTGGATGGCAGCAGCATCTACTAATATGAAACAGCACCTTTATTACCTTTATTAGAAATGTCATGTAGCTAAACAATTTTTCTGATAAAATCATCAGAGCAGCTCTGACAACACGTTTCTGTGTGTGTGTGCGTTTGAGCGGGAGAAAGAGAGCATGTGCTTTCCGTACATAATAAAACGTAATTTTATGGCAAAAAACCACAAAAGCTTTTTTTTTTATCCTATTGTTTACTATATTTTTTTGCTTGGTGAGTCGTGTCATTGTGGGTTTTGGCTCTTGCTTTTGTATGCTGTAAGGACTTTTGAAATATCATTTGGCGAAGTGATATAGAACTGTAATGCGCTCAAGACCTACTTTAGCCGTGCGTTTCCCTGAAAATAATTGCACACCTTAGAACGTTCGCCAACCAATCAGATTCAAGCATTCAACAGCCCCGTAGTATAAGTGATTGTATTTAAATCCATCTTTGAAAGCGTTTCGGAGGGCACCTGGTCTTTTCACGATCAGATATCATTTTGCTGCACTGGTTTTGGAACAGCCGTCACATCAAGAATGACATCTACGTAGGCAACTCACTAGGTTTTGGAACAGAGCTTCACTGTCTGTGACCACTGAGGGTTCACTTAAAAGTGTGACTCATCCAACAGAAGTTGTGATGACGAGAGTCTACAGAGCCTGGCTGACTTTCAGCATGTCGCATAAACTCTTCCTCTTTCACTAACTTCGGTCATGAAGAAGAGCAGAACAAATTGGTTTCATGCAGTGAGAAGAACTTAATTGAGACCATCTACATTTCTTTTTGCCCATGCCTATTTCTTTCCTCAAAAGATTGTCGTTTTTCACAGGATTAATTAATGCATGTTCAAAGGCTGAATTTCTGCCTCACTTTAATGAGCACAGACAGTATCAGAAACTTCTGTAACTAGTAATGAGAGTGCTATCTCTGAGGTCTTGAGTTGAGTGTTTTGTATTTCAGGTGTACGGAGGTTACGTCACCAGCCTTCTGCTCAGCTCTGAGGACTCCATGCTCAAGTGTGCTGCAGTGCTGTCACCCATCACAGACTTTGCGCTATATGGTAGGGTTTGTGTGTGTGTGTGTGTGTGTCTTAAGTGTCCAATATTGCTCCTGGAAGACCACTTTCTTGCAGAGTTTAGCTTCCACACACCTTGCCTAGAAGTTTCAGGTGATCCTGAAGACCTCGATTAGCTGGTTCAGGTGTGTTTAATTAAGGCTAGAGCTAAATGCTGCATTAACGCCATGTCTTAATCACCATCATTTCCAGATTTCCTATTCGGAGCTGTTTTCTTATGAGAATTATGCATTTCTATGGCAACACTATCAACGCCTAAATCAGGTCAGGTGGTACAAATAGGAGTGCTCAGAAAAATTGCTTTTTACAAGTTGAAACCTCATAATTATGTGAATTACAACATGGCGTGAACGCACCAAAACTCTGCTGGAAAGTGGCCCTCCAGGAACAGGATTGGACACTCCTGCATTAAAGGGATAGTTCACACAAAAATGAAAATTACCCCATGATTTACTAACCCTCAAGCCATCCTATGTGTATATGACATTCTTCTTTCAGACGAATACAATTGGAGTGTTATTAAAAAAATGTCCTGGCTAATCCAAGCTTTATAATGGCAGAGAGTGGGAGCCTAAATTTTGAAGCCCAAATAAGTGCATCCATCCATTATAAAAGTAATCCACACGGCTCCGGGGGGTTAATAAAGTCCTTCTGAAGTGAAGTGATGCATTTGTGCAAGAAAAATATCCACATTTAAAACTTTATGAAGTAAAATATCTAGCTTCCACCAGACCGCCTTCTGTATTCAACTTATGAAGAAAGTGTAACGCCTCTCACAGTTGCTTACGCTACGTCCGATGTCATACATTGCGTCAGTTACGTTTTTTTTTTTTAAAAATGAATTTGAACTATTTGTTAATATTTTTATTTTAAAATAGGTATATGAATGTGAGTGAATGTGTGCACAATACAGTATGTTGAAAACACAACACGGGAAAATGTTTCTTGTCTCGTCACATTCAGATAAGAATTACGTGATTTATGTCATTCTGAACAGAATGAGACAAGAAACTAGGGATGCACCGATTTTTACTTTTTGGGGCCGATTCCGATACCGATATTTGTCACGTGTCCTTTTATTTGAAATTGTGTCATGAAAATAGAGTGTTTTGATCATGTTTTAAATCAACAACAAAGTAAAAAAATGCATTAACGTACAGCCTACTAGCTAGTTTATTGCTGCATTATCAAATCATTTCTAATGAACATCCATTTAACATTCAGCAGGCCAACATAAATATATAAATACAACAGAACAAGATACATATGAAATAAACAGTGCTTTTTAAGTAGGTTTAATGTTAAATAACACTGCATATTATTCACTGTATAAATTAAATGCATATATTATTATTACATTGAGATATAGCTAAATTCTACTGTAGGCTACTACATTAATCCAGTCACAATTACTTTGTTAAACTGAACTTTTATTTTGACGGGTTGCCGTGAAGACCTTCGAGTTCCTGTGTGTGTTTATGATATGACAATAGATTTTGTCGAAATGAAACGGTAAAATGCTCATGAAGTGACTGGAGATGCATTCATGTCCTCATATTGAGACAGTGGAGGCTGAAAAACACAGCGAGTTTCAGTGTGTGTGTGTGTGTGTGTGTGTGTGTGTGTGTGTGTGTGTGTGGTAAATGAAACCGGTCCACGCGACTGCGCCATTCACACAGAAACATGCAGGATTCATATATAAAATTAAGCCTTTTTGCGGCTTAATATTCACAGACACTAGTATATATCGCTATTTGATTTAAGTGTACTGACCTACGTTTATTCATTCATCAAAACTTTGACAAATTCCGTGGCATTCCACTATGCAGTAAATTATGTTTTTGTGACTGGATTCCGTCTGCACTGTCCGAATCGCAGAAATGAATCCTCATGAAAGTTACAAAAAGTTAATTTAGTCAAAAGTTTGATTAACATTAAAACACAGACAGCAGCGCAAGAAGGAATATTACATTATAATCTTGGATTATGCAGCAGACATTATACAGCTCAGTTCCTTCAAGTAGTTCATTAATAAACCATCGGTTTGTCATATCAGCCTTTTTCATGCTATAGCCGATATGCCGATGGTTGTAACTTGATCAAAAATCGGCCGATACATCGGTGTATCCCTACAAGAAACAATTCAAAACGGTAAACTATGACAAAAAATTTTTTATTTTGCATAACAAAATATTACTGTTGGTTGTTTAAGGCGAGACACTACAGGCAAAAACACTTTTTTCATGCTTCTGTCAACTTTGAGATTTTGGGGTTTCTGGCTTTTCATAGTCTTTTCTTCTCTTCAGACTAATGTAAAGAAAACATCCAAAATACACTGTTAAGTGTATCTTTTATGGCACTTAGTTTTATCAGAAATGTCAGAAATCTCCACTTCAGCAGCACTTATACACCAAACTGTACAGTTTTATTCATCTCTGATTTTATACAACATTTTATTCCTAAATAAAATGGTGACATTTTATTTTTATTTATTTTTTCTGGCTGTTGACAGCATTTTCTGACTTAAGTCCGAACTCCCAGAAATCCAAAATCCCCTGTTAAAACCTATAATATGTAAAAAAAAAAAAAAAAAAAAAAACCTGACCAAAGTTCAGATTTTTGTTCTAGAAATGTATGCAAATTAGTGCATATTTAATTAGATAATGCCTCATTTGCATATTTAAACAACATTTCAGAAAACTTGTAATACCAAAAATGTTTGCAATTCCTAATGCAGTTATGTTATTTTGTTCCTATTATAAAACAGTTCTCAAATATTGAATATGTATCTACTTGCATCTTTCCTCGCACTTTTTCACCATTAAAAACTGAAGTGTCATGCTGGAAATCATGTGTGAACAGTAAAGCCTGCTTTCTTTCATTTGATTGGCCATCTCAATAATTTTGACATTGATGAGTGCTGTTAGTGCACTGAGGCGGACCAGCCTAAAATCTGGTAACTTTTCAAACTTTTTATCATCATTTGATAATAGTACAACAGTTCTGCAGAGAAGACAGCAGGGTAACACTTTAGAATACTGTTCCGTCATTAATGAATAACTACACAGCAACAAATGAGTAACGCACTATTAACATGCTAGTAACTGCTATTAACTAACAAGAAACTCTGATTAACTAATTAGTAAGTAATAGTGCTTAGTCGAGTGTGGTAGTTCACTATTAGTTCATCAGTTACTACTATTTCTATCTCCCAGAGGACTACTAAAAATCTATACAGATTCATAATAAATGTAAACAATGCATAATGCATAATTAATCCTACAGTGAAGGTCATAGTAACCCACTAGCAATGACTCAAGTATTACCAAATCCTTCAGAAGGAACTGCTAATTATTTGGATCAGTATTCTAAAGTGAAAAGCATGATAACTCTCTAGTAATGACTGAAATCATTGCAAGCTTTTGAGGTTTTTGTCAAGTTTTGGATAGTAATGACTCAAGTGTTACTACATCCTTCTAAAGTAATTACTAGTTATTTGGATCAGTATTCTAAAGTGAAGATCATGGTCATTTACTGGTAATTACCAAAGTGTTACCAAGTCGGTCTGAAGCCATAACTATCCAAAACTTACAAAACCTCAAACGATTACAATGATTTCAGTCATTACTAGAGAGTTTTCATGTTTTTCACTTTGCATACTGATTCAGATAATAAGTAATTCCTTCTGAAGGATTTGGTAACTTGAGTCATTACTTGTGGATTACTATGACCTTCACTTTAGAATGAATTATATATTATGCATTATTCATGTTAATTATGAATCTGTATATAGTAGTTTACAAGTCCTCTCAATAATTAGAAATAGCCAAATTGTCCCCCTAATATTTGAAATTTTTGCACTGCTCTCCTGCACTTCATTATGCAGCGCTCTGTATGTTAGGATGGCAAAAAGGTTTAAAAGTTACATTTTTAGGCCTCAGGTCTAACAGCGCTAGTCAATGTCAAAATGATTGAGATGGCCAATCAAATCAAATTCTCTTTTGGCTTGTGCACACAATCTTCACACACAGACGAGTGCGTCAATCTGTCGCTTAATGCCGTTGCGGAGAGAGACTCTATTCTTCTCGGTGAAATCACAAAACAAACTGCACACAAACGTGTCCCTGCTCTTAATATATTGATGAACATCTTTGATTTTAATGAAGAAAAAAAAAAATGATATGAGGGCGGATTAGAACCTGGAACCTTTGCCACGGTTTACGAAAACTTCACCACTAGACCACAAGGGAATTCATATCCCTGTAGCAGATCTATGTATTTATTCACTAAGAATCTCGGGACTAATAATATATTTGACACAAATTGATACAAATATTGTTTGCAAATTGTCCCAAAAGGATTATTTCCCACCATTCCCAATCCTCAAATGTAGATATGAATTATCTCAGTAAGCGTTCGATCTTATTGTGTGTGAATGTCTTAAACAGATTCAAATGCATTCTAAATCAAAACATCTGCTGAATGTCTTTTTAATGGCCAGCAGGGATCATTTTACAAATGTATCTTAGATGATAAAAAATATGAGTGATATCAGGAATGGCAAATATCATTAAAATGCTTGTCCCACCCATAGCTTCTTCTGATTAGGCTGTTGTTGTAAAACTAGCATTGATGCACTCTGGTAACAGATGCACTATTTTTTTTTACTTGATGCAATATCTTGAAATATGTCCAAGATGCTGAAAAAAACATTTAGATGTGATGTAAGATGACTGGACTAACAATTAAAAAAAAAGTGCAGGCTCAAAATTGCACACTGTCCAACTCATCATCCATTCCTGCAGCTTCCTGCCTGCGCGTGTCAGTGGATCCCATCAGTATTCTGAGAGCAGGGCCTGTAGGAGGACTGAAGCACTCCAAGAACTCTAGAGGAACAGAGAGATGAAAAATGGAGCATGTGTGTGTTCATCATAAACAATACCTCACATCTCACAGCGGCAACTGCACAGAAATCGGCTCATAACTCACCAGGCGCATCAGCGTGCATTGTGAAATAGCTGTGCAGTGATTTTTATCAAAGGAAATGCTCGGAAATGAATTCTGCCAGTGACAAATGTCACTGTTGACTGATACTGTTCTTATTTCCTGCTTTCAGCTTCAGCTTTCTCAGAGAGATATCTGGGCCCTCCCAAGCCAGATCGGAGAGCATACGAGGTACATTTATTTGAATTATAATCTGTATTTTGTATTCACCATTACTGACAACACTTATAGTGTGCTCGTTAATATTTCCACAGATGGCCAACCTTGCGTACAGAGCATCCCAGTTCGTCGATAAAAAGTTTTTAATCATTCATCCAACAGCAGATGGTACCTTTTTTTCCACTTCTTACAATATCGTTGTAAGAGATAGAATACTGTCAACTGACACGCATTTCATTTACCTTTTAGAAAAAGTTCATTTTCAACACACAGCCAAATTCATCTCCAGGCTAATCAGCGAGAGAGCAAATTATACTCTGCAGGTAAGAGTCATACTTGGTTTCTATGTTCTTAAGGATATAAAGTTCACACCAGGGCCTAAAGCCGCCTTTTCGCAGAACAAGATTTTCAGATACAATTTCAGCTTTGGGTGTGTTGAAACTAGACCATATGCGACCATCCAACCAGATTTAGGGCAAGGTGAAAATTCCCAATATTTTTTTCAAAATGTTTTAATCTCCGAACACAATTTCTGTGAAATGCATTGTTATAAATAAATAATGTATAGAATAATCCACTTATAATTATTTTCAGTGAATGCTTTAATTTTCAAAATTCTGAGAACACTTGAAAGGTTTTATGGTTACACTTTATTTTAAGGTGTCATTGTTACAGTGTAATTATACACCGATCAGGCATAACATTGTGACCACTGACGAGTGTAGTGAATAACACTGATTATCTCTACATCACGGCACCTGTTAGTGGGTGGGATATATTAGACAGCAAGTGAAAATTGTATCCTTAAAGTTGATGTGTTAGAATCAGGAAAAATGGGCAAGCGTAAGGATTTGAGCGAGTTTGACAAGGGCCAAAGTGTGATGCCTAGACGGGTCAGGCCTGTTTTGGCAGAAAACGGGGGACCAATACAATATTAAGAATAATGTTATGCCTGGTCAGTGTATATTTAAGTACTGAGTAATATTAATTAACTACATGTACTTACTATAGGGTTAGTGTAGGGTTTGTTTGAGGGTTAGTTGCTCTTAATTATGCATAATTTACTGTTAAATGGTAAGTACATGTAACATATGTAAAAAGGACACTGTAAAATAATGTGTTACCGGTTTCATTTGCAAACAATAATTAACATATTAGTTAACATGAACTAACAATGCTTCTAAGCATTTATTATTCTTAGTCAATGGTAATTTCAACATTTACTAAACATTTTTAAATCCAAAGTTATATTTTTAACATTTGTTAATGAACCAATAATAAACAATTACATTTTACTAACTAATGTTAACAAAGATTAAAAAATTAAAAATATATTGCTCATTGTTAGTTCTCATTATCTAGTGTTCACAAATGAGACCTTATTGTAAAGACTTACCAATATGCTTCTAGTTCTGTTTTAAATAAACTAAACCAACCAGAAATCTGAAAAAAAGTATATGAAAAGATGAAGTTGTCATTTGATAAAGCACCGTGAATGATGATGTAATCAAAAGTTAGTTCCAGTTCTTGATTCTGATTGGTCAATAGCTGTGTCTTATTCATGATAAAACATGACCGCTTCACCCAAATGTTCTCATTGATATTTTTAAATTTTTTTAGTTTTATAAAAGCAATAAGCCCTGTGAAGCCATGGTTTACAGTAAATTTATAACAGCTGGCTCCGTGTAGTGCCTAGCAACGCCCCTTAGCTGGCTTCTTAGGGCTTATTGCTTTATTCAATCCAATCAAATCACTCACAATGCTTTATGGGATTTTTTGGCTCAGCGACTTCTCTAATTGGTGGATTTCTCTTCAGGATTATGGGTATTGTAGTTCTTCACTGGAAATTCTGCAGTTAGACTTTTTTTCTACAATGAGTTTGAAAACACACTTGTGGTTTGTTCAGAAGTCTATCATCACATAACATCCTCAGAGCCAATGAAAGGACATAAAAAAAATGTATACACTATTGTCATAAAAAAAATGTATACACTATTGTTAAAAATACATTTCTCTGTGGAGTAAACGAATGGGGTTTTCACTTCTGGAAGCCAACTGTACAACCTGCATCATCTCTGGTGATGTTCGCCAAAGGTGTGTGAGTTCCAGGGTGACTGGATACTGAGCCCTGTGATCATCCGGCACTGCTGCCAGCAGAGGGATTAGACACACTCAATGCATGCAGCTCATTTAAACAGATTATACAGGCCACTCTCATGAGCCACGCGCTAACATGCTGAATAATCCCATTATATTCCCACACTAGAAGATTTCCTCTTTGCTTTCTGCTCCCTAATAGATTTGCTATTAATTGCTGGCTGGTGAATGACTGTGGAATTAATTAGGGCAGATATTCATCAGGACGTGTGTGATCGTCACTATGTCAAGCTGTTCTTCTCAATTTATGATCTATTAGGTAGAGTCAGGACCACCACACACACTCGAAATAAAGTTTGTATCATTGCAGTTGACGTTTCTGGATGTTGCTTAGCTGTTTTCACACTTGGGACAAGATTTACTAACAGCTTGCACCAGTGCAAACCCTCTTTTGGTGTTAAAAAAACACTGTTAGCCATATCACCCTGTAGCCTAAGACTGGTTTCCCACTGAAGCTAAGCAGGGTTGAGCCTGGTCAGTACCTGGATGGGAGACCAACTGGGAAAACTAGGTAGCTGCTGGAAAAGCTGTTCGTTAGGTCAGCAGGGGGTGCTCACCCTGTGGTCTGTGTGGGTCCTAACGCCCCAGTATAGTGATGGGGACACTATACTGTAATAAGCACCGTCCTTCGGGTGAGACATTAAACTGAGGTCCTGACTCTCTGTGGTTATTAAAAATCCCAGGATCTCCTTCAGAAAAAGAGTAGGGGTGTAACCCCGGCATCCTGGCCAAATTTGCCCATTGGCCTCTGTCCATCATGGCCTCCTAATAATCCCCATACACTGATTGGCTTCATCACTCTGTCTCCTCTCCACCAATCAGCTGGTGTGTGGTGGGCGTTCTGGCGCAATATGGCTGCCTTCGCATCATCCAGGTGGATGCTGCACATTGGTGGTGGTTGAGTAGATTCCCCGCTTCTATATGTAAAGCGATTTGAGTACCCGGAAAAGCGCTATATAAATGTAACAAATTCTTCTTATTATTATTATTATTATTTACTAAAGACATGCAGTGATAAATTAGCGCTGAAAAGGCTTGGACGGTTATTTGTGTGGCTGACCTTATTGCATATGCATTTGTAGGAGTTTCCTTTTCAGACGCAAAGAGAATTTAAATGAATCATGCAAGGTGAATTTCAAGGTTTGCGCTCGTCAATATACTTGTGTTTGCGGTATTATTTACGGCCCAAAAAATCATGTCTTAAACCAGACGCTAATTTGCGCATCTTTAATTTGTTCGTCTTCAGTAGATCACGCGTAGAACTTTCCACTCCCATTCGTTTTTTTGGAATTGCGCTCTCACGCTAATTTGCCGTTTAGTAAACCTGGACCCTGGTTTGATTGTTTGATTTAAACCCATGGTTCAGTATGCATTTGTAACAGTTTATCTGCATCTCTCAAACATCATTTTATTGGATTATATGTTTTGCATTTAAATATTGTCTAAGACTGTTATTGGGAAATAACTGAAAGTAACAACTGCATTTTATATGCATTTTATGTTAGTAGTCTGGGTAACACTCTATTTTACAGTGTCCTTGTTATGTTACATGTACTTAACATAGTAATAACAGAAAATTATGCATAATTACATGCAACTAACTCTAGTTTAAGGTGTCATTGTTACAGTGTAATTATATAATTAAGTACTGAGTAATATTAAATAACCATGTACTTACTATCGGGTTAGGGTAGGATTAAAGTGTACCACAAGTCTGCTATACTGTTAATAAATCTCATTGATTTAGATTATAAGATATCAGAATTTCTATTTACTTTTTGAGCATATACTGAATATATCAGCAACTGCACCAAATTGCTTCCTTTTTCCTTGAGTATGAGCTCCATATTCTCACTATGTCATACTATACGAGCCATAAAAGCCTAATGGATTTTGTCTAAAGGTTTAATAAACTGTTCCATTAAAAAAGGGTTTTCTGACTATTATGTCATATATCAGGCTTTACAGGGTTAAAGAGTAGCAGCAATCAAACATAAAGGCAAGGGTGAAAAACATTTCCATGACCTTGGTATAAAAAAGAAAGATCATTGAGATCCTTGGAACTATCCTGAAATAAATGCAGAAAGATTCCTTTCGCAAATAGTAAATAAAACAAATCATAGATACTATAGATTTCACCAAACTCTGACTTTGCAGTGAGAAAGCGGTATTCAGAGTTGCATGATATTGAGCTCATAACCTTGTCGTTGTGTCCTTTGTTAGATCTACCCAGACGAAGGACACTTCATTCACAATGAGATAACACGGCAGCACCTCAGTCAGTCTCTGGTCAACTTCTTCGAGGAGTGTTTCCGGCTCCCCGACCAAGTGTTCGAGGAGGCGCTAGAGGAGGAAAGCGAAGAGGAGGGTTAGTCCACCTGTTCCATGATGTCCAAGCACAAAGCCAGCTCCTTTTGCCACATAATATGCAACCCAGTTTTGAACCCTCCAGTTTTCAGTTCCCTCCCAGTGTAGCATGCTGACTCTGAGACCGCCCTGCCTCGTGTTCCTGCCTCCGCTCCCCTTCAGGTGCTCCTCACTATCCATCAACCCTCGACAGACCGCGGCCGTGCGGCGCGGCGTGGCATCTGGCTGGCGCCACATTGTCTCGCTCTCCCCAGCAGGCCAGTTATGAGCTTCTGAAGGTGTTAGGAGTCTCTGGTCTGTCCATCACGTTGACGGATGAGATGCTGCGATATTAACTGACCGCCAAACACATTGGCCTTCGAATCACAGAGAGCTGTGGGACTCACAGGAGTTGAAACAGCAAGACTGAGGGGTCATTCAGTGTTTGATTCAAATAGATATTTGGTGTTTTGGGCAAAAGGGGGTTGTTGTCAGGAGAATGTGTCATTTGTGGTTCAAAAAGGTCTTCTCATGTCCAATTGTGCTCATGTCTGGTGTTGCAATGTAAAGTCGCACATGAAAAACATTCACTTGGATATCGATAAAACTAGTTTTCAGTGTTCAATCGTGTCCGAGTCTTGGAAATCTTGTAGCCTCAAGTGTGTATTTAGATGGTGTTTATTCATTACAGAAACTTCATCAAGCAGAAGGGGAGCAAAAACGATCCTCATTATTCTCACAGATCATGACAGTTGTACAAGACTGTTGATCCCACTTCTCAGCGTGCGTTTCCTTGAAGTGATGGTCTGTCAGTGCTGGAGAAAGCACTCTGTTGATTTAGTCACTGTGCCTTATTACGGGGGCGAACTAACTATCCCGTTCAAAGAACCTCCTTGTGAATATCACCAGTCATTCAAGGCTTACGTTTGATTGACTAAAGTCCTGTATCTAAAACGCCCGCATTACGTCGCCATCAAGAAACACATTATTGACTGTAATAGCATTATAATAACACTGTTATTTTCACTTGCGCATGTGTGAGCCAGTGTTGTTTTACCGTCAACAAAACAAACTCGCTCGCATCCTGCTAATAGCGGTTTTCCATCCACTTTAAGAATCGAGTAATGGAGCATGAAATTAAAATGTATGATTTCAACATTACCTCAGTATTAAACTAAAGCCCCTCTGAGGGTTTACAGACACTTTGTAGAAAATTTGTTGATTCATGGCCAAAACAATCTGTACATACAAAGTATATTAAGTAGGGTAGGAAACACGTTTGTGTTAAAGGGATAGTTCACTCAAAAATGAAAATTCTGTCATTGACTCGACCCTCATGTATGACTTTCAAGAGATGTTCAGCAGGATACTCATGCTGTTCATCAATGCATGGAGTTGAACGGAAACAAGCTTTCATATAGGTTTGCAATAAGGGTCGAGTGAATGATAACAGAATATCTGTCCCTTTAACGCTCATTAAATACAGTATTGTGCAAATGTTTCACATTACAGCTGCGGCTAACTCACTCCAGTTGGTGGCATTTATATTATTTAAGTCACGTATGGTATCCGTTTTGCACAGTACTGTATATGAACAGTTATTGGTTGTAACTTTTGCCTATTAAAGCTCTTGAGGATGAACTTTTATTTTGTGTGGATGAAATGTTCATGTTTAATCTCAGTGCATGTCGAAAAACCATTTGCAACTCAAAAGCTATTTTTTAAAAATGGTCAAATATCTGCATAGTATTTTTGACGGCTTGAATGTTCCAACTTCATTTCCGGTAGTTTTGTGAGTGAGATCTCAGTCTTGTCTGCTTGATGTATAAATGTTACTCAAATATCATTTAAGTCTCTGAATATCTGAGTGTTTCTTGTACATAAAGCATTTGAAGGTGTTTTGTTCTCCTGTGTCGAGCAGAGCGGCGGAGGTCACGGTTACTATGAACTGAAATGTGCAATGAAAAAAGTCACATGGGACCAAGAGTATGATGGGATTGCTGTTTACTGACTCAGCAAGAACAGTCATTGTGTGGCATCTCTCAGAATACAAACTATTTTATCATCACCTTTGTTATGATTTGTTTTCCTCACTTGGAGAAAAGAGGATGAATATGTAAGTAACCAAAATAAACTGAAAGCCTTCAATGTTGATGTCCTGCTTTCTTGTGATTTAAGTGAATGAGCGCATTTACACGCATGACCTTAAGACAACGAACACTGAGGTTATGTAAATAGTAGGTGTTTTTTATATGGGAAATGTCATAAACAGTTTAAATAAAACCGATCACCAGATCTACATTTTTGCCTGTGCTCGATTCAGTGTTGGACATTATCTCTGGATCTGTCTGTGTTTTGATGTTAAAGGGTTCCAAAAATAAAAATGCCATCATTTACTTACCTTCATGTCGTTCTAAACCAATATATCTTTCTTTCTTCTGCAGAATATAAAAAAGATATTGTCAAGAATGTTGGCGAAGCAAACCGTTTTGGTTACCATTAACTTGCACTGCATGGAGGGAACAAAACACCAATACATTTCTCAAAATATCTTTAGTGTTTGATAGAATACAGGTCTGGAACAACATGAGGCTGAGTAAATGATGTCAACTATCCCATCAAGAGGGAATTTTTGCCTTGTCAGTTTATTTATTTGTATTTCAGCCCTTAAAGGGATAGTTCACCCAAAAATGAAAATATAATGCAAGTCAATGGCTACTGTCACTCTGAGAGTAAAAAACAAAAACATATACAGGCAAAACAAAATGAATTCTTGTGGCTCCTGATGATTCTTATGAAGCGAAACGATCAGTCTGTGCAAGAAACTGAACATTATTTACAGCATTATTACCTGTTCAGTTTCTTACACAGACCTCAATCATTTTGTTTTCCCTGTATATATACAAAATGACTATGTTTTTTTTTTAGAATGCAGACCACCTTCTGTATTCAAGTTGCACAGAAAGTGTAACGCAGTTCAAAAAGTCATCGTTACGCTTTTTTTCATAAGTTGAATACAGAAGGCGGTCCGCTGGAAGCTAGATATTTTACTTCATAATGTGTTAAATATGGATATTTTTCTTACACAAACCAATTCACTTCAGAAGGCCTTTATTAACCCCTGGAGCTGTGTGGAGCACTTTTATAATGGATGGATGCACTTTTTTGGTCTTCAAATTTTGGGCTGCCTTTCACTGCCATTATAAAGCTTGGAACAGCCAGGATATGATTTAATATAACTCTGATTGTATTCATCTGAAAGAAGAAAGTCATTTACACCTAGGATGACTTGAAGGTGAGTAAATCATTGGATCATTGTAATTGTAGCAACTCATAATGTAATAACTGCACATAATGTAAAAACTACACAATTTAATAAGTATCACATTATTATCTGTGGACATGGGTAGGTTTAGGGGTAGGGTAGGGTACGGAAGCCCCTTTCCACCACTAAATTAAAAAATAAAAAGAGTAACTGCGACCTTTTATCTCAGAATTTTTTCCTCACAGAATTCGGAGACATAAACTCGCCATTGCGTGATATAAAGTCAGAATTCTGACTGAGAAAAAGTCTCAATTACTCTTTATTTTTTGTTTAGTTGTGGAAACGAGCTTCCATAGTAGGGGGATGGAAGATACGGTTTATACAGTAAAAAAATCATTACACCTATAGAGTCCCCGTGAACCACATATTCAAGAATGTGTGTGTGTGTGTGTGAGAGTGTGTCAGCATGTGAGTTGAAAAATACAGTACAACACACCCCTGCTAAAACTGTTGGGTTTTGGGATATAAAAAATAAAAATAAATGACTTTTACACCTTTAAACTACTACTTCTACTACTAGTAGGGGTAGTAGTAGTAGCGGTATCAGTAATCTGGTGGATTTTGTAGGCAGGTTAAGACTGGATTTAGATTTTTTAAATGTACTATATTTTTTAATAATAAACATAATAATTGCATGAATATTTAAATCTGTTGCATTCCGCAAGCAGTTTAAGACTTGATTTAGACATTTAAAAATTTACTGTAAGGGAATAAAAAAATTATGTTTTAAAAGCTATGACGTTTAAAATTATGACATGTTTTTGGTGAGTGTATAATGCAATATATTTTTCATAATTTAAAATGTATTATTACATTATGAGCTCACGATTTTATTATGTTTTGAGAAAATGATTGCATGATTTTATTACAATAATAATGTAATACTTATTACATGATGTGCAGTTATTACATTATGAGTTGCTACAGTAATTTTCATTTTTGGGTGAACTATCCCTTTAAAGCAGTAAGCTATGCATGGCAACAACAGAAATATGATTTAGACAGTGATAAATATATTACGTTTATTAATAATATTCAAAAATAATTATTTCATTATGTAACTGTAGACTGTTTACTGTTACCAATCAGCATCAGTTTAGCAGCTCAGTATAAAACGGGCTTTTATAATGAAGTTATAAACATTTTGTTGTATAAACACTAATCAAACATCTGAGAGAAAGTACAATTATGGCTAGTTTATGGACTTTAGCGACATGAAAAGCATTTGAGCTTTATTCCATGACATTAATGTCACCATGTTCAGATTTGATGAGCCATGTTTGGGGTTTCTTGGCAGACATCGTCATCAAGTGGACATGTGCAGGTATTGCAGATCTCACTGGACTCTCAGAAATGAGTCTTGTATCATAGCTTCTACTTCATCTGTGAGCTTGTTATAGTCAGCCTGACATACTTTATGTGCATGATGTCCGCCGTTCGTCATGCACTTCAGCAGAGCGTCGTGCATCTGCTCTCGCCCTCCAATGGTGCAGAGTTTATCCAACTGCTCAACAGGATCATGTGGGATATTTTGACACTTAAGGGCTTTTAAGACAGTCGGAGCAAACTTCCCGTGGTGTGCAGTGGAGCATATCACAAGCGGGCAGGTTTTGTCATGTATACGATCGGCGACTACTTTACCAACCGCTGTGTGAGTGTCCATTATGTATCCTGTTGTTGCGTGCACCTCCCGTATGGCCCTCAAACAGTCATCTTCTGAGCACCAACCGGCTTGAACTTCCAGATTTATGTTCTGCAGTAAAGCCTCTGACACTTTAAAGATCTGGTCTCTTTCAAGATTCAAAAACAAATCTCTGACAAGACTTCCATCCCCACCGGATGCGTGATGGATGAACCTCTCAAGGTTGGAAGACTTCAGGATATCAATGGCAGGGGAGTTTGAAACCAGCAGCTTCCTGTTGCGGAGATCATACTTGCCGCTAGCGACAAAGTCGGATATGATGCAGTTATGATTAGACGCACAGATCACCTTTCGTATGGGGATTCCCATTTGTTTAGCATACAGGGCTGACATGGCATTGCCAAAGTTTCCGGTAGGGATGCACACGTCAATGGGGTCTCCGAACGTCAACGTGCGACTTCTAAGCAGGTCCATGTACGCCGAGCAGTGATACACCACCTGAGGAAGCAGTCGAGCCCAGTTTATCGAGTTTGCAGTGCTGAGAACCGTGGCATATTCCACAGCTATGTGTCCGATCAAGCTCGAGTCCCCAAACATTTGTTTAATGCTCCTCTGGCAGAAGTCAAAGTCGGATAGGACGCTGATGGACTTAGCATTGCCCTCTTGAAATCCTGTCATCTGTAGCTTCTGAATCTCACTCACTCCGTTCTCTGGGAAGAACACAAGCACGCCGATTCTCTCACGGTCAGTGTCTTTAAGATTTCTGAAGCCGTTTAGCACCGCACTTCCGGTATCTCCAGATGTGGCCACTAGGATCAGGTAGTTGCACATCTGCGGCAGGCAGTGGGCAAACAGCTGAGGCATTAACTGCAGTGCCAGGTCTTTAAAAGAGGCGGTGGGGCCGTGAAAGAGTTCTAGAAGGTACTGATGATCAGTGAGGTGCTTTAGAGGCACAATCGATTGATTGTCGAAGTTCTGGCCGTAAGCGCGACACACCATCGTGCTCAATTCTACAGGGGACACGTCCATCGGATGGATACAGTTTTCCAGTATGGCCACAGCTCTCGTGGCATATGGCATGCTGGATATTCTCAACCATTCAGAAGGTTCCAGTTTGGGAAAACCTTTTTTTGGTACGTAAAGTCCTCCATCTGGTGCAAGACCCTCTATGACGACATCACTGAAGAACTTGGGGTCACCTGACATTTGGCTCCTCGTTGAAACAAACATCTCTGATTCTGAATCGTCATATCTGACCAGAGTCCTCAGGACTTTATCAGCCACATCCTCCACGGAGTCTCCTGTCCCACAAAGGACTCTCACATCTAGCCATTTCTCATAAAACTGCTTCCTGTAATGTAATATCTCTCTCATAGAAACACCAGAATCCTGTCCTACAATCCTGTTCACCTTCATTCGAGAGAGTCTCTGCATGATATCTTCTGTGTCCACATCCAGGTACACGACCAGTCCGGAGCGCTTCAGATGCCGCATGGCATCCGAATGCAGTGGATTGGAGCCAGTCAGTGAGATGACACTTCCTGTGGCAGCGAATCTGCACACAGCTTTACCTTCTTCTTCGATGAAACCATCTCCACCGATTTCAGAGAGCTTGTCTGCCACACTCATTCCCCACGTCCTTTCGAGGACATCGTCATCTATATCAATAACAGGCATACCTAGTCTGTGTCCCACAATCCGCCCAACACAGGTCTTCCCTGCTCCAGGAGGACCCATCAGGAAAATGTTTCTTTCATGTGGTTTAGAGATTTGATTTGATAGCTGTGCTGTAGTGAAGTATGATGAACCAAATGGAGCAATTAGCAGGTGGGTCCTCAGGTTTCTCACTTTAGCCAACAGCTGGCCGAAACTTGCAGGGATCATCTTGGAAAAAAGATCAGATCATCTAGGAAGCAGAAATATGTTATGGAATTAAAATCATATCAGTAGATATGATTGTAAGATTATAGAGCATTTGTTAAAATACAAAATGTATAAATCTTTTACTAAATTACTTTTAGGCCGGTTTTAAAACATTACTGGAGACAAAACAATGGCACTGATCTTAAAGGGTTAGTTCACCCAAAAATGAAAATTAGCCTATGATTAAAGCCATGAAAGCGCCCAGGTAGAGTTTTATTTTTGGGTGAACTATACCTTTAAGATATATCAGTGAATGTTGCTTTCAGTTAAAACAGCTCAAACATGCATTTTAGTCTGGGACTATCTTAAGCCTTGTCTGTAAAACCAGGGGTTTCATGACGGAACGCCACTTCGACTGTTGGGTGGAAGTGTGCATAAAGGTCGCAAACTTGCTGCTTGTGAGCACCCTTCTGAAACCTACAATGATAAATGTGACACCCTACTGTCTTGTGGACTTAATGGACACTGTCATTTTGAGTCTGCAACAACACAGATAGGACAGGGCCTTAAAGGGATAGTTCACCCAAAAATGAAAATTCTGTCATCATTTACGCACCCTCATGTTGTTCCAAACCTGTATGAATTTCTTCATTTCTGCTGAACACAAAAGAAGATATTTTGAAGAATGTTGATAACCAAACAGTTGATGGACTCCATTGACTTCCATCGTATTTCTTCAATAAGTCAATGGGGCTTTGGGCCTGTTTGGTCACCCACATTTTTCAAAATATCTTCTTTTGTGTTCAGCAACATGTGGGTGAGTAAATGAAGACAGAATTTTCATTTTTGTATGAACTAACGTTATCCCTTTAACGTCGCGATGAAATTGAATTGACAGATCTTTATGTCCGCATTGTGATGTACATCTTGTGTAATAAATTATTGAAAAAGAATAAAAGTAGTGCGTGGACTTGGTTCCCCTAATTGAATTTTGAATGTGGGCATTGCATGTGGTTTCATCGGACTAAATTATTGGAGAAGTCTGGCTTGCAGTATATCAGAGTCTGACGTTTCACTGCAAGATCAAATTATATTTTTATTAAAGATTACAAGGTCATAATAATAATATATATACATGGATGAAGAGTTCGCAATAAGAAATACAGTATGCTATGCATTTAGAAAATAGATAGGATAAATTAATTCCCTGCCAACTTTAAGAACTGATGTGATGAGCAATTTAAATTTATTTAGTCATAAATTCACACAGCCAAATCATGTAAACAAAAACATTGGCCTTTTCTTTGATTGCTAAAATATGTACACTCTAAAAATGCTGGGTTAAAAACAACCCAAGTTGGGTTGTAAATGGACTAACCCAGCGATTGGGTTGTTTTTAACCCAGCATTTTTTAGAGTGTACATATTTTAGCAATCAAAGAAAAGGCCAATGTTTTTGTTTACATGATTTGGCTGACATGAACATGAAACGAGTGCAACATGAAAACATTTAGTTTTTATCAGTTTCAAGCGATTATGGGATCTTAATGGAGACTTATATGGAATATATTTTCAAAAATAACATTTACCTTAAAATGCAGAGAACGATAACTACAAACTGTGCAGTTATGTCTATCTGACAGTCTGTCCATCCACAGAACATTACGTTTGCAAGTTACTAACGTATACGTTACGTATTTACACGAGTATTTGGCAATATGTAGAGCATAAAAAGTAAGGTTTACCTCAAACAGCACGTTTATTTTACTAACAGATTAGTACTCTCACTTTCACGTGCGCGCATAGCTGCCATGTAAACAAACCGCGTCAGAAGTACGGAAACAGCAGAGGGACATTTTCCGTTTACGTTCTGAGCCACAAGGCTCTCGTCGTACGGCTCTCATTAGTACTGTCACTTTCAAATTATATTACTAAAACAAATCGTTAGCATGTGTGTTAAAGTTTTATTTGTAAGGTTTGTTAAAGATAGACATTTAAACAACGGAAACTATGAATCTTTTGTTACTAATGCTGGAGAAAAGAAAACAAGAGGAAACTGTTTAATGTTGCTTGGCAGTGGTTGTCATAGAGACGTTTGTTAAACAACATCGATTTCATCGGCCATTTTACGCTTATTAAACAGTCTGCAGTGGGATTTTTCTCCTGACATTTTTGTCTCTATCATCAGACATCATGAGCGACACCATCTATCCTCCAGAGAGCATCTATAACCTTATTCCCAAAGAGGAAGAAAAAGCCATGAAAGCGCCCAGGTAGAGTTTCAGACAAATCAAATTAATACCACAATAAGCTGATGTTATTAAGTGTTCTCTCTTTTTTTTTTTTTTTTTTTTTACTAATTCTCTTTTGATATTTTAGAAGTTCATTTATTTACATTGTAACACTATTTTTCACTTTGAAACATGCATTGACACATTTTTCATTGTTACAACACCAGGTCTGATTACCATAATGTGAAACGTATATATTAAAACTGATGTATTTGTACTTGTTCTACTAGCTTTAATTCTTTTAATGAGAATGTAATATGAATCTTCATGCAGAATTATGTTTTACAAACACCTTTGTTTTTACACCTAAGTAAAAACTGTTGTCGGTATACAGAAAAAAAGAATTAGTGGGAAAATTACTTTATTGAAATTGATGTAAAATGTGAAATATATTTTAAATATGTATTTAAAATTAGATTTTTCCCCTACTGATTTTGGGATGAAAGACCTAGACATATTTTTGTGAGATTCATCCAGTAATATCTTAATTTCCAGGTACATGTCAAAGTTCAGAGAGCAGGTGAAGCTGGAGAAAGTGGTGAACATATCCCCCAATAAAACTATGGGACCAGCAAAAGTGGACGTACCGTTGGCAACAAACTATCTACTGAAACACTCCAAGGAACCTAAACTCCCTGAGAGTACATGTCCTGCATTTGCTGTTAAGACATTTTGAGCATTAAAGGGTTAGTTCACCCAAAAATGAAAATTAGCCCATGATTTACTCACCTCAAGTCATCCTAGGTGTACATGACATTCTTCTTTCAGACGAACACAATCAGAGTTATATTAAAAATGTCCTGGCTCTTCCAAGCTTTATAATGGCAGCGACTGTTGGGTCATTTTTTTAAGTCCATAAAAGTGCGTCTATATCCATCATAACTGCTCCACACGGCTCTGGGAGGTACGGAAGGAAGGAATTTACTTCATAAAGTTTTAAATATGGATATTTTTCTTACACAAATGTATCGATACGTTTCAGAAGGCCTTTACTAACCCCCCAGAGCCGTGTGGAGCAGTTATGATGGACAGATGCACTTTTATGGTCTTCAAAAATGACCCAACAATCACTGCCATTATAAAGCTTGGAAGAGCCGGGACATTTTTAATATAACTCAGAATGTGTTTGTCTGAAAGAAAAATGTCATATACACCTAGGATGGCTTGAGGGTGAGTAAACCATGGGATAATTTTCAGTTTTGTGTGAACTAAACCTTTAATATATAATATTGACAGATAAATATCTTTTCTTTTCCTTTTTTTTTTTTTCAATCATGACATGCCAATTTCATATGCAGACCACTAAAGCTGTGCTTGGATAATTTATTTGTACTGTTTCAGAGAAACCATTTAAATATGAAGATAATGAGCTACATGGTAAACCACCAATCCCTGCAAGAACAGAGAAGCCGCTCATGGGTCTCCACACCAACAAGAACTTTATTAAGACCAACGCCGTTGAGAACATCATGGCAGTCCCAAAGAAAGTGCAGCCAGTGTATGCTGACACCAAGAAGGGAGACAAACAACCGCTGGAGAACTCTGGTCTCATCCCGAAATTCTTAAAGAAGAAGGTGGGGAGAGTGATGTAATATTGAGTTTCATGTTTCAGTTGCTCTTGTATTTCATGCATACAAAACATACTGTGCACAGTATAGGCTACATACTGCCAGTGCTGGGTAATAACTGATTACATGTCATTAATTACTCACCTTCATGTCATTCCAAACCTGTAAGACTTTCGTTCATCTTCAGAACACAAATGAAGACCTTTTAAATCTAAGAGCTTTCTGCCCCTACATAGACATGTGTCTATGCAACTACCATTGATGCTACAAAAAGTTAATAGAGATTGTAATACTAATCCATATGAATTGAGTGGTTTAGACTCGATCGCTTTATATGATGAACAGATTTAATTTAGGCTTTTATTCACATTTAACCATTGATCAGCGAACATAAACAGAAGCTCAACCGAATATGCTTGATGCGCAAACAAACTGGTTCTTGCAGAAGCTCAAACGTGCTGCGTGACACGAGAATGAACCTCATTGGTTCTTGAGGAAGCTCAAACGTGCTGCGTGACACGAGAATGAACCTCATTGGTTCTTGAGGAAGCTCAAACGTGCTGCGTGACACGAGAATGAACCTCATTGGTTCTTGAGGAAGCTCAAACGTGCTGCGTAACACGAGAATGAATCTCATTGGTTCTTGAGGAAGCTCAAACGTGCAGCGTAACATGAGAATGAATCTCATTGGTTCTTGCGGAAGCTCAAACGTGCTGCGTAACATGAGAATGAATCTCATTGGCTCTTGAGGAAGCTCAAACGTGCTGCGTAACATGAGAATGAACCTCATTGGTTCTTGAGGAAGCTCAAACGTGCTGCGTAACATGAGAATGAATCTCATTGGCTCTTGAGGAAGCTCAAACGTGCTGCGTGACACGAGAATGAACCTCATTGGCTCTTGCGGAAGCTCAAACGTGCTGCGTGACACGAGAATGAATCTCATTGGTTCTTGCGGAAGCTCAAACGTGCTGCGTGACACGAGAATGAATCTCATTGGTTCTTGCGGAAGCTCAAACGTGCTGCGTGACACGAGAATGAACCTCATTGGCTCTTGAGGAAGCTCAAACGTGCTGCGTGACACGAGAATGAACCTCATTGGCTCTTGAGGAAGCTCAAACGTGCTGCGTGACACGAGAATGAACCTCATTGGTTCTTGCGGAAGCTCAAACGTGCTGCGTGACACGAGAATGAACCTCATTGGTTCTTGAGGAAGCTCAAACGTGCTGCGTAACATGAGAATGAATCTCATTGGTTCTTGAGGAAGCTCAAACGTGCTGCGTAACATGAGAATGAATCTCATTGGTTCTTGAGGAAGCTCAAACGTGCAGCGTAACATGAGAATGAATCTCATTGGTTCTTGCGGAAGCTCAAACGTGCTGCGTAACATGAGAATGAATCTCATTGGTTCTTGAGGAAGCTCAAACGTGCTGCGTAACATGAGAATGAATCTCATTGGTTCTTGCGGAAGCTCAAACGTGCTGCGTAACATGAGAATGAATCTCACTGGTTCTTGCGGAAGCTCAAACGTGCTGCGTAACATTGAGTAATGGACTACAATTTGTAAGTACTGTAATCTACCCAGCACTGTATACTGCAAAAATAGTAAGAAAAGCCTGTTTGTATGCATGTTCTCAGGACTATGGTCAGACTCCAGAGTACCTGCTCCAGCGCAGAGAGGAAGTCAGGAAAGCACAAGAGGAATATGACAACTATGTCAAGGAGCGTATGAGAGAGGGAGCCATGAAACAGCTCTCAGGTGAAGAACGACACAGTATCCTACAGGTAAACAAATACAAATGTACTCTGAATGAAACTATCTCTAATTGTTTATAGGCTGTGTTCTGATGAAAGGCACATACGTCATCTTCTTTGAGAGCTTTGCGCTGCTGAACTTGCAGCATTAGGCCCCGATCAGACAGAACACGTTTTTCAGATTTAAAACACGAGGATCTTCACTTTGCGTTTTTTTATGTTGCTAGGCAACCCCAGAATTCGCTGTCCTATCAGCGTAATCAAGGTAACCGTCAACACAATGGAAGGAATCTCCATTCATTCGATTGGACAATCGGAAAAAAAAACGCGAATGACGTTGGGAGAGTTGATGCTCAGAGTAGATTTTTTTTTCAACTTCAGGCGCTCCTACAAATACACGAGACACAGTAGGCAGGGCGCATAAACAGCACGCAAAATGCTCACTGCCAATAGGAAAACAATTTTAAAAAGGTGCCTCTCACTGCAAAAAAAAAGCATTCTGTCTGATCAGGGCCTTAATCTCCTGATGATCAATTACTTGTTTGTACTGTAGTTGTTCCTCAGTTTGTAAGTTTATTTTGTTATAAAGCAACAGAACAGTGAATGAAATTCTAGGTCTAATTCTAGTTGGGAAATAATCATTTTGGGACTATTTGCAATTTATTCTATTGACTATTTGGGAACAATATTTGCGTCAAATATATTATTAGTCCCGAGATTCTTCGCATTAGTTAATAAATACATAGATCTGCTATTGACATTCGAATTCTCTAGTGGTCTGGTGGTGGAATTTTTGTAAACCGTATCAAAGGTAGGGTTGGGCTTTACAGCCTCAAAATTATATCACGATATTTCAAGAATGTTTGCGATAACGGTATTTATGACGATATAGAAAAAAATATATGGAACAAAGCTTTATTGGTTATTGCAGCTGGTAGGCAGCAGCATCTATTAGTGCAAACAAAATGAAGGGCATTGTCCATCCTTTTCCAGTGAGCTACTGTCATTGATGAGAGAATATTTCATTCAAAGTGTAAATCTACTGTCATAAGGTGGCAGCAGCAGCATCACAGTCAGATGAATCATCGTTCTATATTATTGCGCTGTTTTCATTATGAAGCGTCACTCGCATACAGAGAGTGGAGATCGCACTGCAGATTCAGGAGCACAGATACTTGTTATCAACGCCACCCCGCGACTTTTAGCAATAAAATAGCTAAGCTACTGGATCACTACATTATATTTCTCAGCAATGATGGGGTTACATCGCTATTTTTAAGTAACAAACGCACATCTTCATTGTTAAAGAGAGAAACTGAACAGGCGCAGGCACGAATCTCTCTCTCTCTCTCTCTCTCTCTCTCTCTCTCTCTCTCTCTCTCTATAATTAATTAAAATAAATGTTATAATCCATTAATTTAAATAAATGCTATTTTAATTCAAAGGAGTGTCTGATTCAAAGGAGGCAGAATGCTGGATCTAACAAGCCGTAACTGACGAAAATAACCGTCAATGTTACCCTTCCGGTCAAATATCGTGCTGCAAACATCAATAACAGCTTTAGGTTGTCAATGTTATGTCAGTTGTCAAGAGGGCTGACCTCTCGTTATCCAAGTAGCTCCCTTTTTAGGTACCAAATCGTCATCGGAGGCTGACATGCTACTCTTCGTGTATACTCTCAGAGCTAGGGAAAGTAAATGCTCCATACGTCATTGCGTCGCTATATCATTGATATCACAATATGACACTTTTTTTATCATGTAAAAATTTATAACGGTATTATCGTGGACGGTATGATATGGCACACCCCTAATCAAAGATAATCTAATCCGCCAAACATATTCATCAATGATTGCATATTAAGAGCAGGGACACGTTTGTGTGCAGTTTGTTTTGTGATTTCACCGAGAAGAATAGAGTCTCTCTCCGCAACGGCATTAAGCGACAGATTGACGCACTCGTCTGTGTGTGAAGATTGTGTGCACAAGCCAAAAGAGAATTTGATTTGATTGGCCATCTCAATCATTTTGACATTGACGAGCGCTGTTAGACCTGAGGCAGACCAGACTAAAAATGTAACTTTTAAACCTTTTTGCCATCCTAACATACAGAGCGCTGCATAATGAAGTGCAGCAGAGCAATGCAAAAATTTCAAATATTAGGGGGACAATTTGGCTATTTCTAATTATTGGAGGGTACTTGTCCCCCTCAATGTCTATGGTGGTTACGGCCCTGGTTTACACCTGGTATTAAGATGCGTTTTGGTCGATCGGATTACAAGTAGATGAAGCAGACATACCAGTTTACACCTGGTGTTTTAATCCGTCTCTTTTGTCCACTTTCAACCTTCTGTCCTGATTTCTTCGAGGGGAGGGTCTAAGGGTAAATGTTTTTTTTTGTTTGTTTTTTTCAGATCTTTCGATCTAATGGGCAAAATAAGCTCACGCAATTTACAAATGGACTTGACCAGAGACAATGGAAAAACACACAGAGAGCATCAGCTTTTGTATCTACAAAAAACAGAAAAGAAAAACATACCAAGCACAATGTTCTCATTCCATTTCTCTGTCAGAGCAGAAACGAAAGCTTCTCTGATCATCTCTGGTCGGGTTCATATAAATTGCACAAGTTTATTTTGTCCATTAGATCGAAAGAAAAAATTTATGCGAAAAAACGCATACATTTAACCACCCATAGACCCTCCCCTCAAAGAAATCGGGACAGAAGTGGATGAAAGTGGACAAAAGAGACCGATTCAAATGTAAACAGGTATGTCTCTGCCTTTTCTACTTGTGATCCGATCCACCAAAACAAATTTTAATACCAGGTGTAAATATGGCCTTAAATTTTAAGCACAAATGTATATTATTTTATAAGGGAAAACATATATATTTTTATGACTGGCTGCCATGTAATTTTCTTCATGTTTAATCATCTGCAGATCACTTAAATGGCCCTGAAGTGTAATGAATACAATTATACTACGGGGCGTTGAATGCTTGAATCTGATTGGCTGATGATTGTTCTGAGGCGTGCAATTATTTTCTGGGAAACGCACAGGGAACGTAGTTCCAGGCAGCTCTCTTGACCACATTACAGTTTCATATCACTTCGCATAGTTTGCACAAAAAGGTGTTGTCGATTTTATCAGTTAGCCAATATAGTGTAGCAACTTAAAGGCTACACATGACATTTTTTCACTAGCGAAGTAATAACAGCGCTGTTTAGAGAGTTTAGAGACGCACAGAGGTAGCCTAATTCACACAATCTCTCTCTCTCTCTCTCTCTCTCTCTCTCTCTCTCTCTCTCTCTCTCTCTCTCTGTGTGTGTGTGTGTGTGTGTGTGTGTGTGTGTGTCACTCTCGCTCTCTTTCTAATAACTTCATTAATAACTGCAGTAGAATGCTATCAACGGCTCAATCCTCCGTTACCATCTTTAAAATGACATTCCGTGACTAGCAAAAGAGCCGTTGGACGAGACACGGAAGAAATAGTCCTACTCACAATAGCGATTTACAAAGTACAAAGTACAAAAACCGGACGAATCCCTTTAAATATATAATCGGATCGATGTCTTGAGTTGTGGTAACCATAACAACGGCCCGGAGTCAATTATTCCTTACATATTCCATGTTAGTGTTTCTCTTAATATGGGATCATAGAGACTGCATGTACACTACCGTTCAAAAGTTTGAGGTTGGTAAGATGTTTGAGATATTTTTGAAAGACGCGTCTCTTATGCTCTCCAAGTCTGCATTTATTTGATAAGAAAATGCAGACAAAAATATTGAAATTTTCCAATTTAAATGAACAGCTTATATTTTAATACATTTTTAAATGTAATTTATTTCATTAATTTTCAGCATCATTACTCCAGTCTTCAGTGTCACATGGCCCTACAGAAATCATTCTAATATTCTGATTTGGTGCTCAAGTATTTATTATACTTTTCAATGTTGAACAGATTGTGGAAACATGATTATTATCAAAATAACGTTAAAAATAATTAGTAACACTTTAGTTTAGGGTTCATTCCTTAAAATCAACTAATTGCTTATTAGCATGCATATTACTATTATATTGGCTTATAAAGTAAATATTAATTCCTTATTCTGCATGACCATATTCTACATCCCTAATCCTACCCAATACCTTAACCTAACAACTACCTTACTAACTATTAATAAGCAGTAATTAGGTGTTTATTGAGGCAAATCTGAGGTGAGGTGTAGTTAATAGATAGTTAATAATGAGAATTGGACCCTAAACAAAAGTGTAACCAAATAATTTTTACTGTATTATAAAGGTATTCATAATGTACATTATAATGCATTATATATTTTCATAAATAATTGTAACCATAAGTTAAAATACATTGAAATATTTGCAGATTCCTCGTTACATCTGAAATTGGTCATTTATTACACCTTTCTAAAGGTGTAACACTGATTTTTATATTACAATGTAAATATTATATAAGTATTATAATGTACTATAACTGTGCTTACAATTATTCATGAGACCATATTATAAGGTGCATTACAAGGCATAATTTATACATTAAAAAGTGGGTAACACTTTATTTTACAGTTTCCTTGTTACATATGTTACATGTACTTACCATAGTAATAACAGCAAATTATGCATAATCACATGCAACTAACCCTAAATCAAACCCTAATCCTACCATAACCCTTTAGTTAATTAATATTACTCAGTACTTAAATATATAATTACACTGTAACAATGACACCTTAAAATAAAGTGTAACCAAAATGTGTTTTGTAACATTATAAATGTTACAATTTAATGTGTTCTTGCTGAATAAAAGTGTAAATTGCTTTAAAACACCTTACTTGTTAACACTGTAATTATATATTTAAGTACGGAGTAATATTATGTAACTGCATGTATTTAAAATATTGTTTGGTTTGGTTTGGTTTAGCGTTAGTTGCATGTAATTATGCATAATTTATAGTTAATACAATAGTTATTATATGTAACGTAGGTAACAATGACACTAAAATAGTGTTAGCCACTTTTTTTAAGGTGTCTGTGTTACAGTGTAATTATGACTAATAATAATAAGTGCTCAATTTCTATATACCCTAATCATTGTTAACAACATGTATTCTTATTTCATATAGCCCATTGTCTGTGCCTTAATTTATTTTTATATTGATTAATAATACATTGTAAGCTAACTGTGTGCTTTGTATATGTACATTTCTGAAATACATAACTTGGACACCTCTGATAACTCTCCTCTGATAACAGACTTTAAATTGTAATGTAGACATGCATTTTCTGTATTTTCTGTATGCGCTATACAAATAAATGTGAATTAAATAGAATTTAATTAATAACTAATTACATATACTTACTATTGGGTTAGGGTTAGGGTTAGGATTAGGGTGTGGTTTAGAGATAGTTGCATGTATTTAAGCATAATTTATAGTAATTACTATGGTAACTATATGTAACGTGTGACAAACATACAAAGATATGTCTGATGACTTTTGACAGGCTCTGAAGAAGAACTGGGACGACCTTCATCATCAGTACCAGGGCCTCTCTGTTGTCACAGACACAGCTCCCAAAAAATACAGGAAGGAGCGTCTGGAGCAGGAAATGAAGCAGCTGGAGAGAGATATTGACCTGGTTGAACGACACAAAACCATCTACATTGCTAATAACTGAGTGTAATGTTAGCTACTTCAGCAAATATCCAAGAACAACATTTGAAACAGGCCACAGTGTCTTTGCTCGTCCTCTTCTATGGTCCTTCAAGATTAGATTGATAAAAGCTTCAGTAAAACTTTACTGCAATCTGAGTGTAATAAAGATCGTTTTAGATGAACTGAATGGTCTCTGAGCAATTTCATCCCTTTAAAGTCAACGTGAATTGAAAATGATCCCTGTTGACTTTCTTAATAATAACATATTATACATCAGGGCCGTGAGTAGACATCTTGGGGTGCAGGTGCTCAAGTGAAAAAAAGGCACCCTTCTTTTACTCACCCTGTTGTTGTTCTAATGCCCTATGTCCTTCTATCTTTTTCGGACCTCAAAAGGAGAAATTTTGAAAAACGTCCTGTACATGCTCCTCCATATAATGGCAGTGAATGGAGACCAGGCTAAAACTTTGCAAAAAGGATACAAAAGCATCACATAACGATACAGCGAGACATATGGAAAGTGTTTAGGAGGCATACTATACGGTTTTATGAGAAAGAAACCTTATTCAGTCAAAATACTGAGCTCGGCCGTTACTCTGTGCACGTTCCTGTGAGTGCGTGAGCCGTCAGCAGCCGCTAAATCATGCTAGCAGTGTGTTAAGATGCTAGCAAACATGCTAATTTGTGCTAACAATATATTAAAACATGCTAGCAACATGCTAAATCATCTATCTGTCTGTTTTTCTGATTGCCTTCAAATGTTTTGTTACAACGTTATGGTATATTTTTTTCAGTAGTTATTTGTTAAGATTGTCTGTGTCCAAATTCAGAGGAGAAATAAGTAGGTCTATCGTGAATGAGATTCTGTTGTGCTGAATGTATCTCCAGTTACGAGCAACATGACTTGAGTTAAAAATCTAATGTGACTCATGTGAAAGAACAAAACTCTATTCATAAAGAAGCCTTTAGAAATATGCTTAACTAAACTATGCCTATATCTATGTCTATCAAAAAGGAAAATATTGCCATATTTTGATAATGAAAACATGTAGAACACATCCCGCTGTGTTCAGTGATGTAAAGTGGGTGGGACAAACATCTCGTCCTCTCTCAGGAAGCATCAGTTTAATGCACTTTCACACATTTGACCACGAACATGGCAGCTGACCAGAGAAAAGAACCAGGCGTTGTGGTAAATATGGCATATTGGATTTTATTCTTCATTACAATTGCAACTGAAATGACAAGACAACTTGTTAATTTTGCATTCATATAGTTTTTTTCCCCTTCTTTTTGCATTTAGTAATTTCTACTTACAGTAAACCTTACTATGAACCGTTCTATTCATTGATTGCTGATGTAGATCAAAGACGGCTGGTCAGGTTACAGTTTGGAGCTGTTTAATTATCCTGAGCATTACCAGGGTGATCTGGAGTGTGTGTACATCCCTCATGGAGTCATTATGAACAGGTAAACACACTCTGCTGGACACAGATCATAACATTTGTGAAAATGTGAAAAGTTGTTTCATTAGGATCAGCTTTGTTTTTTACAATAAGGTCACATTTGTTAATTCATTTGGTAACATTAGCAAACAATGAGCAACAGTATAATAACACCATTTATTTATCTTTGTTAATGTCAGTACAAATCTAACTGCTCATTTTTTCATCTTAGTTCACAGTGCATTGACAAGTGTTAACAAACACAACTTTGGATTTAAAAAAATTGACTAAGATTAATAAATGCTATAGAAGTATTGTTCATTGTTAGTTCATGTTAATGTTAACAAATGAAACCTTATTGTAAAATGTAATGGAAAATGGAAACAAATAATTGTCGTACAGTAAAAGTACAGAGCTATAACATTAATGTTACTATAGATCAGACCATTTGGTCAAATTTTATGAGAAGTTTTAGTTCATATTGAGATCATTGACTTTGCGAACTACAGATCTTGGCAAATCTGAGCAGAGTTTGAGACTGTGGAGAACTTTTCTGTGAAATTACTGTGAAAGTCTGTGAAATTACTTTTTTTCCTGAGGGGCAGAAACAAGTAGGATATTAATTAGAACTACTTATAACTACTAATTCTTTTGTTACTTAAATATATCTGGTATTTTCTATTGAAAGCCATAAACAATATTGATAAATGCTGTTATGTATATGTGTTTTCCTTTTGATTGGAGAACATGAATAATGTAAAAACATGCAATATGCAAAGCAGAGTTTCTGCTTTCAACTATTCATTTGTATTATTGTTCAGTCTTGTGCTTTCTGAGCTCCACAATCACATTCCAAAGAAATTTGGGTCGATCTACAACTTTGCACATTAACTTCATGTGACTCTTAAATCTAATTTATGCAATCACATGACCTCCACACACACAGTTCCTGACATTGTGATCTAATGTGATTTGTAGGATTGAGTGTCTGGCCAGAGACATCCTTGAAGATATCGGCCATCATGACATGATGGTTCTGTGTGTTCTGAAGGGAGGATACAAGTTCTGTTCTGACCTGGTGGAATCTATCAAAGCTCAGAGTCGCAGCGCCAACAGAACACTGACCACCAGAGTAGAGTTCATCCGCTTTAAGAGCTATCTGGTGAGAAGTAGAAATCATGCATTATAGATAAAACAATTTCTGTTTGATAGCAGAGTGCTCTGTCATGTTTCTTCTCAGTGCATACCTTGTGACTGGTGAACACATCTTACCTGCTTTAAAACTGTTCACATTTTTTACAGATAAAACACATAGTTTACACACCCCTCAAATCCGCATTAACTCATTGTTACACCCATAAAATAACCAAACTGGGGAAAAAAAGACACTGCAAAACAATTTTTGGAGTATCTATTTGCACTAAATAGCAAATAGCCCATTTGGCTATTTACACTAGCTCCGCCCACCATTGGCTGGTTGAATCAGACAAACGTATGCTTTTTACTTATACTACGACCTAAAAGTATGTACTCTTTTTGTGAAGAAAAAGTACATACTTTTGAGTGTGTAGCAGAAGAGTATGCAAGCTTTGGGACATACTACTTCGTCATCTTTAACAGACTCTGTCGCTTAGTTACGTGCATCCCGTCACGGTTTAAACTGCCCTGTCAATCATTGTCACAGAGGTTCTCCACATTCAGTTTAATTTCCTACCGTATCGGAGAGAAATGTAGTAGCACGTTGATTTGCCATTTGTGGGTCTTTAATGCAGAAACTCTCCTCATGTGCAATTTAAATATATATAATGATGAAATTAAAAGTTAATGGCCAAACGTGATATAATGTGGATAACATTGAGTAAACATATTTTCGTCAGGTTAAATACTGATAATTGATCACTCAAGCTCCTTTACCTAGACCTCTATACTTAACCATCGGACTCGCACATCCGTCATGTTTGTAGTTTTTTTAACACTTTTTATCCGTGTTTGTAGTTCTAATCAAATCCTCGTTTAACTCGCAATGGGTCGTAGGCAATATCAGTCGTTAGAGTGTGTCGATCTGTACTTCGAATTCTGACTGGAAATAGTAGACCATCTGGGTATCTTTGGAATACTATTTTCAACATACTACGATTTGGGACATACTAATTCTATTTTCGAATACTATTTAGTACGGATAGTATGCGAATTGAGACGCAGTATTGAAATCCCCCTGTAGTCAATATCCCTTAAATGTGATGTATGTAAGAATGACAGCTAGTGGTTGAAATGGGTACTGCAGTCCAAAACTCCAAATACAAAATGTTGTTTGCCCCGCCCCTCCTCCTCACACTCAACGCTCACAGGTTGCCAGTTTGAGGACATGCAACGGAACGAGCGCAATTGACAATGGAAGGTGAGGAGGAGACTTACACACTGTAAGTTGATGAGTTGATTTATCCGTGTTTTAATATGATCTCGTTCATAGAGATTTTTAGATGGATGCCGAGGATTTTTTGGTCGGGTAGAATCTGCGATCTCTGACCCAGTTTGTTTGCTGGCTTCCACGGCAGCAATACGCTGTGTTTTCCACCAACTGGCAACCCAGGATGTCGAAATACTATTGGGTAAACTGGCAACGTGCATTATCTCACAGACCAAAACTAAAACAGACATTCCGACACGGAACGCACATTTCAAAGTAGAATAACTGGCGGTAGCACTTTATTTCAGAGAAACGAGTATGTGAACTCAGCATGTTTCCTAAATATCTGCAAACATATTATGGTATTTTTATACTTCAGTAGTCACTTCAGTAACACTTACATACAGCACCTTTAAAACTTATCTTTGCACTGCAAAAATATTTTCCTACTTAGTATGCCAATGGGGTAAGAAAAATAATCTTGTTTCTGTTTGGGACAGAAGCAAGAAACAAGATTTCAAACAGAAACAAGATTATTTTTCTTAACAAAAAACTCGCTTCATTTTGATTTTATTTTCCAGAAAACAAGAATATCTTGTTAGAAAAGAAGAAAATATCTTATGACATTGTACTTGTCTAGTAAATGCATCTTGATTTAAGAATTTTTAGATATTTAGACTGTAAACAAGACAAAAAATACTAAATAAGAAAAGCATTTTTACAGTTTTATGTATCGCTCTCTACAACGTCAAACACATAACGGTAATTAATATGATTAGCCTTTGGCTTGACTACGTTATCAAACATCTAATAATATGTTCCCATTCACCATCCTTAGAAACGCTTTGAAAAAATTTACATGATTTTTCATATCAACAGAAAAATATACCGGGATAACCTGGCTTCTCTTGAGATTCCCCTCCTTCAGAGCGGTCATAGTCAATATAATATGCTAAAGCCCTCCCGCACGTTGACGTGATTGGTTACAAGGCAGTTTGACGTCGGAAACACTGGTGATTTCAAACCTTGTTTTTGAGACTGTCTGTTTTTCACTGCAGTTTAAGGAGAAAATACTCAGCAATGGTGTTGACTTATGAATTTCCACATGGTTTGTCTTAAAGCATATTAAAAAAGACTACATATACATAAACAACATTTAAAAACTTGATTTTCACCACAGAGGGTCTTTAATAAAAAAACATGGCGTGGTGATAAAGCATAGTGACCACCTATTGTTGCGAGTGCGACCGATCTGGAGTTCAAATCTGCCTTTTCCCTATCCTATTATTCTTAATTTTCCCATTGCATATCAGCTCAGATAGGCGTTTATTTAAAAAAAAAAAAAAAAAAAATTGGAGGAAATGTTCGAAAAGTGAAAATAAAGTGAAATTTTATGTGGTGTTTAGCGTTGATTGGACGTGACATACAGCCGAACACAGCTTTTCAAAGTATTATTATCCATATATAGGCCTAACCGTCCCTTCCTGGACCATCAAGCACACCTTTACTGATCAGCAGGTTCTATATGGTTATGGGTAGGAGTAGGTATAGGGACAGCGACAAGTAAGGTCCTAATAAGGCAACATTTATTTATGATTTTAATAAATATAAACATTATCCATGTTATTGCATATTTTTTTTACAATGAACTACAATACACTGAGGTGCAAATAGTAGGCTAAGTATAAATTATAAAGTATAAAGTAGCTAACACTATTTACACAGCAAATAGCATCTAGAGCAAATAAAATACTATTTGCAATTAGTGCTGCCAAAAGAGTATCTAGTGCAAATAGCCTCTTCTAATAATTTGTGTAAATGCTTTGTAAATGAGTTAAAAAGGCCGTCATCAACTGTAATCAGCAGAGGGCGCTCTAACGCCGTGTACATTTTATTCAGAAAGGTATGTGCATGTGCTCAGAATAGCATATTTCCATACTACTTTATGTATATTGTGCACAGTATGGACACTGGCGGAATGCAATAACCTGAATACCTGGATGATGTACATGTACATGACTGTATAGTAGACCTATACACACAATTCTTGTGTGTGTGTATGTGTGTGTGTGTCCAGGTAAACACTACATTATGGGGTCAAAATGTCACCACAAAGATGGCAATATCTGAAATCCTTGTCCTTGTGGGGACATTTTTGGTCCCCATGAAGAAAACAGCTTATAAATCATACTAAGTGATGTTTTTTGAAAATGTAAAAATGCAGAATGTTTTCTGTGATGGGTAAGTTTAGGGGTAGGGTTAGTGTAAGGGGATAGAATATACAGTTTGTACAGTATAAAAAACATGATGTATATGGAAAATTCCTATAAAACGTGAAAACACAACGTGTGTGTGTGTGTGTGTGTGTGTGTGTGTGTGTGTGTGTGTGTGTGTGTGTGTGTGTGTGTGTGTGTGTGTGTGTGTGTGCGTGTGCGTCCTGGTAAACCCTACATTATGGGGACAAAATGTCCCCACAAAGATGGCAATATCCAAAATCCTTGTCCTTGTGAGGACATTTTTTGGTCCCCATGAGGAAAACATCTTATAAATCATACTAAGTGATGTTTTTTGAAAATGTAAAAATGCAGAATGTTTCCTGTGATGGGTAGGTTTAGGGGTAGGGTTAGTGTAAGGGGATAGAATATACAGTTTGTACGGTATAAAAAACATTACGCCTATGGAATGTCCCCATAAAACATGAAAACACAACAGTGCGTGTGCACGTGTGTGAGGGAAACAAATCTGTATTTTTAAGTAATGCCAGACACAATATCACACATTTTAATGTCAACCTCTTGACTGATTATTTGATTAGACTAACAAAAATGTCCACACAATGACTTTTTCTACCACGATAGAGAAATCCAAATGTACTACTACAGTAATCAAATATGTCTTTTAGCATATATTATCACAATATATGTTTCTCTGTAACTGAAAAACACAGAGAGAATCCACACTAATATAGAGTAAAGGTCAAGTTGTTCTGTCATGGCTGGGTGGGTCTTCATAGTCTGTGTTTTGCTGTAACTCATGGGCCCCTAAGGAGCCTACAGTCCATCAGCCAGTGGGCCCGCTTCCTGTCTGAACACAACCAACCCAGAAAGTTCTTCTCAAGCACAGAAGAACCACTTCACCCCTTCACAAAAGTTTAACTTGACCCTGAGAAGAGGACACAACCCAATTGTCTCAGCAGACAAAAGCAGCTTCTGTCGGGTGTACAGCATTGTGTCATGACTATAGAGACTGTAAGATCATATGTGCTGACAGGGTCACAGTAGGGGGCTTTTAACGTCTGTCTCTGTGCTTTCTACTCTGTCTGTTACAGAATGACCAATCCACTGAAGATCTGCACATTATTGGACCAGACGACCTCTCCATGCTGCAAGGAAAGGTATTGCTCATGTTTTCTTATTAGTTATAAGAATGCATGAAAATATACAGCTTCTAAGGCATATGTCTGAGGTGTTCAACAACAAACCACATCATTGTATCCAAGAGTTCTGAGACCTTATAAGACTTGCTGAAAAATAAAAAAATAAGCAGTTGAGTTCTCTTTCATAGGTTCACTCAACGCTGCGTAGCTATGACGCAATGGGTGTGCCGATTGTCTGAAGCCCTTATAGAATCACGGCAATTAATTGGCTGAATGGCGCAGGTGCCGCCCCGACACTCTTACACCGTTGCATTATACTGTTGCGCCATCTGCTCCTCAGATTTCTCTGCCTCCATTTCTAGTCCTTCGGTCTAGATTTTTCTGGTCCAAAATATTGGAATTTGCACATCTTTCTTCTTCAGCACTTCAGCGACTGCGGACAGTGGAACTCGGTTCTCCTTGCGGTGAAGTGCCATAGAATTCCGTCGTTGCTTACCGCTGTGCACTCGCTTTATTGCGAGTGATGACTCTCACAGTAAGTGTGTTAAATGTTTGGGTTTCTCACACACGCGCAAGGCGGTTCAGGGCAATTCTAAATGTAAATTCTGTGACAATCTCCTTCTCAAAACCCTCCGCTCTAGGCTCGTGGTTTTTGAGAAGGAGTCATCTGTTTTTCCCCGTTGCACGCCCGAAGCTGCTGAGGCCTCCCTCGGCTCCACGACCTGGGGTTTGGATGTAGAGCTCGAGGATATGGAAAAACGAGCAGACGGGCTTCGCCCTTTCTCTCCCTCCCTCCCCCGAGCATGTGTGTTTTGCTGGTCGAATTCTCTCATGACTACTTATGTCCTAGCCCGGAAGCACGTGAGATGGTTTCTTTCGGGCTAGATGATGTAGTTTTCACTGCAGCATCCGACTCCAAGGATTTCAGGCCTGCTTTAGTCGATGACGCTTTCCCGCCTAGCGACCAGGAAGCGCGGCCTTCTGCGGCCTACTCGGATCTTATCGACGTGCTTTCGCAAGCTACAGAAAAGCTTGCTATTGACTAGCCAGACGAACCCCGCGAGTCACAGTCGTCCAAACTCGACGAGAGATTTTTAAGTGGCCATAATTCAAGGCCAGCGTGGAGAAAGCTGCCCTTTTTCAGTGATCTGCATAACGAAATCTCCAGATCCTAGAAGCAGACTTTTTCTGCCTGCTTGACTAACGCGGCAGCTGCCGACTTCACCAACCTCGTTGGTTCTGTGGAGCAGGGCTATTCCGCCATCCCTGCGGTCGAGGACACATTGGCTGCACACCTTTCTCTATCTTAAGCTCCTTCATTGGAAATCTCATCCTCTCCTTCCCTCTAAACCCTGCAGGACCACTTCCGCCCTTATCAGAAAGTCATATACTGCAGCTGGTCAGGCAGGCATGGCCCTTCGTACTATGGCCATCCTACCAGGCGGATGTTTTGAAGGAAATAGACAAGGGTGGTGGCTTGACACCAGAAGCTGTCAAGGAGCTCCGCAAAGCCACGGACCTGGCATTAAGAGCCACTAAGCACACCGCGCTCTATGGCAGGAGCGGTGGCTGCAGAGGCGTCATCTGTGGCTCAACCTCACGGAAATCCTTGATAAGGAGAAGGTCTTCCTATTGGACGCCCCAGTTTCTCAGTCTGGACTGTTTGGGGAGGTGGTCAACACGGTGGTTGATAAATTCCGCTCCACCAAGTCCCAGTTAGCTTCTTTCAAACAGTTTATGCCCAGGAGGGTTAGGGATTCTTCTAACCCCTCCCTTTCTCAGCCCAGGGAGCGTTCCTCACACAGGAAGGAGTTATCTAGTAAGAGGAGCGACCAGGGCCATCCCCCACTGGCCACGGTTTGGGGAGCCGTGGTCGCCCATTTCCTCGCCAGCGACTCCATAGGTGCCTTGAGCTGAAGCGGCCTAACAAACCCCCCGCTCCTGCTCCATCGAGTCGCTCCTGACCCTCAGGTCAGAAAAAGGAGAGCTTTCCCCGACGTTCGACTGCGCAAACGTTTCTGCCCACCTCTCACTCGCTCTCCTTATCCAGCCCTGTCACTTTCGCCGCCTAGCGCGTTTCGATGTGCAGAGCTGGTTCGGCTTCAGCCACATCCGGCGCAGACGGAAGGAGACATGTCATGCTTTCTCCCCTTATGTCCAACTGGCTTGCTACCTATTGCTCGCGTAAACGGAGACACGCTCGGTTTTCTCCAGGAGCCAGTATACCCTACTTTTTCCATTCAGGCCATGGCATCTTCCACTCCGCGTCAGGATGCCAAGCGCTCTCCTTTACGGTTGACCACGCCTCCCTCCAAGGTTCAGCTTTACACCCTAACAGGTATGTCCACTGCACCACAACACTCCGATTCCTCCATCACATTTCTTTCACGAGTGGAAGCGTCTGCCAGGGGTATCGCCGTGGATCCTCTGCACAGTTCAGTCCGGCTACCCGCTTCAGTTCTGTCGCAATCCCCCCGCAACCCCCCTGTTTCAACAGGGTTCTTCCGACTGTAGTAAACAGAGCCTCAGAGGCTTCTGTACTACAGCAAGAGCTTTCTTCCCTCCTCCTCAAGGGGGCGATAGAAGAAGTTCCTTCAATGGAGGTAGAATGCGGCTTCTTCAGCCATTACTTCCTGGTCCCAAAGAAGGACAGTGGTCTGCGACCTATCCTAGACCTTCGCTGTCTGAACTTTTCCCTCTACAAAGGGAAGTTCAAGATGTTGACGCTGAAGGCCATCATATCTCAAATACATGCGGGACACTGAAGACTACATGAAGACTTTCACAAAGTGTATGGATGCTGCTCCAGGGCATCCGTATACTCAATTACCTGGATGACTGGCTTCTTTTGGCCCACTCCAGGGAGTTGGTGATTCGCTGTCCTTCACCACGTTCAGTCCCTTGGCTTGAGAGTGAACACAGATGAGTGTTCTCACCCCATCTCAGCAGACAGTTTTTTTAAGGGTTCGCCTGGATTCCGTTCCGATGCAGGCCCGTCTGGCTCCTGCCCTGGATTTCAAAACAAAACTTCGTAAGAGCGTCGGGCGGCGCTGCGCCATCAGCCAATGGATTGGCGTGATTCTATAAGGGCTTCTGCATACCTCGGTTGTAACGAGTGGTTATTTCAGTCAAAGTTGCTCTTCTATCAGCTTGAATCAGTCGGCCCATTCTCCTCTGACCTCTAGCATCAACAAGGCATTTTCACCCACAGGACTGCCGCATACTGGATGTTTTTCCCTTTTCACACCATTCTTTGTAAACCCTAGAAATGGTTGTGCGTGAAAATCCCAGTTACTCAGCAGATTGTGAAATACTCAGACCGGCCCGTCTGGCACCAACAACCATGCCACGCTCAAAATTGCTTAAATCACCTTTCTTTCCCATTCTGACATTCAGTTTGGAGTTCAGGAGATTGTCTTGACCAGGACCACACCCCTAAATGCATTGAAGCAACTGCCATGTGATTGGTTGATTAGATAATTGCATTAATGAGAAATTGAACAGGTGTTCCTATTTATCCTTTAGATGAGTGTATAACACTCTCTTTACATCTTTACATCACTCAATTCTGACTTTATATCACTCAATTCTGACTTTATATCACTCAATTCTGACTTTATATCACTCAATTCTGACTTTATATCTCTCAATTCTGACTTTATATCTCACAATTCTGACTATTTCTCACAATTCTGACTTTATATCACTCAATTCTGACTTTATATCTCTCAATTCTGACTTTATATCTCACAATTCTGACTTTATATCTCTCAATTCTGACTTCACTCAATTCTGACTTTATATCTCTCAATTCTGACTTCACTCAATTCTGACTTTATATCTCTCAATTCTGACTTTATATAACTCAATTCTGACTTTATATCTCACAATTCTGAGAAAAAAAAAATTGTGAGATCAACTGCAAGCTGTAAACACAATTATGAGATAAAAAGTCACAATTATCTTTTAAAGTGTTTTATTATGTGGCAGAAACAAGCTTCCGTAGAAAACAGATATTTTAATTTGAAATAATATTTCACTGTATTTTTGATCAAATAAAGGCAGCCGTGCTTGGGAATAATCTTTCAAAACAATCTTACCGAAACGGTAGTGTATCGTGAATATGGTAGACATTCATCTCAGAAATTACATGATCCATGAAGTTCTTATGATTGGAAAAAAGATTACTCAGAATAGGAATATATTACCCAAAATAGGATTAAATTAGTCTGTTAATGTGGCATTCCGTGGTTGGACTAATCTATAATCTTTATTCATGAAAACATGAGTAGACTTTCACAAAACCTTCCATAATGAAAGTATTTGCCTTATAATGGGGTGGCTGTGCTTGCATAGGATCAGATCTACTTCAAATATATCATTAAACAACCACAGAGGGTGATGACATCCAGATTCTCTCTTGTTGTTTCTGCTGTTTTTGGATGTTGTTTTAAATCTGTTGGATTTTTTAAATTCTGACACATTCTCTCTGTTTTTCCCCCTCACATGCAACACAGAATGTCTTGATTGTGGAGGTAAGATTGTGTTTTTCACAGTGGGTAAAGTATGCAGACACATTCATTTAATGTTATCACAAATCAGTAGAATATTTAGAAAATAACAGAAAAAAAGAAAAAACTAATTCATGAAAAACAAAATCACTCAAAATAAGCAAGCAAGCAAAGTTTGTTATGAACAATTCCCATGGCTCATGTGCAGGGTAGTCTGGGATTTGTCTGGAAAACAATAGAGTAGAAAGGTATTTTCCTTTCAGATCAGATTTCACATCAGACATTTTCCAATGAAATCACCCATGTAGATCCCTCCATGTGCTGCTGCATTGAATAACAGTGCTGTTGATCATTATTTCCATAACTTAGGGTTTCCATAACTAAGTTTTTTTTTTTTTTATGTTACTAAACTCTCATTAAAAGTCTTGTGGTACCTAGACAGAATTCTAGGCATCATAGCGTACTCCAGGGGTGAAGGATGTGCTAAACAGCAAGCAGCAAAAGCAGACTGCAAGGCAATCCCAGAATGCACTGCAGTGAGCTCAGTGAAAGATGGAGGACAAATGCTTACATTTTTTTTCAATTAATGAAATTAAAGCATTATATAGTTCAACCTTAAAATAGATTTTTATTATCATATGTGTGTATACTACCATTCCAAAGGTTAAGCTTTTATATAAAGAAATCAATCGAACAACAGTGACAGTAAAGACATTTATAATGTTACAAAAGATTTCTATTTTAAATAAAGTGTTCAATGTTGAAATTGATATTTCAACATTGATAATAATAACGAATGTTTCTTGAGCAGAAATTGTGGATCATATGACACTGAAGACTGAAGTAATGTTGCTGAAAATTCTGCTTTGATCACAGGAATAAAATACATTAAAATAGCAAACAGTTATTTTAAATAGCCATAATATTTCACAGTATTACTGTTATTACTGTATTTTTCATCCAATAAATGCAGCCTTGGTGAGAATAAGAGACTTCTTTCAAAAACATCTCACCAACACCAAACTTTTGAATGATTTGGGTATTACATTGTTAGCTTAGTAACATGCTACAATCAAGCCCTTTTGAAATCAATTGTGAGATTTTCTTGTGTGCTTCAAACAAAGTATTTTGGATCAAACACATATAAGTAAATCCACATGGAATCTGCATCTGCAAAACTCCACAGGAAGACAAAATTTGAATGACTGTAGACAGCAAGGCTTGTAGCACTATATCTCCATTACAGTGTAATCTTATATGTATTAATTTCCCTCACAGGCAATAGTGGACACAGGAAAGACAATGAGAGCCCTTCTACAGCATGTTGAGACTTTCCAGCCCAAAATGGTTAAAGTTGCAGGGTGAGAAGGGGAATTACATTAAAGCAATAGCTATGTTTCCATCTAAAATCAAATAAAACATCTGCATCACGTTTGAGCTTTCGCATGAACCAAAAGGGTTAATTCTTGTGTGTTATGCAGCACATTTGAGCTTCCTCAAGAACCAATGAGGTTCATTCTCATGTTACGCAGCACGTTTGAGCTTCCGCAAGAACCAATGAGGTTCATTCTCGTGTTACGCAGCACGTTTGAGCTTCCGCAAGAACCAATGAGGTTCATTCTCGTGTTACGCAGCACGTTTGAGCTTCCTCAAGAACCAATGAGGTTCATTCTCGTGTTACGTAGCACGTTTGAGCTTCCGCAAGAACCAATGAGGTTCATTCTCGTCTTACGCAGCACATTTGAGCTTCCGCAAGAACCAATGAGGTTCATTCTAGTGTTACGCAACACGTTTGAGCTTCCGCAAGAACCAATGAGGTTCATTCTCGTGTTACGCGAGCACATTTGAGCTTCCGCAAGAACCAATGAGATTCATTCTCGCCTTACGCAGCACATTTGAGCTTCCGCAAGAACCAATGAGGTTCATTCTAGTGTTACGCAACACGTTTGAGCTTCCGCAAGAACCAATGAGGTTCATTCTCATGTTACGCAGCACGTTTGAGCTTCCTCAAGAACCAATGAGGTTCATTCTCATGTTACGCGACACGTTTGAGCTTCCGCAAGAACCAATGAGGTTCATTCTCGTGTTACGCAGCACATTTGAGCTTCCGCAAGAACCAATGAGGTTCATTCTCGTTGTTACACAGCACGTTTGAGCTTCCTCAAGAACCAATGAGGTTCATTCTCGTGTTACGCAGCACGTTTGAGCTTCCGCAAGAACCAATGAGGTTCATTCTCGTGTTACGCAGAGCACGCTTGAGCTTCCGCAAGAACCAATGAGGTTCATTCTCGTGTTACGCAGCACATTTGAGCTTCCGCAAGAACCAATGAGGTTCATTCTCGTTGTTACGCAGCACGTTTGAGCTTCCTCAAGAACCAATGAGGTTCATTCTCGTGTTACGCAGCACGTGTGAGCTTCCTCAAGAACCAATGAGATTCATTCTCGTGTTACGCAGCACGTTTGAGCTTCCTCAAGAACCAATGAGATTCATTCTCGTCTTACGCAGCACGTTTGAGCTTCCGCAAGAACCAATGAGGTTCATTCTCGTGTTACGCAGCACGCTTGAGCTTCCTCAAGAACCAATGAGATTCATTCTCGTGTTACGCGGCACGTTTGAGCTTCCGCAAGAACCAATGAGGTTCATTCTCGTGTTACGCAGCACATTTGAGCTTCCGCAAGAACCAATGAGGTTCATTCTCGTTGTTACGCAGCACGTTTGAGCTTCCTCAAGAACCAATGAGGTTCATTCTCATGTTACGCAGCACGTTTGAGCTTCCGCAAGAACCAATGAGGTTCATTCTCGTGTTACGCAGCACGTTTGAGCTTCCGCAAGAACCAATGAGGTTCATTCTCGTGTTACGCAGCACGTTTGAGCTTCCGCAAGAACCAATGAGGTTCATTCTCGTGTTACGTAGCACGTTTGAGCTTCCGCAAGAACCAATGAGGTTCATTCTCGTCTTACGCAGCACATTTGAGCTTCCGCAAGAACCAATGAGGTTCATTCTAGTGTTACGCAACACGTTTGAGCTTCCGCAAGAACCAATGAGGTTCATTCTCGTGTTACGCAGCACATTTGAGCTTCCGCAAGAACCAATGAGATTCATTCTCGTCTTACGCAGCACATTTGAGCTTCCGCAAGAACCAATGAGGTTCATTCTAGTGTTACGCAACACGTTTGAGCTTCCGCAAGAACCAATGAGGTTCATTCTCATGTTACGCAGCACGTTTGAGCTTCCTCAAGAACCAATGAGATTAATTCTCGTGTTACGCGGCACATTTGAGCTTCCGCAAGAACCAATGAGGTTCATTCTCGTGTTACGCAGCACATTTGAGCTTCCGCAAGAACCAATGAGGTTCATTCTCGTTGTTACACAGCACGTTTGAGCTTCCTCAAGAACCAATGAGGTTCATTCTCGTGTTACGCAGCACGTTTGAGCTTCCGCAAGAACCAATGAGGTTCATTCTCGTGTTACGCAGCACATTTGAGCTTCCGCAAGAACCAATGAGGTTCATTCTCGTTGTTACGCAGCACGTTTGAGCTTCCTCAAGAACCAATGAGGTTCATTCTCGTGTTACGCAGCACGTTTGAGCTTCCGCAAGAACCAATGAGGTTCATTCTCGTCTTACGCAGCACATTTGAGCTTCCGCAAGAACCAATGAGGTTCATTCTAGTGTTACGCAACACGTTTGAGCTTCCGCAAGAACCAATGAGGTTCATTCTCGTGTTACGCAGCACATTTGAGCTTCCGCAAGAACCAATGAGGTTCATTCTCGTTGTTACACAGCACGTTTGACCTTCCTCAAGAACCAATGAGGTTCATTCTCATGTTACGCAGCACGTTTGAGCTTCCGCAAGAACCAATGAGGTTCATTCTCATGTTACGCAGCACGTTTGAGCTTCCGCAAGAACCAATGAGGTTCATTCTCGTGTTACGCAGCACATTTGAGCTTCCGCAAGAACCAATGAGGTTCATTCTCGTTGTTACACAGCACGTTTGAGCTTCCTCAAGAACCAATGAGGTTCATTCTCGTGTTACGCAGCACGTTTGAGCTTCCGCAAGAACCAATGAGGTTCATTCTCGTCTTACGCAGCACATTTGAGCTTCCGCAAGAACCAATGAGGTTCATTCTAGTGTTACACAACACGTTTGAGCTTCAGCAAGAACCAATGATTTTCATACTCGTGTTACACAGCACATTTGAGCTTCCACAAGAACCAATGAGGTTATTTCTTGTGTGTTACGCAGCACATTTGAGCTTCCACAAGAACCAATGAGGTTTGTTCTTGTGCGGCAAGCAGGTTCAGTTGAGCTTCTGTTTATGTTCGCTGATGAATGTTTAAATGTGAATAAAAGCTTAAATTCTGGTTAGAAAGTTTGTCTGATTTCGATTGCAATTTATGCAATTTAATCCAGCGTTTTTTATTCACCAAAAAAATCGGTGGATGGAAACATAGCTAATGTAATGCATGGCCTGAGATTAAATCAAGCTGTCTAAGAGGGGCAGACCTCAACATTTTCATAGTTTTGATCTAATGGAGGTTAAGGGTGTTTTATCAGCAATGTTAATGTGTTCCTGTGTCTCATCACTCAGGCTGCTGGTGAAGAGGGTTCCTCACGGGGCGGCAGAGCTCCCTGACTGTGAGTGCTCAAGGGTGCTCAAACATACTTCTGCCCTGCAGAAATGGGCCATAATGAATCACAATATGATTATGTGAACATGGCTGTGCGGTCTGATTATTTGTGTTTCTCTGCAGATGTTGGATTTGTCATTCCTAATCGTTTTGTGGTGGGTTACGCTCTGGACTACAATGAGTACTTCAGAGACCTCAATGTAAGATAATGTCCATTTAAAAAAAAAAAAATCCATGACCTTTTGGAGATGAAACAATGATAAACTTTGGGCCCTGTTTTAATGATATGAGCGCATGGAGCAGGTGCACTTAGGGCGTCCAAATCCACTTTTGCTAGTTTAATGACGGGAAAAATGGTCGGCACACCAGGCGCATGGGTCCGAAAGGGTTGTGTGCAATAAACCACTTTTTAAATAGGATTCACTATTTACATGGGGAATTTGCGAGTGGAAATACTGAACGCTTCTCCAGAGAGGAATCTTTTATTCTTAATATTTCAAAATGTTTATGTGCTGCTGCGCGTTTGTGTAAAAGCAGTGTGCCGTACCATGGGTGCAGCAGGTGCAATGATATTATGCAGTGCCTGAAAATAGGCTAACTTCCGTCAACATAACCAACGTGACAACCTGCTTGCACAGAGAGCATGCTGGGGACTATTTTCAGGCGCTGTGTGATATCATTGCGCCGCTGCACCCATGGTACGGCAACAAAGTTCCCTGATTATTACGCAGGAATGAGAGTATAGTTTCTAGACATATCGGTCTAGAAAATCTCAACTTTTCATTTTCCGTTGGTCTTAGTACACAATGTAACTATGCACATCACAACATGTAAATAGGAAAATGTTGCCGTTATTTTATCACTTATTGAGCAGTAGGCTAACTGGAGCCATTTACCTCCAGTCTTTATGCTAAGCTAGGCAAGCGGTGGGTGCGTAAGACAGAGTTATGCCACGCACAAGATGAGAATGGTATGTATGGACTTATCTAACTCTGGGGGATATGGTGAATAAGCTAAAGTCCAAAAAAGTCGGCGTGTTCCTTTAATCCGTAGGGTTTAATATGGAGTTGGCCCACCCTTTGCAGCTATAACAGCTTCAACTCTTCTGGGAAGGCTTTCCACAAGGTTTATGGGAATTTTTGACCATTCTTCTAGAAGCGCATTTGTGAGGTCAGGCACTGATGTTGGACGGGAAGGGCTGGCTCGCAGTCTCCACACTAATTCATCCCAAAGGTATTCTATCAGGTTGAGGTCAGGACTCTGTGCAGGCCAGTCAAGTTCCTCCACACCAAACTCGCTCATCCATGTCTTTACGGACCTTGCTTTGTGCACTGGTGTGCAGTCATGTTGGAACAGGAAGGGGCCATCCCCAAACTGTTCCCACAAAGTCGGGAGCATGAAATTGTCCAAAATGTCTTGGTATGCTGGTGCATTAAGAGTTCTTTTCACTGGAACTAACGGGCCAAGCCCAACCCCTGAAAAACAACCCCACACCATAATCCCCCTTCCACCAAACTTTACATTTGGCACAATGCAGTCAGGCAAGTACTGTTCTCCTGGTGACTGCCAAACCCAGACTCATCCATCAGATTACCAGACAGAGAAGCGTGATTCGTCACTCCAAAGAACACGTCTCCAGTCCAGTGGCAGCATTCTTTACACCACTGCATATGACGCTTTGCATTGCACTTGGCTTGGATGCAGCTGCTCGGCCATGGAAACCCATTCCATGAAGCTCTCTACACACTGTTCTTGAGCTAATCTGAAGGCCATGTGAAGTTTGGAGGTCTGTAGCTATTGAAGTTGGTGAAATTCTCCACACTGTGCTCCTCAGCATGTGCTGACCCCACTCTGTGATTTTACATGGCCTACCACTTCGTGGCTGAGTTGCTGTTGTTCCCAACTGCTAAACAGTTGACCGTGGAGGAAATTTTAGTAGTGAGGAAATTTCACAAATTGGCTTATTGCACAGGTGGCAACCTATCATGGTACCACGCTTGAGTTCCTGAGAGCGACCCATTCTTTCACAAATGTTTGTAGAAGTGTCTGCATGCCTAGTGCTTGATTTTATACACCTGTGGCCATGGAAGTGATTGAAACAACTGAATTTAATGATTTGGAGGGGTGTCCCACTACTTTTGTCAATATAGTGTATATTATTACAGCTAGTGTAGTTATGGCCTTTAGCAATATGGACAAACTTTTACCCCTTGGAGTAGCTGAGCAAATACTTTAAATACAGAGCTAATAACCTGAAAATATAGCCAGTAAATAAAAAAACTGAAAAAGGTTTAAAGCTGCATAAAAAGGCCTCCCCACCTCAAAGCTCATCATAGAGCATTATATAAGAGATGAATCTCACAGTCATCTGAACCTGCTGCATGAATGTCATCACCGAGTGTTGTGCAGGACTTGGTGAACATCCAAATGAAATCTGGCATGCAGCAGAGCATTCAACTTTCCTAGAAAACTCTAATCACCCTCACACATCATGTGTTCCAGCCCCTCCTGAAGCTGTATATGTGATGGAAAACATCTATGTGTCACATTGCAGAAAAGCAGAAGCAACCATTATGCTGTTACTTTTACAGCTCTGTTTTGTGCTTTATTTATCACTTGACTCACATATGCGATGTCTTCCCCTTCACAGCACATCTGCGTCATCAGTGAGATGGGGAAACAGAAATATAAGGTGTGACGAAACTTCTTTCAAGAGGAATGGACATTTATATTACTGTAACGGACAAAAAACTCATTCTGACACAAGATTACTGTGTTCTCAAATCAGAGATCTGATATCTGTAACTGTCATGCTGAATTATGTTTGAAATATTATATAATGTGTTTTGGATGTATTGAGTAAAGTCACATCGCAATACTAACGTGATATGATGTGGAAAACAGACTTACTCTGTTCCATTTTATATTCTGTATCAGTTTAAGAGCCCAGCTGTTAATTTTGTCCTCTTTGGAAGACATTTGTTTGTGAGACCATCCATGCCACTGAGGACATTCTACACTTTTCCTATGTAGGGCTGTAGGGATGCAGAAGCTTATCCCAGCCTTGGGATAACATGTTAATATAATTGGACAGTATAGCTATAGCTATATAAAATTGATAGCATACACTGTCAGAAGTAAAGGTACAACGCTGTCAATGGGGCACTACCCTAATGTTGCTGGGCAATGTTGCAGAGCGATGTTGCTTTTGGCACTTTCCCAATGAGAACTGGCAACAAATTAGCAATAAATACTTATGAATACTTTAGATCAGTGTATTTGTCTCACCTGGTTGCCCATTGACAGCAACATTTCCCAGCAACATTGCTCAAAAAGTTGCCCTGTGTATCATCACCTTAAGGTACAAAAGCGAAAAAAGGTACTAATATGTACCTTTAAGGTACTAATATGTACCATTTAGGGGTAAGGTACAAAGATGCACCTTTTCACTTTTTGAAAAGTGACAGTGCTGTACCTTTTTTTCTGAGAGTGTGCAATTTTATTTTTGCATTGCAAAAATGCAAACATTTTACAGGTGATATCAATGAAAAATATGGCCTTGATTGTCTTGCCTCTATAGAAGAGACCTGATGTATTCTATAGAGGACATACAATAAAATATTAAAAAGTTTTATATTTCTTATGTGTGAAACACTATAAATATATTTGCTGCATCCAACATAGCTTACTGTCTGAGTAGGTACTACACTGAAAAAAAGTGTGTTGGATTTACATGATTGAATTGTGTACATCGGTCCCACATGAATCAATTAAGTTAAACAAACATAATTTGTTCATGTAACTTTAACACATTTTAAGTGACTCAATTAAGTAGTCTCAAAGTGAATTTTATATGGCTCCCTGACATGATTCAGGCATTTAATTTTATATATTAGTTCATCCACTTCAATTTCATATCATTTAATGTTACACAACTTAATTATAGTACTGCACTAGCTAGTTGACAAACCTTTAGCTAGCAAGAGCACACATTAGCATCTTAAATGCTAATATGTGCTCTTTCAGCAACGCCATAATAACATCAGTTGTTTTAGTCCACAGCCTAAGCAAATGCTCCACTCTTCTCCACAATGGTAACCCACTGTAATTTAAATTCTTCTAATAATTTCAACATAACTGAATATTAAATACAATCAAGTTTCCCCTTTCTCATCTTGCTCAAAAATGCATAAGACTTTTACATATAAAATAACAACATTTACTCTCTCTTGATTTAGCCATATGCAAAGCATACTAGGAACTAACAAGCCCCGCCCAGTTTCAGTTAATCCAACACAAATCATTCATGTAATCTCAATTTATATTTAAGTGGATTGAACACAATTAGATTATGTTATAACAAATGTATAGCAATTGTGTTGCTTTAGCTCATTTTAATTAAGCAATTTGAACAAGCAGTACAAATAATTTTTTTCAGTGTACATTTGAATTTGAATTTACTTTGTGACCATTTAAAAAGTATGTTCTATATAGTATGAATATGGGTAGTATGAATAAAATTCAGACATACTACAAACCCGATTCCAAAAAAGTTGTACAAACTGTGAATAAAAACAGAATGCAATGATGTGGAAGTTTCAAATTTCAATATTTTATTCAGAATACAACATAGATGACATATCAAATGTTTAAACTGAGAAAATGTATCATTTTAAGTGAAAAAGAAGTTAAAATCCCCTCTTCTTTTTATAACAGTCTGCAAACGTCTGGGGACTGAGGAGACAAGTTGCTCAAGTTTAGGAATAGGAATGTTGTCCCATTCTTGTCTAATACAGGCTTCTAGTTGCTCAACTGTCTTAGGTCTTCTTTGTCACATCTTCCTCTTTATGATGCACCAAATGTTTTCTATGGGTGAAAGATCTGGACTGCAGGCTGGCCATTTCAGTACCCGGATCCTTCTTCTACACAGCCATGGTGTTGTAATTGATGCAGTATGTGGTCTGGCTTCTCTGAATCTTTGGATGATATTATGCACTGTAGATGATGATAACTTCAAACTCTTTGCAGTTTTTCTCTGAGAAACTCCTTTCTGATATTGCTCCAGTATTTTTGGCCGCAGCATTGGGGGAATTGGTGATCCTCTGCTCATCTTGACTTCTGAGAGACACTGCCACTCTGAGAGGCTCTTTTTATACCCAATCATGTTGCCAATTGACCTAATAAGTTGCAAATTGGTCCTCCAGCTGTTCCTTATATGTACATTTAACTTTTCCGGCCTCTTATTGCTACCTGTCCCAACTTTTTTGGAATTTGTAGCTCTCATGAAATCCAAAATGAGCCAATATTTGGCATTTCAAAATGTCTCACTTTCAACATTTGATATGTTATCTATATTCTATTGTGAATAAAATATACGTTTATGAGATTTGTAAATTATTGCATTCCTTTTTATTCACAATTTGTACAGCGTCCCAACTTTTTCGGAATCGGGTTTATACATCCGCCATGTTGTTGTCAGGGTTTGGGGTGATGAAAAGAGTGAGGACTCAGTTTGCAGGAAGAGTGGGGTTTATTTAATAAAATAAAACAAGATAAACAAAAACTACCCAGAGGGGGAACCGAAATGCCGGGATCTGAACACCACACTCCAAACACAAAACAACTCTCAAGGACAGAAGACAAAACAATGCATAGGAGTGTCAGGGCTCTGTCACAAACCCAAGAATAAACTGGACCGAAGTGACAGAACCCTGACAGTTGTTACTGTCACATACCAGCGTAAGTTCCGTCACTTCACTTTTTTATTCATAAATCCCCTCCCGTAGCCTCATGGGATAACAAAGTGTGCATCGAATGCACATTTCAGAATCTCAACTTTTCACGTATTGTTTTTTCCAGTACTATGTACTCAGACATACCACTCTTTTGGCGTAGTGTTTTTCGCATCCTATATAGCAGGGAAATATTCGATTTCAGACACAGCGAAGGTGTTTTAGAATGTTGCTATCATGTTTTATCACATTGTTGAATATGCAAAAATGTTACAGATGATATAAATGAAAAAGAAATTGCCTTGATTGTCTTGCCTCTGTAAAAGACCCCTGATGTCTTCTATAGAGGACATACAATAAAATATGAAAAAGGTGTATATTTCTTGTGTTCAAAACACTATAAAGATATGTGCTGCATCCAAAGGTGTTTTGGAATGTTGCTATCATGTTTTAGCACATTACTAGCCTGTTTTAGCATGTTATTAACATGTTAGATGGATGGATGGATGGATGGATGGATGGATGGATGGATACATACATAGATACAGATAGATACATACATAGATACATAGATGATAGATAGAAGCATTTAACTTTTTTGTTGGGTTCCAGAAGGGGAAAAAACATGAATTTGCACACTAAGGGGCCCTAAATAAATAACATCTGAACAGCCCTGAATCAAGATGATTTATTAAAAATTTCTATTGAAACGTTGGATGAAGTTATGTCCTCAGTGTCTGGCCTGGGGTTTGACCTCTTTGTCAGCATACAACCAGACAAAACCGACATGAGGGTTTGATTTACTTTACAACCTGCTGTGGTTATCTCACATCTCAGACAAGCAATGAATGCACTGGAAATTTACTGCTAATGTAGAATTTAAAGCTGATGTTCCCCGAGAATCCCGAAAAAAAATAATTTCTGCTCATCTGTTTCGGATCTGCTGTCTTACAGGCAATCCGCTTGAAAAGTCTGGCTCTTTAATTCAAGTAATACGTAACAAAAAAGCTGCTAACACCTCCAAGGAGAGACATCCCAAAGCAACATTACAACAGTTCCTCTTACACATTACACTAAATCTGAAACTATTTGCACTATCCACTATCAAAAATTTACCTTTTTTGTGATTTCTGAGTCTGGTTATGATATTGTCCTACATGGTTGGCTAAAAGTGTCGAGTGAGAGCTGTTTGTGCCTCACACCAAGCTTTCCATGACTCAGTCTGGGCGCCAGCCGGGTAGAAATGCCAACAGCCGCCATCTGCCATCAGTTACTGCACCTCATGACTGGAGAATGCAGCGCTGCACTGGAGACACAAAACACTTTATTTCATTAAATCAGTCAGTGGGTCATAACAATGCATGAAGATCATTATTTGTCTTACAAAAGATTGTGAGGCTTATTTGTGATTGAAGATCCCAATTAAATGGTCTGACAAAAGGTTCTGTTGTGAATTTCCAAATGGTAAGTTCACAATAATGAAGGACACAAATAAACAACTAGATATGGTAGTTTGCACAATAGACTAACAAAAGCAACTTAAAGCAGAGAGTATACAATAAGTATGGCTGAGGGAAAAGAACCGACCTACCAATAGATAGACAGACAGAGAAATATAGGGATGGATGGGTGGACAGATAGACGGACTGAGACAGACAGACAGACAGATAAGGAAGGATGGATGGATGGACAGAGGCAGACAGACAGATAGACAGGGATGGATGGATGGATGGATGGATGGATGGATGGATGGATGGATGGATGGATGGATGGATGAACAGAGACAGATAGATAGGGATGGATGGATGGACGGACGGACAGACAGATGGATGGATGGATGGATGAACAGAGACAGATAGATAGGGATGGACAGACAGATAGATAGATAGATACGGACAGACATAGATAGATAGATAGATAGATAGATAGATAGATAGATAGATAGATAGATAGATAGATAGATAGATAGATAGATAGATAGATAGATAGATAGATGGACAGAGACAGACAGATAGAGATGGATGGATGGATGGATGGATGGATGGATGGATGGATGGATGGATGGATGGATGGATGGATGGATGGATGGATGGATGGATGGACGACAAACAGATAGAGGACAGACAAACAGATAGAGATGGATGGACAGACAGATGGAGAGATGGATGGATGGACAGACAGAGACAGACAACCTGATAGATGGATGGACATATGGACAGACAGATAGAGATGGATGGATGGATGGATGGATGGATGGATGGATGGATGGATGGATGGATGGATGGATGGATGGATGGATGGACAGACAGACAGACAGACAGAGACACAGACAGAGACAGACAAACAGATAGATGGATGGACAGACAGATAGAGATGGATGGATGGATGGATGGATGGATGGACAGAAACAGACAAACAGATGGATGGATGGATGGACAGATGGACAGACAGATGGATGGATGGATGGATGGATGGATGGATGGATGGATGGATGGATGGATGGATGGATGGATGGATGGATGGACAGAGACAGATAGATAGGGATGGATGACGGATGGACGGACAGATAGACAGACAGACAGAAACAGACAAACAGACGGATGGATGGATGGATGGATGGATGGATGGATGGATGGATGGATGGATAGATAGATAGATAGATAGATAGATAGATAGATAGATAGATAGATAGATAGATAGATAGATAGATAGATAGATAGATAGATAGATAGATAGATAGATAGATAGATGGCTGGATGGATGGAGATAGACAGATAGAGATGGATGGATGGATGGATGGATGGATGGATGGATGGATGGATGGATGGATGGATGGATGGATGGATGGATGGACGGACAGAGACAGACAAACAGATAGATGGATGGACAGATGGACAGACAGATAGAGATAGATGGATGGATGGATGGGTGGAGATAGATAGATATGGATGGATGGATGGATGGATGGATGGATGGATGGATGGATGGATGGATGGATGGATGGATGGATGGACGGATGGACGGACAGAGACAGACAAACAGATAGATGGATGGACAGATGGACAGACAGATAGAGATGGATGGATGGATGGATGGATGGATGGATGGATGGATAGATGGATGGATGGATGGATGGATGGACGGACAGACAGAGACAGACAGATAGATGGATGGACAGACAGATAGAGATGGATGGATGGATGGATGGATGGATGGATGGATGGATGGATGGATGGACAGACAGATAGAGATGGATGGATGGATGGATGGATGGATGGATGGATGGAGACAGATATATAGATTTATTGTTTTAAGGATTTGTTTTTATTGTCTGGCAGGTGAGATTTGTCAAACTGTAAAAGTCTGATTTAGATAAGTTATAGCTTGTTTATGTAAAGCCACAAGCCTTGTGAATTTGCTGACCTGTGTGACTCTGCCATATTCTTCTTTCCTTTTTTTCTGAAACAGCATCAGTTTACATTTTTGAGACTTAGTCATGCTTGGTGTGGGATTAAACATATTCCTGATGACATCTGAAAGCTCAAGTCAATAAGAGAACATGGAAGTGCAGGCCAAAGAAAAAGTGGTGTATGGACACACACAGAAACCGTACACTGGGATTGGATTACAGTTTTTTTTAAAGGGTTTAACGTGCAGGTTAGTGCAGATACAAAAAAAAAAAAAAAAAGGTAAAAGACAAAGTCAAATCTCAAGCACACAATGTACAACGTATCATGTTGCTGTTCTATACAATACAACCTTACAGGCCTCAGTATAGGTGTTATGGGCTAAATGCCCCTCATGTAAGGCCTAACAGAGCTCTCTTAGTTCCAGACAGAGTATCCGATGTATAGCTACAGATTACTGAGGAGGAAAAACCACCCCTGAATAAAGAGGCATTTTGGGTCTATGTGACAGAATTGACAAAGTCACTCTTTGTTGGCTTGGCTGTGACTCGCTCGCTCTTATCAAACATCAGCATTTAGGAACGGTTAACTTACCTAGCCGATAAACGCTCCACACCTCTGTGGGAAGCTCGCAGCCTCTCTCCCATCAGCTTAAAACAAGATCAGCTGAATGACAGACAAAGAGATGGGTGAGTTTCTCATGCGGGTTCTCTGAGGTACCACATCAACAGAGGAGCATGATAAAAAAGAGAAGACAATAACGAAACACTGCACCATCACATCATGTATGCCATGGGACAGAGGATACTGTTTCATTTCTCAATAGGTGCCAGTGGCTTGGATTTGAGGTTGAATTACTTGTGTTAAAGATGCATTTCATAAAGGTTGGGTTGGGAGTATGGTCATAGGTTAAGTAAACTGATTGCTGCTTGATTGCTAAGGCATTCTTAAAGGGGTGGTTGATTATAATTTCACTTTTTAACTATAGTTAGTGTGTTATGTTGCTGTTTGAAAATCTGCAAGTTATGACGCTCAATGGTCAATGCAAAGTGAGATATTTTCTTTTACAGAAATTGCTTTTTAAGGACTACAACAGACGGCTGGTAGGGACTACAACGAGCTTATTCATGGTATAGTGACATCACTAACCCTAAAATTTACATAAACCCCGCCCCCGGAAACACACAACAAAGGCCATGTTGAGAAGAGAAAGAGTTGTAGTAGAGCACATTTAGGAGTCTGCTCAAGCTGACACATCCGTCTTTTCACGTTTATTGCAATACAGTATGTAACACAAATGCAATAGCATGTCATAAAAGCAAGATGAGAACATAAGTTATAACCGTAATTAAAGGTGCAGTGTGTGAATTTTAGCGGCATCTAGTGGTGAGGTTGTGAATTGCAATCATCAAACGCTTACCCCTCCCTTTCAAAGCACATAGAGAAGCTACAGAAGGCCGACACAGTCGTCGTCGGAGAGAGCAGAGAGTGACTAGCGCTCTGTAGAGCAGTTTGTCCGTTCAGGGTTACTGTAGAAACATGACGGCGCAAAATGGCGACTTCACTGTAAGGGGAAAGAAACTATATAGTTAGAATCACTTTAAGAATGTTTTTGTTTCCCAGCTGATGTACTATAAAAAAAATTGACAGCCAATCAGAATCCATCCTGCTTTAAAGAGTTCAAGCATTTAAAGCGGTAGACGACAGAACTGCAGCGCACACTTTGGGGCCATTTACATGACAACACTGTTTTAACTAAAAATTTTCTATGTGTTTTGGCCGTTCATTTACACAACAATAGCGCTTTGGGGGCCTAATAAACTTTCGAAGTGCTTTTTTAAACTACAAAAATGAGAATTTGTGAAAACAGTGATGTTACGTATCGTGTTCAGTCTATAGGTGCGTAGTGTTTTTTTTACAAAGTGACATCGCCAACTACTGGCCTGGCATGAATAATACAGTGATCTGTGTGAACAGGGACGCAAAGGAAAAACGTTTCATTGTCGTGAACAATATTGTACACTGATGTAGATGCTGATATAGTTATCGTTATACACTCACCTAAAGGATTATTAGGAACACCTATTCAATTTCTCATTAATGCAATTATCTAATCAACCAATCACATGGCAGTTGCTTCAATGCATTTAGGGGTGTGGTCCTGGTCAAGACAATCTCCTGAACTCCAAACTGAATGTCAGAATGGGAAAGAAAGGTGATTTAAGCAATTTTGAGCGTGGCATGGTTGTTGGTGCCAGACGGGCCGGTCTGAGTATTTCACAATCTGCTCAGTTACAGGGATTTTCACGCACAACCATTTCTAGGGTTTACAAAGAATGGTGTGAAAAGGGAAAAACATCCAGTATGCGGCAGTCCTGTGGGCGAAAATGCCTTGTTGATGCTAGAGGTCAGAGGAGAATGGGCGACTGATTCAAGCTGATAGAAGAGCAACTTTGACTGAAATAACCACTGCGTTACAACCGAGGTATGCAGCAAAGCATTTGTGAAGCCACAACACGCACAACCTTGAGGCGGATGGGCTACAACAGCAGAAGACCCCACCGGGTACCACTCATCTCCACTACAAATAGGAAAAAGAGGCTACAATTTGCACAAGCTCACCAAAATTGGACAGATGAAGACTGGAAAAATGTTGCCTGGTCTGATGAGTCTCGATTTCTGTTGAGACATTCAGATGGTAGAGTCAGAATTTGGCGTAAACAGAATGAGAACATGGATCCATCATGCCTTGTTACCACTGTGCAGGCTGGTGGTGGTGGTGGTGTAATGGTGTGGGGGATGTTTTCTTGGCAAACTTTAGGCCCCTTAGTGCCAATTGGGCATCGTTTAAATGCCACGGCCTACCTGAGCATTGTTTCTGACCATGTCCATCCCTTTATGACTACCATGTACCCATTCTCTGATGGCTACTTCCAGCAGGATAATGCACCATGTCACAAAGCTCGAATCATTTCAAATTGGTTTCTTGAACATGACAATGAGTTCACTGTACTAAAATGGCCCCCACAGTCACCAGATCCCAACCCAATAGAGGATCTTTGGGATGTGGTGGAACGGAGCTTCTGTGTGCCCTGGATGTGCATCCCACAAATCTCCATCAACTGCAAGATGCTATCCTATCAATATGGGCCAACATTTCTAAAGAATGCTTTCAGCACCTTGTTGAATCAATGCCACGTAGAATTAAGGCAGTTCTGAAGGCGAAAGGGGGTCAAACACAGTATTAGTATGGTGTTCCTAATAATCCTTTAGGTGAGTGTAGTTATCATTCTTGGTCTGTCATTTTATTTTATTTGCATTAAATTAAATTTAAAAATATAATCTGTAACGTAATCTGTACACAAAACTTTTCAAAAATGCAAAGGGAAAACTTTTCTGTTTTTACTACATCATTGTCTCTGTTCTTTTTAATTTATGTTTGATGGTGTGGCTAGTTACCGTTTTGTTGTAGTAGGCTACTAGTATTTTGGTGGATATTATAGTTACCATGGTAAACTGTTGTAAGGGCCACCAATCTCCAACTTCCTTCCAAGATTCTAGAGTGCAGAGATTTAATCGGTTCAAATGAATCAATAAATGAACCGATTCAAAAGAACGACTCGTTCGCGAATCGGACATCACTAGTAACTGTCGCACCAGTCAGCTGGAAGAAACCGAGATCAAACTGTTCGCGTTCAAAACGTCGATACATACATGCGCCGCGTTTTAAATGCACTCTTTGCGGCCGTATCGCGCAACTATAGAGTTTTTAGTCATTTTCGTGGATCCGTGTGAACGGGGATCGTTCTGACAACGTTGTCATCTGTACACAAAACGTAAAAATGTAAAAGTGAAAACTTTTCTGTTTTTAGTACATCGTCGTGTAAATGTACCCTTTATCATTTTGATCAGTTTTACTCAATACATCTGTAGAAACATCTGACTTTAAATGTTAAACTAACATAAAATAAGAGTTACTTCTGTTCTTCATGAGCCATGTAACTAATCGAATTATTGCCGGTCAAGTGCTGGTCAAAGAAAAGTATTATTAATTATTCACTCGATCAATATTAGTAGTAGCTAATAGTGATGTTGCTGTTGTTGTTTATCAACTAGGATATCTAACCAAATGCTAGTAAACCTTACATTGTCTTGGTCAATGGTGCAGCAGGCCCCGAACAATAGGAGAAAAGCTGCTCTTTGAGATTCAGCAGCCTTTTATTTCAGAATGGGTCACAAGAGTTGTCCTATTGTTCCTGATGCATTGTGGTGGAAAGAAGCAAACAAAACACTGCCCTCCATTGCCTTTGTCCTAAAGCTCCACGCTGCATCCATGCTCTGTCATGATAACAGAGTTTGAGAAAGGAAATGTTCTTTAAACCAAGAAAGATGCTGTTGGAATGTTAGAAATGTTGTTATAGTATTGTAAGCTGCCATTCTTTCTTTCTTTTTTTTTTTTTTTTTTTTTTTTTTACAGATAAGCTACATGACCAGCTGGTTATCCCAAGTGTACAATTTATTTGGGAAGGTAGTGTGTACAATAAGAAAGTTTAATCAGCATGCAGAGCTCAGAATATCTCTAAAACGGCATTGCAATGTAATCCCAGGTAAATTCATTCAACCATTTATTATAATGTCAGGTTTTCAGACGTACTTGCACTTGTGAAAACATTCTAGCCATTGATACTGCTTTGAAGAACTGGATTTGTTTAATCATGATTATATAAAATACTGAGAACTAGTGTTTGGACTTAACTCTTGAAGAGGATCTAATCATTTTAATTAAACCCAACAGAGAAAAAAAAATGAAGATATGACTTTCTGGAAATGTTAATTAATTCCAAAAAGAGCTTTCAAGAGAACAAAATATTTACAGCATGATCTTGATAATATCTCTAAAACATTTACTACTGGCAGTAGAACATAAAAATTGCAAATCAGGCTTTAAAAACAGGTTTCTGAGCCACTAGTGAATTACACAAGCACTCACAATCCGCATTAATAGTGACTGTAAGTAATTGAGCAGAGAATACATACGCATGTGCCTCTTATGTAAGAACAAATCCGGTTGGTTGAAGTCGACAAGCATATTTGAATATCGCATGCTATTGGGCAACAGGCCGGCGGGCAGTCGGAGGGGGCGGGGTGTCGGAGTAACTGAACGCCAGTCAATGTAGCAAATGTATTTGGCTTTGGGGAGTCCGAGTCTTTAAGCGAATCGGTTCGTTCGAACGATTCATATCAATGGGGGAATTCAAAGGAACAGATTCACCAAATCATTTGAATCAACACTGGTGACAGAAGATAAAATATCTCCGCGAGATATTTTACGTTTCGCTTTGAACTAAAAATATTTAAGTAATATATCTGCTATACTGATTAGGCTATAAAGGTTGTGTCAAGTGCTGTGTTATCCCCTGGCAAACATGTACCATCATACGTATTTGCGTTACATTAATTGTTAGTGTACTGCTGTAAAATCATATTATGAATCATATATTATGGCAGTGGAACCTTTCAAAACAGCTCTGTTCTTTTTGGTTTATTTTTGATGGTGTGGCTAAGTTACCGTTTTGTTGTGGTAGGCTACTATAGTAACTAGTATTATGGCGGATACTAGTTACCATGGTAAACTGTTGTAAGGGCCACCTATCTTCAACTTCCAGGAGAGATGTATGTATGCTTTAAAATCGATTCAAACGAATCAATAAAAAGAACCGATTCAAAGGAACGACTCGCTCGCGAATCGGACATCACTAGTAACTGTCGCGCCGCCAACTGGAAGAAACCGAGATCAAACTGTTCGCGTTCAAATCGCTGATACATACGTGCGCCGCGTTTTAAACGCTAGTCATTCTTCGCGTCCCTATCAGCTAGATTCTGCGATTTCTGTGTGCTTTTCTTTCATTATGAAGCTGCTTATTTGGCTGTGGATTAGTGCAAATAATCTCTTGTCGATAAATTGAAAATCGTTTTCAGCGCATCGGGTATTTGGATATTATTCGCGTGTTTGGCAGAGAAACGATGCATTATGATTCATGGTCATCTAATAACTGGAACAGGTAGGTGTCTTACTGACCCCCTCTCTCTTACTATTGTTGGGTACTGTTGCCATGTAAGAAATAAAGGAATAAAGTGAAGATGATTAGATGAGCGGAGGACATTCAGATCGAATTGATGGCTTTATGATTGTTTACATATACAGAATGATAGTACACACGCCTGTTATCAAACACCCTGCATGTATTCAAACGGCAGATTTTCAGCTCATGACAGCACATGGTGTTAAATCGGGACTAACCAGTGCCCACTCTACTCATTTAGTCTCAAATAGCTACCACAGATCGCTCCATAGAAACACATGGTGTGCAGAGGTAGTTAGGGCAGTATGTCAGCTGGTAAACGGTAGTGTTCAAATCATAATTCTGCTTTATTATCTCAATAATATAGTATGACAATGTCAGAACGTCGCGTCTGTTTACTAACCAAAGTTTTGTTTTCCACCCTGCTTTGTTTTACTATACTCTATAGTTTACCATAATCTACTGTACGTTTTCATACTCTGTTCTGCTATTCTACTTTATAGGTTAGTCAGCATTATACACTATATTTCATTCTATTTTATCTATTGGTAAACATAATTTGTTAAGTGGTGCTACTCTGTGTGCTCTACAATATTCATATTTTGACTATTAAAATTTACAGTTTGTACTATTGCACAGTTCCATAGTAATGGGCATTTTAGGGAGGCCTGTTGGTGGCTGTTGACAGGGGACAATTTAACGCTCATCTTAGTCGTCACACTACATTGTGTCCTCTCAAGTAACTTTTCTTTGGCTGCAGGACCTCACTTTGGATGGGCATGAAGAGATCGGACGGTGTGGATTAGATTATTGGGAATATAGCACTTTGATTTCTCTCATCTCAATGTTGGGCTCCAGAGGACCTCTACCTTTGTGCTCTGAAATGAAATAATGGCGACACGTTGGGCTGCGTCAACGCACCACGATGAGAAGAAAAATCCAGCAGAGTCGTCAGTTTGCGAGGTAAACCATTTCAATTGTTTTAAGGGAAAAGTAAAAGCACATTAAAAAGACAGAAAGGCCTACACCTTCTGCAGCTCGAGATGGGACAAGTGCTTCAGTCAAACACACTTGCAGTTCTGGCGGGACGCCCGTAAACCGAACTGGATGATTTGGACATTTGTTTATTTTATTGGCTTGCCATGTTAATAAACCTTTGGTTTGTCATGCAGTTCGTTTTTTATTTATGAAGAAAATTGATATGGCAACCACTTACAGGCCAGTAATATTATATTGTGAGAGAATTTTTCAGAAACATCTAATATTATTACAAATTTTATTGCATACAACATTATATATTGGGATTATACAATACCGGTCAAAAGTTTTTGGACGGTAAGATTTTTATTGTTTTTAAAAGAAGTCTCTTCTGCTCACCAAGGCTGCATTTATTATATATATATATATATATATATATATATATATATATATATATATATATATATATATATATATATATATATATATATATATATATAAAGATTTATATTGTGAAATATTATAAAATGTAAAATAACTGTTTTATATTGGAATATATTTTAAAATGTAATTCAAAGCTGAATTTTCAGCGTCATTACTCCAGTCTTCAGTCACATGATCCTTCAGAAATCATTCTAATATGATGATGTGCTGCTCAAGAAACATTTATGATTATTGTCAGTGTTGAAAGCAGTTGTGTACGTGTTTTTTTTTTTTTTATTTTTTTTTTTTTAGGATTCTTTGATGAATAGAAATGTCAAAAGAACAGTATTTATCAGAAATAGAAAGCTTTTGTAACATTGAACTACCGCTTAAAAGTTTTGGGTCTGTAACAAATTTATTCAGCAAGGATTCATTAAATTGATCAAGTGACCGTATAGACATTTATAATGTTGCAAAAGCTATATATTTCTGATTAATGCTTTTCTTTTGAACTTTCTATTCATTAAATAATCCTGAAAAAATGTACACAACTGTTTGATAATAATAAATATAATAATCATAATCATAAATGTTTCTTGAGAAGCACATCATCATATTAGAATGATTTCTGAAGGATCATGTGACTCTGACGACTGGAGTAATGATGCTGAAAATTCAGCTTTGAATCACATACATTTCATTTTAAAATATATTCAAATAGAAAACAACAAATTTCACAATATTACTGTTTTTGCTGTATTTTGGATCAAATAAATTAAGCCTCAAATAAATTTAAACTTCTTTTAAAAACATTAAAAAAACTTACCATCCAAAAACTTTTGACTGGTAGTGTATAAAAAAACGCATACATGGTGATCTCATAACACAGTATCTGCCTAGAAACAGCCGCTGACTGTTTATATTGAGACTGCAATCATTAAATGAAGTAGCCTATTTATTTTATTTGGCAAGCATGCTGCATGACCCTGACTTATCTAATCATAGTAATGTTGTAAGGCTGCTGCTAATGCATAATATCACTCTTCAGAATACTAGAGCAAAGTAGGATTTTGCGTGTCCACTCTGACATGCAGTCAGGCTCTCGCTGATTCGCTGATGATGTAACACCGCATGTCAGAAGAACATAACACAGCTCTGCAAACGCATGCTTGGATTAACCTAACAGTAATGGCAATACCAGTGTGTGTGTGTGTGTGTGTGTGTAATCTCCTTACAGAGTAGGCTCAGGGTCTGAGGGTACAGAAGGTCGGTGGGCACAGTAGTTTTCAAACATGTCGACAGATCACTCAGTATGTGTCAAGAGGGATTCAGTATTTACATTCTGTGTGCGTTTGTTTCATAAATGCTCCCAGTTCTTGAAATAAATGGTTTATTTTGAAGGAACGGAGCATTGCTTTGAAGGATCTGTATATTTCTTTTTTTTTTATTTTGAAGAAATGTTGCTTGTTTTGAAGGAACATGCATTACTTTAAAATAATATATTTTGTGTGCATTCAGCTGTTTGATGAAAACATCATTGATTTTGTCTGAAGTTTTGAACTGAAATGTCTGCCATAGGCTTGTTTGAAAAATATCATCTGAAACTCTTAATAACATCAAGGGGCCGTTCACACAGAACACGTTTTTGCATTCCACTGCGCTGGATTTCTATTGTTTTTGTATGTAAACATGCGCTAGACAGACATGTTTGACTGTTGCACTTGCTTCTGGGCATTCTGAAACATGGCGCTGAATTTAAAGGAGTCATGTGATGCTTTTTAAATTTATTTATTTCCTTTTCTTTTGGTGTGTAATGGATCTGTTTGTGCATACATAAGATCTGCAAAGTTACACGCTGTCAGTCCAAATCTGATTATTTGTGTACCTGACTGGAATCAGATCTAAAATTATATAGTTATATTGTCATTTTCTGCTCATCCAGCACTTTGCTAGACTGGGTAAACCCAGCCTGATCTGATGGCAATTTGATTTCGCCCTGCAGCTCAAGCTGGAAACCTATCCTGCTTCTGTTACAAATTTGCGGGGACCAATCACAAACCGGCTTATTCACCTGGCACACTATTGGCGGGTTTAAAGGAACACGCCGACTTTTTGAGACTTTAGTTTATTCAGTTAGATAAGTCCATACATACCATTCATCTCTGTGCTTGCCATAACTCTGAGTGACGCACCCACTGCTAGCCTAGCTTAGCACAAAGACTGGAGGTAAACGGCTCCATCTAGCCTCCTGCTCAATAAGTGACAAAATAAGGCCAACATTTTCCTATTTACATGTTGTGATGTGCATAGTTGCATCGTGTACTAAGACTGACAGGAAAAAGAAAAGTTGCGATTTTCTAGACCGATATGTCTAGGAACTATACTCTCATTCCTGCGTAATAATCCAGGAACTTTGCTGCCGTACCATGATATCACGCAGCGCCTGAAAATAGGTTAACTTCCGTCAACATAACCAACGTGAAAAAAACCCTTGTCGTTCACACTTGCTAAATCTGATCGAATTTCAATTGGATATGCATAAAAATCAGATTTGGAATGATAGTCTGAACATAGCCAATATGTTGCACAAAGCAATTTATTCTAAAGGCCTGTTCACACTGGGATGATTTCCGTGCACGTTTATCACCGACGTTTAACGCCTCGTGACTAAACAAAGGGCGCCAATGTGAGTGTGCACACCGACGTGCTAAACGCCAGGCTTAAAAGTGTAATAAAAAAATTAAAAAAAACGCCTTGGGTTGAATGTCAGAAGCGTAAAGTGGTGCAGCACCATCTTGTGTACCGGGAGCGCCATCTACTGAATTTGCACATTCACTCGGCGCATCGCCAGTGAAAATCGCTTGGGTGTGAACACAAAGACGCGGCGAAAAACGTCTCTAAAAACGCTGGCGATAAACGCGCGATTAACGTCCTGGTGTGCACAGGCCTTAACAGAGAACACTGCTCCAGACTTGCCTAAAATACCTCTGTCGAAGTCCAGATATCAAACGTCCACGTCACAATGTGAAATATTAGCATAATGCCTGCCCAAAGGCATATTTGAATTAGTGTTGTCATATCGCGGAGACGCAGCGTGTGGATGCGAAAGCAAAACCTTTTGTTTGGCCATCCAAAAAACGGATAAAGAATTTAGTATTAATATTTATTTATAACGCTGTTCCTGACCAGTACAGCCCAACAGCTTGTGTATGTCACATTTTACGGAAGACGGCTTCCTGAACCTGGGAGAGTAGTACAATGGCAGCTATACACGCATAAATAAATTAGAAATACACACTTAAGAATGTTTTTTAAACTGTATTTTATGTTGTCACCTCAGGGCTTAAAGTTTTTACAATGAGGAAGACAAATTAAAGTTATAACATTGTATCTGAAAGAAAAAAAAGGTACCACTGTGAAACATGCTGCTCAAATTGACTCGACCTGATAGGGTAATACCAACGACATTATTAACTATGTGTTTAAAATGGCTTTAGAAGCCTTGGAAGCTGAAGCTTGCGATTATGGTAAGGGGTGTTACATTTCCGACACTCTCTTGAGGTGTTTGGCCAATCAGAACGCACTGGGTCAGCTGGCCAATCAGAGTGCTCTAGGCTTTGGCGAGGCTTTGGCTTTTTTGGCGAGGTGCATTTTAGACAGACTGGGAATAGAGGTACTGCAATAATATACAGAATGTGAAAAATTATGTTTTTGAGCATTAATTTAAGCGTGTTCACCAATTCTATTACACCCAATAAACAAAATAATGAACTTTTAAAATAGCATCATATGACCCTTTTAAAAGTAGTTTTTATACCCTGCATTTTTTATTATTTTATTTAAATGCAAAGAAAAAAAAAACGAATGTGACATGAGTGTACTTTGTTCACAAGCACTTTCCTCTGAATCACTAATTACAATGGTTTGGCACAGTTTTTGGGATCTAGTTGCCTCACTGCTACCTAGTTATAAAGTTAAACAGTAACTGAAGTTCTCAACAGGTGTGTGAAATGTCCCCAGCAGACTCATAAAAAGTGTCATCAGTAAGCATCATTGCACTAGCACCAGTACAATATAGTTGGGGATTACATTTTAAACAGTGTGATTTACTTTTGTATTTCAATACAATAATATTTGTTATATTTAGATGATATACTGACAGTAGTTCTTTTTCAAAACCAAGTGATCTGCCTTGCTGTCTGCATATGCAGCTACCTTCTATCTATGGCAGCATCCGAAACATTCTGGAAAGACACCAGTGACTGATTCGGACACCCTACATAGCAGCAACTCCTCTTAACACACAGATATTGTGAATCACATGGGACAGTTTGACATTAGCATTTAAATAAGTAGATTGAGTTATTTTGTTTGCATAATCAACATTTCTTTTGACTCTTGCAATTATTCACTGCACTCATTGCAGTGCATTTTGGGATTGCCTTATTACAGAAGATCCATGCAGTGCTGCCGTAGAATTGGTCAAAAAACTGCCTTAAAAGGCTATGTAATTATGTCTCATACTTTTTCAGCTTCATGTCGGCAACATACCTTTGCTGTTTCAAAGGGATAGTTAACCCAAAAATGAAAATTATCCCATCATTTACTCACCCTCAAGCCATCCTGGGTGTATATGGCATTCTTCTTTCAGCCAAAAACAATCAGTCATATTAAAAAATATCCTGGCTCTTCCAAGCTTTATAATGGGAGTGAATGGTACTTTAGATTTTGAAGCCCAAAAAAAAAAGCGCATCCATCATAAAAGTAATCTATACGACTCCAGGGGGTTAATAAAGGCCTTCTGAAGCGAGGTTATGCGTTTTTGTGAGAAACTTATCCATAATTTTATAAACTATAATCGCTGGCTTACGGTACCGGCCATACGCGAGTCGAGTTCTAGCGGAAGAGTGACCTCTGACCCGACGCAGGATGTAGGAGTAGCGTAAGCTTAGACAATTCTCTTTAAAAATTCTAATTTTAAGACTTCTAATTTGTGACTTGTGTTTTGTTTTGCTCTGTCCTCTGTGCTTGTGCGTTCGTCAATACATCATGCGACGAGTCAGAGTTTGCTCTTCCGCCAGAACTAGACTCGTGTACGGCTGTAAATATAGTTGATAAAGTTATAAATATGTATATATTTCTTACAAAAACGCACTGCTTCACTTCAGAAGGCCTTTATTAACCCCCTGGAGCTGTATGGATTACTTTTATGATGGATGGATGCACTTTTTTGGGCTTCAAAAATGGCTAGTTTCCACCGAACGGTGCGGTACAGTTCAGTTCAGTACGATTTGGGACCGTAAACCCGGCTTGTATCCAACAGTATCCTTATAATATGCATGGTGTAGCGATCAAAGTCATTCTTGTGCAAAGAAGAAAGTGACACAGTAAATAACAATGGACGACATACAAGTGACGATTCTGTCAAGCAATCAACGTTCTGCAGTGAGTCTAGCTCCACCCTTTAGTACCGGACTACTGTGCTAGGTACCCCAACAGAAGGGTGCCAAAAAAGTGGTACGGTTCGGAATTAGGGTACCATTCACAACTTCTGACAATGGAAACGGCAAAAATCGTGTACCGTAATGAACTGCACCGTACCGAACTGCTTTGTGGAAACGAGCCATAAGGTTCCATTTACTCCCATTATAAAGCTTGGAAGAGCCAGGATATTTTTAATATAACTCAGAGTGTGTTTGGGTGAAAGAAGAAAGTCATATACACCATATTTTTGGGTGTACTAACCCTTTAACATTCAGTCTAGGTAGGCAGCCCAGCTATCAGAGAATGTTCTCATTGTGGCAAGGTTCTTGCTCAAGTTATGTACAAACATTCTTCCAGTAACATAATGAAACATTCGTTCAAAGTTATCTGATAATGTTTTCAAAAAGTTAGCACAAAAACATTATTTATACATTGTTTATGGAACATTTGCACCCAAAACGTTTAGGAAGATTTACAATTTAATGTTACAAATTGTTTCAGAATGTTCAGATAACATTGAAAAGTAATGTTCCCATTATCTTTGCAAAATGGTAAAATGGAATTAAAAAAAAATCTGGGTGTTTTGAACATTCACAGAGCATTAAGATTTTATAACTTAATGGGAACATTAGTGAAACGTTACTAGAACATATTTTTGTCTGCTGGGCTACTTGTTTTTGTTGATATTTTTTCTTTGTAGATCTAAGAAAATTAAATGCATTGGCATTATGTCTGTCTAGTCATATATAGTGCCACTGGCAAAACTAAACATTACAGTGTGTAATTGCTTTGTTTATATGCATGGAAGGTTAATGTGATCTATTATCCACACATTTGGTGTCCCTCATGGTTAATTGTGGGGTCCAGTTGTGTTCACGCCTGTGATGAAGCTTGTTTAATTCATTAACACTCTGAAACTTGCTGTTTAACATGAGTTAAACCAGTGTTCTACCTCAATAACATCACCCCCAAGACACACATAAAGAGTAACTGCGATTAGGGCACATATATAGTATGCATCAGTGCCTTTTCTTAAGTTCTTCCTTGTAGAGCACGGCCAGGTGCTTGACTGTACCTGCTCCAGTCTCTCCTGACACCTATTAGACGCCACCCCCAACCCCCTGGGGTTTCTTGGTCTCAGGTGGGCCCGTTATTCTGTCCCATCTAGTTCTCCATGTCTAATGAGGGCGTCTCTCCCTGTCTGTCTCTCTCTCTTTGTGTCTCCTTCCCTCGGTCGCCCTGCCCCCTGCGAGGACGCCAGTGCCATGGAGGGTAATTAAAGCCCAGCTGCTCCTCGCTTTTACACCTCCACATTCTATCTCTCATACACACAAATACTCTGGTGTTCCCCAGATAAAGTCACCTTGTGCAGGTTCTGAATTCTGTGTCTCTTGTAAACCTTGTTGCAAAGTAAATCTGACACTGAAGTCAGCAAGAAATCAAAATGTACTTACATTAGTTACCATGTAAAAGTTTGGGATCAGTAAGATAGTTTTGAAAGAAGTCATTAATGCTCAACAAAGCTGCAATTATTTGATCAAAAATATTCAGTAAAACAAATATTGTGAAATATTATTACAATTTACAATAACTGATATTTTAATATATAATTTTTCCTCTGATGGCAAAGCTGAATTTTCAGTATTACTTAATTTAGTGTCACATGATCCTTTAAAAATTCATTCTAATATGCTGATTTAGTGCTTAATTAAAAAAATATATATTATTATCAATGTTTTTCAGGACTCTTTGATCATTTCAAAGGAGAACAGCTTATTTGAAATAGAAATCTATATTATAACATTATATTTATAACATTATAAATGAGTTTATTTTTTTACTGTCACTTTTGATCAATTGAATGCATCTTTGCTGAATAAAACATACTGATACCAAACTTTTGAGCGGTTGTGTACGAGAAGCCTAATTAAATCAATCATTATTCGGTCATATTGTGATCATCTGCATCAACCTATAAAATAACCAATAAATCTCAATCAGCTTAAAGGAACACGCCACTTATTTTGAAAATAGGCTCATTTTCCAACTCCCATAGAGTTAAACAGTTGAGTTTTACCGTTTTCAAATCCATTCAGCTGATCTCTGGATCTGGCGGTAGCACTTTTAGCATAGCTTAGCATACATCATTGAATCGAATTAGACCGTTAGCATCTCGCTCAAAAATGACTGAAGACTTCGATATTTTTCCTATTTACTTGTCTCTTCTGTAGTTACATCATGTACTAAGACCGACGGAGAATGAAAAGTTGTGATTTTCTAGACTGATATGGCTATACTCGCAATGATATTACGCTGTGCCTAAAAAAATAAACTAACTTCCGTCAACATAACCAATGTGACAACTTGCTTGCACAGAGAGCGTGCTGGGGACTATTTTCAGGCGCTGTGTAATACCATTGTGAGTTCTCCGTCGGTCTTAGTACACGATGTAACTACAGAAGAGTCAAGTTTTAAATAGGAAAAATATCGAAAGATGCTAATGGTCTAATCCAATTCAATGATGTATGCTAAGCTATGCTAAAAGTGCTACCGCCAGATCCAGAGATCGGATGAATTGATTCAAAAACGGTAAAACTCAACTGTTGAACTCTAGGGGAGTTGGAAAATGAGCCTATTTTTAAAAAAGTGGAGTGTTCCTTTAATTAAATTGTAGCGTATATCATGTATATTGTGTCTATAGTATCACTATTGTGTCGGTCATAAGCCATTCAGCATGGTCCATTACAAAAATAAAAAAAATACACATCAATTTACCACTGCATAACTTCCACCACCTCTAAATATTTTTTTAGGTGATGTTACAGATACACTTAACCATTATTTTGATGTTTACCACTCATGATTAAAAAAAAAAAAATCTTTTCCCAACCTACATAATCTTTCTCAATATCGTGTTTCATTCAGAAATACATCAGATTATAGACTTGACTTTAACAAAACCCTGATTATTTGTGAATTGTTTGCGGAAATCATTAAGCAATTGAGCTCTTTTGTAGATGTTGTGGCGACGCCCTTTACAAACTCATCTTTTAGATCTGACCATTGTCTCATTGAATCCACCGGCCCAAACCATAATCCAGTTGACGGGGATGTTTCTGTGTTCTGTCTCGTATCAGAGCTTTCAGTTGGCACTTCAGCCCTCCACCCGCACATTCTGTTTCCATATGCATTGATTTCTGTTGTCTGTTCAGAAAAACAGAGGCTGAGAGAGTGTTGGGTGCTGGCTGTGTGTATGTGTGAGGATTCACCCCTGTTTTCAGTCTGTAGTCTCTCCCTCTCATGTGAATGTGTTTGTGTTTCTGTGTGCTTGCCTTTGGCTTGCCCTCTATTCTAACATATTTGGAAAATGCTCTGTTCGATGCTCTACACAAAATTGCATGACATTAAGGGGCGGATTCACTAAAAATAGACCATGCCACTGATATTGTTCTTTATTTGCATTCCGTATTGTTTTAGCATCTGGTTCAAAGGAATTATGCAAATCAAGTAAAGCCGTGAACGCCCACAAAATCACTGCTGAGCGCAATATGCACAGGGCAGTCCCTATTTTTTCTGCCATTGTGGTTTGTATGCTGGTAATTTCTACCAGAATTCATTGGTCACCTAGCTTTACGTCTTCAGCCTAGACCAGCCTGAAAATGTCTTGCTGGTCTAATCTTTTTCATTCAGCAGGGCTTTAGTGAAAGCACACTAATATCTGAAATAGGAAGATCAGCGTGATCTATGGATGCTAAAATTCTATAGATGCTTTGATCTCTAATCCAATAGATTTCCTTAAACCCAGTGTTCCAGTTCTTGACCTGAATCCACTAGAGATGGACATTTCTGTCTATAAACCTCTCAGAGCTCTAGAATCCTTTGGGAAACATCAGGAGTGTGTTTAGTTAAGGGCTTCCCACGAGTAAACATGGCAGCCAGTTTTTTGATTCCCAGTTATCATCATTCAGTCAAGCCTTTGGGCTGCTTATGAGTTAGTAGTTGCTACTTTTCTTTTGTCTATCATCGGAAAGGGAAAATTGTTAATGCACATTTTATCTGGAATTTATCTGGTTAAATTCACAGTGGATTTACATTAGGCATACTTTATCTCTGCATAATGAGCAGCCATCAGATGGTAGTTTGTTGTATAAGCCTGTAGTCAGAATGGAGACCAATGATCTAATAGTATAAATGACTCTAGTCGACTCAGGGATGCCCATGTCTCTTATTAACACAGCGTGGATGGGTATTAGGTATGTTTCTCAGTGGGAATAGTGTTTAGTGAGGCAGTATTAGTGTATATTACACACTCCCAGAGCACATCTGTGTTAAGTTGCTGCCACCTGGTCAGATGTGCAGTGAAACACATGGATACTGCTCACGTTTTCATCTCACACACTGTGACTCTTAACATATGTCTTGTTCTCTCTTTACTAGCTCAGCATGGTAATCAGACTCTACCAAAATAGTCCAAACAGTTTAGTACATTTATTGTTAATATATCTCTAAATAAATATAAAGCTACTATACAAGTGTATACTGTTTGATGGGGATCTCAAATTATTGTATTAGTTTTTTTTTATTGTTTTACAAGATGAACAATACCTCTATAAATATATACATTCTAATTTAACTCTTTCCCCGCCAGCATTTTTTTTTAAGTTATCAGCCACCGCCAGCGTTCTTGATCATTTTCACAAAAAATTCATGGCCTACAGAATATTTTGTTATGACTATCTGAACATGCAATATATCAAAATAAAGAACAAAAAAAAAAAAAAAAAAAAAAAAAAGTTTTATTCTAGCTTCATGCATTCTTTTTTTTATCAACAGTTTCATTAAAAAGCAACATTTTGAGCAAAAAGCTGAGAAAATCAAGTTTTTGTCAAAGACTATGCCTGGATCAGATCCAGAACGATGATCAAAACACAGATGGAGTAGATCGAGTCCATCAACACCCCTAAAGCTTCACAGTCCTATAGCTCACCCTGGGTCGACATTCCATTCAGTAACATTAGGCAGTTTTGATTTATATTTATATCGCATTATTTTACATATGCATATGCGTACATATGGGATTGCTTTTTTCTGCGTCTTCTTTTTCCCTGTGTTTTGATCAGGAGATTCAGTACTCTTTCAGAAGATGTGTAATAGCACTGTATAACAGTGGGGAAGCGTTTGGCTGGGATGCATTTTCTCACAAATAATGGAAAATTCTGTTTGGCGGGAAAGAGTTAATATTACTGAATCAACATGTCTACATTGGGATTCATAAACTAAAGTAATACTAGGTTGAAATACAGTAACTGCTTACAATAAATGTACATTTAATGTAAATATTTGTAAAAGGCACACAGTAGATTGTGGTGTCAGCTCAAGTAATAGGTTTGAAGTATGCAGTCACTTTTTTCTTCTTCCTTCCTTGGTTAACTTAACCAACACTCTATATGAATGAAGAGACTCTTGTTAGCAATATTGTTTTCCACACAAAATCTATGGAATGCTGTCTGTGACAATGAGACTTCCTGTCAGCGAATGGATGCCATATTCCTTTCTCACTTTTATTTTCATGAGTTTTCATTTGGCTAGCTGAATTTAATCTTGATAGCATCTGAATGCTCTGCATAGCTTTAGCATTCATGTCCTAACCACAGCCGTCACCGTACATTAGAATTGTTTGCCTGTGTGTGTTTCACACATAGTTGTCTTTATCATGACCAGATTATTTTGTTATTTCAATGGCTCTGTTTTGTGTGATTTTTATATTTACATCTGCATGGACACTTTCAGGTTGAAGCAGGAAATTTCACTCTTTCCTGTTAGTATTAACTCATAGCAAGACTGAATGAATGAATTACTGAGGGAATAAATACTTTACCCTTTGTATCTCATGTTGCTGAATTAACCCTGATCTTTGACTGTGATTTGACAAGCATGTTGCTGGAGCAAAATCCTGATCAACCAGTTAGACTTTATAGAGAGAGGGTTTGGTTTAGGGCAGGGGTCAGGCTTGAACTGATTTTAGGGGTTACTAACACTTTAGGGTTAGGGTTGCGGGTAATCTTAGCCTAAAAATGCAAGTCCGTGCTGTTTATGAACTGTCTGGTGCATACGGGATACCAAAAAGGCAGCAGCTAGCTGCAAACACCAGTTCCAGTCTGATTGTCTAGTTTCTGCGACGTCTCTGTGAGTTGGGTGCAACGGTCTACCTTGAAACAAAAAATGTGTTTAAAAGATTCTGGGCTGGACCATCATGACCATTCATGAGGGATTGGGGAAGAACTAATTAGTGGATGAAGTTTGCCAGGTCTCCTCCTGTCTAAGTGACTGGTTTTTGGACAAAACAGCTGCAAAGCGGACCAGACATATGCGCAAAAGTCTTAGGGGTTAAGGTTAGAACTGTTTGTTTGACGGAAATGATGTTCCAGTACCAACAAAAGATGCCGATCCAGAAACATCTCACAATCACATACTGCAGATAACAAGAATTTTACAAAATATGCTGACTCCAGCTCAGCCAGTGTGGGATGGGATGGTGTAGTGTAGTGTTTGTAAGCACTTAGTATTTATGTCTTCTCAGGACACATTAATAGCTGTATCCCATCGCCTGAATCATTTTCCATCTGAACTCAAGAGTCATGTGTTGAGTTTGTGTCACATCAGTCAATGCCTGAATAGGTTACCCGATACGTCATGTATGTTTCGTTCCCCCCCCCATTGATTTGTTCTTTTGATTTGTGCATTCAGAGCTTCACTACCGGTATTGATTGCATCTGATTGGCCCCTGGGCTGGTTGAAAGGGGTCAGAATATGAGGCTGTGAATACTGGACTGATCCATTCACTGTTAAAGGGGGAGATTCAAAGTTTATTAATGACAGAGCTATGAGGGTTGATCTATATGTCTTTTTAGGGATCAGATCACGGTTTGCAATGCAATGAGACTGGGGTTATCTGTGTTTAGTTTCTTTACTTGGTGGTTGTTCTTTTGCCTGTTATATCATGTCCAAGAAGGTTGCAACACTTTGGGGTATGTTTCAATGTTTGTGTTGGTTCTCGCAGTGCCCAGAGGAAACACTGTACCCAGTGGATGTAGTTTTTTTTTTGAGTGTGCAAGAACGATGTGTTTCTCCAGCATGTGTTTATACAGCACTACAAATGAGGCCCTGGCGTTCCAAGTCTGCACATTGGGAGTTTGGCCCAACTGACCTACACAACTTGAGTGTGTATGTAGCCCCGACCTGCCCAGAGATCCTTCATGTGTGGCTTCATCAATCCGCTCCACATCTTCATGTAATCTTCCCCATCTATGCTTTGAATTTCATGTTGCTGCAGCCTTTTATTGCAATCCAGCATAAATGTTATGCAGAGCCAAGAATAACCTAACACAGTTGTCGGTCTCTGGTGCATTGCTCTGGTTTAACTTGCTCAGGCTTGACCTAGTATCCCAAAGCCGCTCTAAAAACCCTCTTCATGGTAGTGCATGTCCACTGAACCCATCCTTCTAAACAGCTTCTATTCAGCACTCCCGCTTTTATTTTGCTTTAGACTCTGATGTGGTTCTGGCTGCCAACTCCTTCCATCTGATTGACAGTTGGCATTTGGATGTTATTAAAATTGCATGTGTGGAACCAATCTGCTGACAGTTGGATTCCTTTTGTGGTTGGTGCATTTCTGAGCCAATATCTGCAAAATCCAGCCAGATTCACCTTGGCCCCATTTTGCTACTTTGGATATCACAAATCTGATGTTTACAGTATCATAACACATCTGTCAGATGTGTAGATTCCCATTGATCCTAGCGATTTGCTTCTATGTGTTTGTAAGAAGCAACATACCTAAGATTCAAAAGAGATAAAGGAACTAGATTTATACCACCACAATGCTAAGGTGCATGTGATAGGGTAGGGGGATCCAATCCTATACCTGGAGGGTCACTGTTTTGCAGAGTTTAGCTTCAACCACAGTTACACACCTGAACTAGCTAATCAAGGTCCTCAGGCTTACTTGAGGCAAGTGTGTTGGGGTAAGTTGGTGCTAAAATCTAGATGGACGTTGGCCATCCAGGAGCAAGATTAGAAACCTGAGAGTTTCTTAGTGCACAGTTAGAATATTTGCTAGGTGGTTTCAGTGATGTTTTGGGTGGTTGATAGGTTGTTGTTTACTGGTCAGTTCCCCCAATTTCCCCCCAAGAAATTAATTGGCACCCTCCTTTTTTTTTGTGGGTGTAAAAACAGATACCCGTAGTGGTAACCCTGCTTTACCAAGCATTAGCAAGTCAATAATAAAATTGCCCCAAGTATTGCATGTTGTACGCAGTTCAGCCAACTCAGTACTGAAAGCATATTCACACATTTGCCAGTCTCGCAGCACGTTCTATGGCATGCAAATGTCCAGTTTTGCTTCAGCCTCATTCTTCTGTTTCTGCAGTGCGTGAGAGTATTGCAGTATGTCTTTAAAGCAGGAGGGAATTTAGAGTTCTTTGGGATGTGATTTTGTCTTTTGCAGTCCTGTCTCCCCCATCCAGGGGTTAAGCCTGCTGCGGCAATGCTACCTGACTCAGCACTGCGAGAAGACGAACAGATGGAGCGATTGAGTCATAGAGCGAACAAGAGGGAGAGACTGATTACTCTTAAATACAGAGCACTAGAGGGATACAAGCCTCCTTGTTGATGTCATCACCTTCCACTAATTTGGATACTTCTCTTTGGATCATTGTAGTAGAAATTTGCGGACGTCTGGGTGGATTTCTTGTGTTTTGGTGTTCGTATACATTATTAATCCAGCACTAATGAGCTGAGGAAAGGATGCGTTTAGCTGATAAAGTGCCTGCTGGGCACACAGATGGGCTCAGACGCAATGCTCTCACTTCCTCACACCCCCCTGTCACCTTTGTGCCAGGAGCAGGCTCCAAGGGACCAACCGGAGAGTCCAGCAATAACAGATCTTAGGGCACAGGTGGACGCGGAGGTGCCGTCTGTATCAGGACTAATGACATGGCTCATCTAAGAGTTCTGGACTGCATGATCAGCCACAAATGGAGTCGGATATGTGACCTTTACTGTGCTTTTAACAGTCAGGTCTGTGCAGCCTTTCTCCGTGCATGAAATGCATTTTAACGTGCATGTCTTTTTAAAATGCACTGTATCTCCAGTCAAAGAGTCACATTGTTCTATAGATATTCATAGTTCCTTTTGACCCTGGCAGTCCTCTCTGTCTTATCTCATGGAAATGCTTGTCTGATACCAAGAATAACTTGGTGTATTCCTGCAGCGTGGGAATGCAGAACTGGTTGTATGGGGACGTCGTAATTTCACAGAGCACTTGTGACTGATCTCTAGTGTTTTGAAGATTTTTTACATTTATTTATTTATGTATTTTCAATTCAGGTGTTTATAATGTGCACTTACTAGTAGAATTGGCTCGATGGCTAGAAAAACAAATGATGAAACCTATGAAACAAACATTTTGACTGAAATGTTTATTTGAAATACTGTCAATAAATTAAAATGACTTATTGTCAGCAATGTCATTATATTTGTTCAGTTACTTTTAAGGAAAGAAAGCTAAATAATCTAAAGAGCTTCCTGTTTGAGAATTTTCCGTAAATGAGAGTCAGAGCACAATATATGCAGTACCTGGTTGACTCTTGTATTTTGTTTAAAAGTGACTTAAATTATGTTAATTTAGAATGCTATTTAATATAATATGAGTTAAAATGAGCACATTTAAAGTTTGATGTAGATCTTAGTAACTATAATCAATGACAATGGTTTTTTTATAGGGATGCACGATATTGGATTTTTGCCGATATCTGATATGCTGATATTTTTCAGCTCATTTTGGCCGATGCTGATATACGTTTATTTCTTCCCTTTGTTGGAAACAACACCATTTTGAGCAAAACGTTCTTTTTTTCATTCTGATTTCAGATTTCTGGGGTCTCCTTACTAAAAGGATAAATAAATGGTAATACAGTTCTTTTTATGATAAGAGTATATTAAAAGCTCTGAAATTAACAATAATAAAGTTTTTCACCCCAGATAGTTGCAGTTGTAACCTAAATATTTTATGTTTGGATCAGTGGCATGATATCCATTGAGGCTGTCTTTAGCTTCAAATAAAAAAATTCTACAATTATTTTAGAGCTCCTTGGATTCTTTTTCATCATCCATTTCATAACATTTTATTACAGATTAATAAAGTGTATATAAAAGTATTTAATTTACAAGTGTCATGCTTGTGATTTATGACATCATTACTGATTTAAATATATTTGTGTATTCTACTTTTCATTTTATTACTGTAACAATAGCGGGAGGGCAGGCACTAGGACCTGGAGGAGGCTTCTGCTGCTGTGGAGGCTGCCGCACACGCTAGAGAGTGGGGAGACGCGATTGGGCTTGTTTTGGGCTAGTTTTGTTGTGAAAACCTGGGATCTGTTCTTCGTACCTCGCTTAATACATCTGAGATGATTTGACAGATCCCAGATCTTTTAATTGTGATAGCTGATCTCTGGCTAATTTGGTTCTTCAAATGAATTTGCGGATTGAATTAAAATTAGCTTTCCTGTAGCTCAAACAATAAGAGCGTGGTGCTAGTAATGCCAAGGTCATGGGTTCGATTCCCAGGGAAAGCAAGTGAAAAATGTGTACCTTGAATGCAATGTAAGTCACTTTGGATAAAAGCATCTGCCAAATGCATAAATGTAAAATATCTGGATTAAGTTATCTGAGATTACTGCGCGTTCTTGTGTTCACTGAAGAGGGCAGATGCATCGATACTGGAAACCACGATCAGTAAAGCAGCGATTGGCTGGCGTCAAGACAATGTAATGACATCATATAATTAAAAATGCAACCTGACAAATTACACAACCCCCCCCCAAACATGATTCCCAATTATTTACATTCACGATTTTATAGTATTTGTACACCCTTTACATTTTTATTTTAATGTTGTAATTAGCAATTCATTTAATTTAAGTCAATTTGAGTCAGTAATGAACTCTTGTAATAAAGTAGCAGTGACTGGGACAGATTTTAAGTATCACCTCAACATGCAATCTAATCCTGTTTCCATGAAATAAGCTGCTCCCGAGCAGGTTTAATCTTACGGACCTGTTGCTATGACAGCAAGTCTAGGATGAGCGTCGAAGAACCAAACAATCCAAGATCATGCCAAATCATCAACAATCAAATCCAGCTGAGTTGGTGACGTACGAAGAACGAACCCCTGGCAACTCTGCTGTTGACGGTCACATCCTTCTCTACGCGCATTCACAAATTCAAGGCAGCGTTTAAAAACTGTCAATATAAATCACCATACATGCAATGTATTTGCTTGTTTTCACACATCAAGAATGACCACAGTGCTGACATGATCTTATCGCTATAGCACTCCTTGCACACGTGAGTTATTGCAGGCGCATATCAACACGTTATCATATCGGCAAGGCATATCGGCATAATTTTTTTCATATCGGCCGATTCCGATTTTTATATTTTAAGCATTTATCGGCTAATTCCGATGTCGTGAACTTTTTTTACACCCCTAAACAGCAGCAAGTTGTCATTCAGTACTAAAATGTGAAAAATTATGGTTGGTAGTGCAGCTCTCTTGTATGAGTGTGTGTGAGTGCATATATCTTTGGCTTCTTTTCAAAGTTCATTTGGCACGCAGCTCATAGACAGACAAGTGAGAGACTGTAATCATTGTACAGCTCTGTCTTTCTGTGTGATCTGAGTTGCAGGTCACGCTGTGTCGGCTCTAACTCAGCAGTGCCTTCTTGCTTCGCCTCTTGAACTAATTTAATTTTAGCTCTGCTGAAACTGTTTGCAAGCATGTAGGACTGACGGGCCTCTGTTTGGAGCCATGAACGCAGTCTTTGTGCTAAGGCTGCTGTATGATATTCAGCATTCACACTCCAGCACCTGGTCATCGGGTGGAAAAAATGACGCCCCACGCTGGGCAAATCCTTAACCTTCCAGAAGGGCCGAAATCTGTTAGAAGAGCGTCCCGTTGTGTTGTTTTTTTGTCTTAACTCAGTTCATTGTGGTTAAATGAGCATGTCTGCTAGTCTCATCATTATGACGACCGATCACATCCCTCATAAAGCGTATTAATAATTCATAGCAGCCCAGCAGTGAAGATCCCAATTATATTGGTCTTTGGGAGCATCTGTGGAGGCCCAGGGGACTCTAATTGGCCCACCTGCTCCGCTGAGGGTGAGGGGCCCCACTCTTTGTGTAACTGTGGCCCCAGCTCACACTTGCATCACACCCACCCTGACAATACACCCCGAAGAAACGTATAGAGCATGTGAACGGACTGTGAACAGGATCTGAAGGGACTTAAAGAGCATTAGAGAAAGGCTCCAGACTGAGCTGGTTTACTTTCACTGGGGCTGTATGTGTACTAATGATACTGCCTGTGGGCTTCACCTTCTGTCCTTTTGAGATCACTCTTGCATAGCCTCATGCTTCAGGCCCGTTCACAGACCGTCTGATGCATATTGCACACAGTACTGGGAGTAACTAAGAATAGTGATGTAACTTTTCTCAGTAGAGTGACTGTACATTGCTCTTTGTATAATATCGTATTGCACTTAGGGGTGTGATATTGGCAAAAACAATTATATCTCAATATTTTCTGTGAATTGTATCGATAACGATAATTGGACGATATACTATGGGGATTTTTACCTTTTATAAAGGCATTTTTCTAACCTAATTATATGGTATGCATAATCTTTTATGTCAAATTCTTACATTTAATCAATACATTAAATTCTAATAATAAGACACAATGGGGCTGTTACCAATCAACATAATTCATCTTTGCAATGGAAAGGAAACAGAAGCTGCATCTGAAGTGGTATTTAGATGTATTTACAGTCTGTTTAATGCAGCTCTAAGGTGATATAAATGAATAACCTGCAATTAGAAAATGCATAATGTTTTGATGTTTTAAACATGAACCGTTGAATGTTGATATTTGAAATGATTTAAAACATGAAAAGATGCTTTAAATTTAAATTTAAAACCTCCAGTAGGTGACAGCAAGTCACTGTTAATGAGTGAGTCGTTGAGATTCAACCAATTCATTCAAATTCATTCAGGAACAAATTATTTCTTTATAAGTCATTGAATCATTCATTCAACCGATTTGTTCAAAAAGCGGATTCATTCATTAAGGAAACACCCACCGTGTGTTGCTTAGTAGACGCACAACATTGCTGTGGTTTTGTTTTGAACTATTTTCATTGGCGAAACTTAATGTGAGTAACTTAATATTAACTTCTCGTTTATTGAACTTATAAAATCAGTATCACATTTGTTTTCATGCTGATATCTTGAGAAAAACGTCACTCTTTGTGTGATATTGATTTAACTATATTAAATTATAAATATTAAATATATACAGGGCATTTTTGTTGCCTTATCTTGAATTTTGGGGAGAGTTTAGCATTTTAATAGAGTAAATCACGCAGTGAAAATGTTCCTTCTAAATGCATACGTGCACTAGTTTAACCTACTAGACTACACGTAGTGTATGCGTGCACTCTAGGTGTGAGGAACATACTACGATAATGTCAGATCGCACATCGTTAAAACAACAATTACGGTATTATCGCAGATAATATATATCGCACACCCCTAATTGCATTCAGCTTTTCAGTGGTTCAAATGTTTACTTGCCCCACACAAAATAAATAAATAAATAAATAAATAAATAAACAGTTATTGTTTTCATTGTTTTTGATCCATGCAAACTTAATAAATAAGGTTATGACACCAAATTTCAGATACCAGTGAAATTTCACAATTCTTGATTGCAATTTTCATACCACAGTAAAAACTACTAGCCTAACTAATATAAATCTCAAATATTGCTAAGACAAATAATAGCAAAAGCACAACAATAGAACAAACATACAATTGAAATAAACTGCTTTTCAGGATTTTCAGGTAGGTCTAACAGTAGTTTTCAGGTAGAAATTTAATATAGTAATCAAATGTAAATAAACAGTGCATCAGTCAGAGCAATGTGTGATTTATTATTTTTTTTCATTAACATTAGAATTAATATCTTTAGAACATTTGGACTAAAGCTCTCAATTCATATGGATTAGTTTTACGATCTGCTTATTAACTTTTTGAAGTGTTTTAAAGTGGTAGTTGCGTAGTCTGTCAATGGAGAGACAGAAATCTCTTAGATTTCATAAAATTATCTTCATTTGTGTTCCGAAAATGAACGAAAGCCTTACGGGAAGGAACGCTATGAGGATGAGTAATTCATGACAGAATTTTAATTTTGGGTGAACTAACCCTTCAAGACCAAATGCCCGGAGTCCCGGACCAAATATATTGTCACACATGCGTTTTATTACTGTTTACGCTCACTTAAGACATAACCAACTGTGTTTATGAGGATACTCGCCAAGAAGGGCATTTTGACAATTTTGTTTGAATTTGTCCATTCAAGTGCACGAAGATGAGAAAGAGAACTCAATTCTATATTTGCGTGCTGTCTTAGAAGTGACTTATTGGGCACGCATTTTGGATGTGTTGCGACACACAAATGACCCGAGCTGAGTTCTCTATCACGTCTTCTTGCTGTTGAATATTTAAATTGCAAGGCTTAAAAACGTGCAAATGATAAACTTTTGTGATGATGCAGCACTGGCTCATCTGGCAGTTTTTATTGTCAAGCCCTGCAAGTGGACTGAGTTTATAATCAAACATACTCACCTACCCTGTGAATGAATTTGCCTACAGTATTTTTGCAGTAAGTGAAAAATAATATAGTATGTGAAATTAAGCGTAGTGTCAGTTCTGGCAGGTCACATTAGTCAAGCTCGCATCAACTGACTGTCAGCTGATCACGTCTACCTATAGGAATATGATGTCTATCACAGCATGCACATAAAAGCTCCTTCAGTACTATCAGCAGCTATCGCGTTTCTCCAGAGCTCATTTACCCTCCTCCATCCCCAGCTCCTCCTCTCGTCCAGTCAGGATTTGGTATTCTGATTCCCCTTGAATCAGACTAAATTCCTGAATTTTTTTGTACATTTAATATCGACATTATTGATATCCGCAATACATATATGGGGGGTTATTGCTGCTCTCCCTGCTCTTATCTATGCTTAGGGAGTTTTTGCCCAGAACAGAAACATACCGCTATCTTTGAGGATAGTGGTCCTGACAGAAATGGGTAGTATGTCCGAGTGAATAGTATTCATAAAATAGCAGGTGAAAAGTACCCGGATCCTACTACTTCCGGCAAGAATCTGAAATGTGCATATGATGGACACTTTACTATCTCATGAAGCCATGGTCGAGGAGTTGTGAATGGTGAAGCAACGCAGCTGACTCTGTAAGTCACATGACTGTGACAACATGGCCAATGTAGTACGTCTGAATTGCATTCATACTATACAGCATATATATGTACCTACACGAACACTAAGAGATTGCGGACACAACTCTAAGTTGTCCACTCTTTCAAATGAAGCATTGGAAGTCTGGTTCATTTTAGTGATTCAATTGATTTGGATTGTTCATTTAGATGTATCGGTATAAAATGAACAATTCTGTTCAGTCCCTATCCCTATGTTTTTGAGAATGCATATTCTGCATTCAGACACCTGCATATTCTGCATGATTTAACTTTATATATAAATACAACGACAACAGCAAAAACGACAACAGTAAAAAAAAAAAAAAAAAGTGAATGTCTATGTGAGATTTACTCTTACAAGGTCCCATCACATGATCTGTGATGGGAAAACCGGAAAAGCCCACTAGCAGTGTCCACTCAGAGAGAACTGATAGAAATCTGTATGAGGAAGAGACATGAGAGGGATTAAGATATCAAAGGCAGATTGTGCATGGATAATCAACATTTTCTGACATAATTTCACTCCACCCACTCCCAAGAGAGAATTCACAATCCGTTTATTTCACCCTGATGCCTGGGAAGAGTGATAGTGAGAGAAGCTGCTGTGGTGTGCCCTGTGCTCTCATTTATAAAGAGGAATTCAGGACCACACAATTATCTCCATTGATTCGAGAAAGGGAATCATAAAACTTCCAGATCAGCTGCAGTGGAGAAGGACAGCTTTTGGCTGAGACGCATTGGTTTGGTTGCCAGTATTTGACACTGTACAGAGGTCACTTTATATCTGACTCATTTGCACAGGCCTGTCGGACCCGCTGCTTTATGTCTCGCTTCCTGTATGAGGGTTCAAGAACTACAACTATCTCTGCATGTGTGTGTGCAGTGCAACCGGTTATAGTGCAGCAGTTGAGCATGTGTGTGTTTAATATGTGTAAAGACACTGCTCAACAACCTGTAATATACAGAGAAATAAGATCTAGATGTACTACTGATTTACCTATATTGTACTACCAAGGAAGCATTCACACTGACTGCAGTTTGCACCAACATGTCATTCAGTTTGCGAGTTGTGGATCTAAGGTGACATGAGCTACATTAGATATGTTTCCATCCAAAGTTGCAAATGTATTCGCAAAATGGGAATATTGCATGAAACATTTGTGAATAAAGCAGCATTTACATCCAGTGAGTCGAAGAGACTTCCTGATAAACTGGCACACACACACACATATATATATACACACATATATATATATATATATATATATATATATATATATATATATATATATATATATATATATATATATATATATATATATATATGTGTGGTCTTGGTCAAGACAATCTCCTGAACTCCAAACTGAATGTCAGAATGGGAAAGAAAGGTGATTTAAGCAGTTTTGAGCGTGGCATGGTTGTTGGTGCTAGACGGGCCGGTCTGAGTATTTCACAATCTGCTCAGTTACTGGGGTTTACAAAGAATGGTGTGAAAAGGGAAAAACATCCAGTATGCAGCAGTCCTGTGGGCGAAAATGCCTTGTTGATGCTAGAGGTCAGAGGAGAATGGGCCGACTGATTCAAGCTGATAGAAGAGCAACTTTGACTGAAATAACCACTCGTTACAACGGAGGTATGCAGCAAAGCATTTGTGAAGCCACAACACACATAACCTTGAGGCGGATGGGCTACAACAGCAGAAGACCCCACTGGGTACCACTCATCTCCACTACAAATAGGAAAAAGAGGCTACAATTTGCACGAGCTCACCAAAATTGGACCGTTGAAGACTGGAAAAATGTTGCCTGGTCTGATGAGTCTCGATTTCTGTTGAGACATTCAGATGGTAGAGTCAGAATTTGGTGTAAACAGAATGAGAACATGGATCCATCATGCCTTGTTACCACTGTGCAGGCTGGTGGTGTAATGGTGTGGGGGATGTTTTCTTGGCACACTTTAGGCCCCTTAGTGCCAATTGGGCATTGTTTAAATGCCACGGCCTACCTGAGCATTGTTTCTGAACATGTCCATCCCTTTATGACCACCATGTACCCATTCTCTGATGGCTACTTCCAGCAGGATAATGCACCATGTCACAAAGCTCGAATCATTTCAAATTGGTTTCTTGAACATGACAACGAGTTCACTGTACTAAAATGGCCATCACAGTCATCAGATCTCAACCCAATAGAGCATCTTTGGGATGTGGTGGAACGGGAGCTTCGTGCCCTGGATGTGCATCCCACAAATCTCCATCAACTGCAAGATGCTATCCTATCAATATGGGCCAACATTTCTAAAGAATGCTTTCAGCATCTTGTTGAATCAATGCCACGTAGAATTAAGGCAGTTCTGAAGGCGAAAGGGGGTCAAACACAGTATTAGTATGGTGTTCCTAATAATCCTTTAGGTGAGTGTGTATCACTAAGACAAGTAGGAGAAGCTACTGTATTTAATAATTTTGTATCTGTAATGAATTACTTGCGTGTCAGGGGGCTCAGAAAATATTCTCCCCTGGGCTGGGCTTGTTTTTTTTGTTGTTTTTTTTAGAACAAAAAAGTTATATTTTTGGGCAAATGTAAAATTGAACCAAAATTGAAATAAGGTTGAAGGAAATCCAAATTCACGTGTGTACAGTGGAGGGCTCAGCTCAAACAAACCATTCAGCTGTGCTGCCATTCTGGACTGCCGAAGAATAGGATGAAGGAGAAGACAATATTTCACCAATAAAAACTAAAAATCATTTTTTAACTGAATCTTCGAACATTGGTCAATAAAGTGAGATTAAATGCATAAAAATATTGCCCAGTATTCTGATTTCACATTTCACTCATTTTATTCATTTTGAGGAATACTGATCAAACCCATGACCTTGGCGTTGCTAACGCCACGCTCTTATTGTTTGAGCTACAGGAAAGCTGAAACACATTTAGTCTAGAACTACAGTAACCCTCATGTTTACACACCTCTGCACTTACTCCTGATTTCTCTCAACATGTGGACAGGAGAGCTGTCAGTCAGTACACAGGAAATCAAAGTAACTTGTGTTACATATTTGGAAAAGAAACAGATATTTTGTTGTACATTTTGTTGTTACTTTACTAGTAATAGAATAGAATTTCTAATAATAATAATAGAAAGGCTAATGCCATATTTTTTCATATATGTATTCTCTAAATATATGCATTTATATAATTTATACTACGGGGCTGTTGAATGCTTGAATCTGATTGGCAATTCTTTTCAGGGAAACGCACAGCTAAGGTAGTTCCAGGCAGGTCTTGACCGCATTACAGTTCCATATCAGTTATTTCAAATGTCTTTACAGCTTACAACAGCAAAATAACCAAAAACCCACAGTGACACTGACCAAGCAAATAAATATAGTAAACAATAGGCTAAAAACAACAAATTATTTCCATGTTTTTTAACACACACACATTCACTACGGACACACACTCGCACAGAAATGTGTTGTCAGCGAGGCTCTGGCGATTTTATAGTAAAATAGTTTAGCAAAAGCTACATGACATTTCTCACTAGTAACTTAGCCAGGTAATAAAGGCACTGTTCTTACAGTTTTGTATTAGTAGACGCTGCTGCCATCCGAACACTGTTGAAAGAGACGCACAGACTGCGGTAATTCACATCTCTCTCTTACTCGCTCTAATAACTAATATTACTGCATTAATAACTACTTAGTCTGCTATCAGTGGCTCAAGCCTCCGTTACTATTTCTAAAATAACGTTTTGGAATTAGTAATGGAAGCTTGGGTTTAGATGCGTAAGATTAGTTCTTCACACGAAAGCATTTTAAAGACAAAACCTGACAAATGTCTTCAGTCTTGAAATAAATAATCTGAACAATGTTTTGAGGTGTGGTAACCGTAGCATAAGTGGAATAATAGTACCCCCAGTATAATAGAATAGTCAGTAATCCAGTGTTGTTTTTGACCCCCGCTGACTTTTATTACATAATCTCTTGTATTTTATTGGAAAGAAAACTGATTTGTTCAAAGTAGAAAGACTTGTTTGAACAACAGTACTTTTCATTAGGATATCCAGCAGTTGGCGCCTCCACTGTTACCTATAATATAGTGACTAGGCGACACCTGATTCATGTTTTCTGTATAGGTGCGGTTAATTGGTTCTGATGCTTGTACTCACAGTGACACTACACAGCAAAGTGCATTACCATATGCAGTGAAAATCAATGTGTGCTAATGCAGCACAAATATTTTCTCCATATTTTGTGCCAATACTATCATAACGTGAAACTGCTGCCTCCAAAACCGTACTGTGGTGGTACCATGGTACAGCGATGGTATCAGTTTGCTATGCCACTAGGGCTGTGCTATAAAATCATACATTGCAACACTCTTGATACAGTTATGAACTGCTGATATATGCCCATATTTAAACATTACATGTTATTTACATCATATTTAATCATATATACTTCAAAGTATAACATGGTACATGTCCAGTTGTGACACTGGTGTAACTGTGTAAAAAAACACACTGGGCAGATCAAACACATTTGTCGTGACTTTTCTCATTAAAAGACGTGAGTGACGTTAATGGTGGAAATGCACTTGTTTTCTGTCTCTCAGGAGTGTGTGTTCCTCTGCTGTGTGCTGTTATCCAGGTTTTAACACGCTCTGAATGTGAAACAGGAGAGAGAGTGTGTGAGACGTCTCCTGTGAAACGACACAGGTCTTTTGGTGCAATGCAGGCAGGAGGAGGCGGAGCTAGAGGAGGCATCAGAAAGGCAGGTTCTGGGTGGGAGGGGTTGTTTTATGACTGTGTTCCTCAAACCCCATCCACTTGCGAAACACAAATCACTCACACTCATTTAAATATACCAGATCCCTCTCTCTTAACGTATACATCACAACCACAGGTCAAAGAGGAGGCGGTTACCATGGCAAAAGTGCACGGTAGTGTAGCATGCAGCATGAAGGCCAGAGAGTCAGAGCAGCAGTGATGCATCTCTGTAACTCCACCCAGTGCAGTGGAGGGAAACCACACTCATATTCTGCAGCCATTCTACACTGACAAAAACAAAATTGTAGCAGCATCATGAAACAGTGATGCTATTTTTATTATATATAGCATGACACTGCCATACACATTTACCAGTGGTACTGTATGTACACGTACTGTACATTTACAATGGTACTGTAAAGACAACAGATTTTCTATAAAAATAGCTAAAGTCAACAGATTTAATTATTAGACATAACAGTCTCTGTAAAAATAAAATAATGATGCTGCCGTCGTTCTAAAGTTGGTTCCAAATCGCAGGTGAAAATAGGGGTGGGCGATATAACCAAATTCTTATTTCACGATATGAGTAATTTTATTTCACAATAAAACACTTTTGTTGGTTTAACGTAAAAAGTAAGTTCCCTGGTTGCCTTAAAATTTTGAGTTTCTTGAAATTAAAAATTTGAGTTAATACAGTGAAGGAAATTGGTTTAATAAATAGAAACTCAAAATACTATGTTATCTGAACCCCATTAATTATGTAAGTTTGACAAAAGATAAAAAGTTGAGATAACAAATCATGAAAATATTTTTTTACAGCGAGTTATTTTGTTATTTTATCTCATTTCATCTCATCTCATTTATCAGTTATAAAAAAAAAAAAAGAAAAAAAAAAAAAAAAAAAGAAAATTACAGCCAGTAGGACAAATACAACTTAAGAAAAATATGAATTAAACAAATTAAGTTTTTCAGGTAGAATAGCTTTATTTAACATGTAGTTTGAATTAGAACAGAAATTTTATAATCAAATGTAAAAACTATGAATTAAATATAAATGTGTTCTTATTAGGGCTGCACAATTTGGGGAAAATATCTAATTGTGATTATTGTGTGTTTATATAACGTTTTATGTTTATATATTAATATGACTAATACTAATTATGATGATGATTATTATTGGTAAATGAAAATATTTAACAAAACGAGTTATAATAAATATAGAATAAACATTTTTATTATTAAAAATAGAGTATTTAAGAATAAATATAACAATATAATAATAATAATATTTTACAGAAAACTTATTTTACAAAAAACTGCTGGGTTACCTGTTAATATGCAGACAGCCTATGACTAGAAAGGTCTAAAGATTTATTTTATTCTTAAAGTCTATGTCTTTAATATAAAATATGAGCCTCTTATGCATCCACTGTGGGGGGAAAAACTCATGTACATTGAAGAAAAACATGGATTGTCATATAAATTATTTTGGAGAGTAGTAGTATTTTTCTTATTTTTTACCCAAAAGATTAATTCATACTGGAAGCCAGAGGGCGCCCTGGAGCAGAAACACCACATTTGCCTCAGAGAAGTAATCATTTTCAGGAAATCCCTAATGTGAAGCTAGCTGTGTAGCTGCATAAACAGAAGATAGAAACTCTTTGACTGAGTAAACATGAAGAATAAACACGACTGCATCAAGATATGGTGTATTTGAGTTCTTCAAGCCTTCTCGGATATTTTCATAATAAAGTATGCAGTGCTGATTTACATAGACTTTATCACTGTATAGAATACTATAAAATAATGCATTGTCTGCCTCATTCTGTGATAAAGAAGCCACATTAGCTCACAAACACTCGACTGAAGACATGAAGTGAGTTAAAACGTGTTATTAAATGTATTTTGTTACAACGCTTCGCATTACTAGTTTGTGAAGATGTTTGACGTGTGTTGCTTTTTTAAACTTGCGTTATAAGCGACTCGAACACGCAGTGCTTTCAGACGGAGCAGCGTTTACTCCTGATCACAGAGCCGTGAGGCATATATTGATTTCATTAAAATCGCAGTCTTTGCATTTTCATAATTGCACACAAGCAAAATCGCGATTGCGGTTCGATTTCGATTAATCATGCAGCCCTAGTTCTTACTAAAGCTAACAATAAAATTAATCAGTCAAGAGCAGTAAGTTATTTTCTCTTTTTCTTTTGATTCACATTAATGTCACAAAGCAGCAAGACAGTATATTAGGCTACTGTCACTTTAAGACCAAATGCACGGATCCGTTATACTAATACACATCCAGTTTACACCGGTTTACTTTCACTTGAGACATAACCAGCTGTGTTTACATAAATAATCCATACGATGGGCATTTTGACATAATTACATGTGTATTCGACCATTCAATCAAGCGCAATAAGACGTGAAAGAGAACTGAATTGCTGAGAGACGTGGCTTTCTGTGTATGCGTTTAGACTGTGTATCAAGTTTGCGTGTGCACCACATTGAGTTCTTTTTCATTGCTTATTGTGTTTAATAAAAAATTTTAACATCGAGCACATCTTAAATTCGCAATCGTACTCCGTTCCTTTTCAGGATATATTGCGCTCATAACTCTTTTTAACATTAAGCACGTCCCGCCCCCTAGCTACATTTCTAACGATAGACATTTTATACTGTGGTAACGATATACACTGATCAGGCATAACATTATGACCACCTTCCTATTATTGTGTTGGTCCTCCTTTTGCTGCCAAAACAGCCCTGACCCGTCAAGGCATGGCCTCCACTAGACCCCTGGAGGTGTGCTGTGGTATCTGGCACCAAGATGTTAGTAGCAGATCCTTTAAGTAAGTGAGTAAGTAAGTTGCGAGGTGGGGCCTCCATGGATCGAACTTGTTTGTTCCCACAGATGCTCGATTGGATTGAGACCTGGGGAATTTGGGAACACTTCAAACTCATTGTTGTGCTCCTCAAACGATTCCTGAACCATTTTTGCTTTGTGGCAGGGTGCATTATCCTGCCGAAAGAGGCCACAGCCATCAGGGAATACCCTGATCCATGAAATGCTTAGGTAAGTGGTACGTGTCAAAGTAACATCCACATGGACGGACCCAAGGTTTCCCAGCAGAACATTGCCCAAGGCATCACACTGCCTTCGCCGGCTTGCCTTCTTCCCATAGTGCATCCGGGTGCCATATGTTCCCCAGGTAAGCGACGCACATGCACCTGGCCATCCACGTGATGTAAAAGAAAATGTGATTCATCAGACCAGGCCTCCTTCTTCCATTGCTCCGTGGTCCAGTTCTGATGCTCACATGCCCACTGTTGCTGCTTTCTGTGGTGGATGGGTCAGCATGGGCACCCTAACTGGTCTGCAGCCCCATACGCAACAAACTGCGATGCACTGTGTATTCTGACACCTTTCTATCAGAACCAGCATTAATTTCTTGAGCAACTTGAGCTACAGTAGCTCGTCTATTTGATCGGACCACACAGGCCAGCCTTCACTCCCCACGTACATCAATGAGCCGCCCATGACCCTGTCGCTGGTTCACCACTGTTCCTTCCTTGGAGCACTTTTGATAGATACTGACCACTGCTGACTGGGTACACCCCACAAGAGCTGCAGTTTTGGAGATACTCTGACCCAGTGTTATTCACTTCACCTGTCATAATGTTATGCCTGATCAGTGTATATTGTCTTACTGCCCAGCTCTAAAATTGTCATTTTGACCGCCCTCTACAAAATAGTTGATCACTTAATACTTATTTTAATATTTTCCCTTTCATAATTATTTATGTTTGTCTTTCTTTAGAAGAAAATATGAAAAAATCATACATTTGAGCTGTGGAATTTTCCCGAAATTTGTTTGATTTGACATGGAATGACCCTATAGTTTTATGGTAATACCATGGTACTTTCTGTAAGGGCAACACTCCGACAAGCCTACTTATGTTTTATAGATTGCATGTTTTTGTTGTGATTGGGTGGTTGTTTTGCTCCCAGTGAATCTCTCTGCAATAAAGCTGCTGTTAATTTAACACGTGCTGTGCGCTGCAGTTTGTTCAACACATCAAAAGCACACACTATGCAAGATATGAATCTGGTTTTGTTTCAAAAACACTCTTTATGGCTCATTGAAAATATGTCAATTGCTTGGTGATGTTGTATTGATATATAATGGGTTGACAGCGTGTTTTTGGTTTAAGTGCAGTAAGCAGGCCTCATCCATATGTTAGTGAGTGATCTGCTCTGCTTTCATTTGAGAGAGCACATGCATGCCAGAGATGAGTTCTCAGAGCTGGAGTATTTCCTGTCTGTGAGCCGTTTGACCCTCCCTAACACACACACACACACACACACACACACACACACACACACACACACACACACACACACACACACACACACACACACACACACACACACACACTGATATAAGGAACAGCACAGTGAAACAATGTAATAGAGTGAGAGAGAGAGAAAAATGAAAGTTGATAGAGGAAGAAGGTATTATCAGAAAGGGAGATAACCATATAAAGATAGACAGATCGAATGTAGGAGTGTATAATAGCATCTTTATTGGGTCCAGCTGGACTGGGGTGTGGTCATCGGCCGAGAGACCCGCAGAGCTCAGAATGGAGCTACAGTCAGAGTTTCTGAGCCCGCTGCCAAACGCCCGTCATAGACTAGTGTGTGTGTGTGTGTGTGTGTGTGTGTGTGTACACACGTACTGGCTTGACTACACAGGAGGGCAAAAAATGCAGTGGCATCTATTTACACAGAATAAGCCACCTGACTGTCCCATAATGCCATGCAGCACAATGGCGTCTGCACTAATGCCAGTACGGTCACGTCTGAACATGTCCCTCATAATGGTCGCTGCTGTGCTGGGAGTATTAGGACACACTCTGGGCAGGCAGGTCAGCTGTCATGTGGCACGTCCTGTTGTGTTATTTGGCTGACTTGGGCCTGCAGTGTGTCCCACCCTGCCTACTGCGCTTCAGTAAATTGCTACTTGCATGTTCATTGCTTCAAAACCTGCTGATGTTGCATGCTAACTGGCCATCTATTCATGTCTAATTTCCTGTTTTTAATTTTTTATGATGGACTTTTATGATTTTTTAAACTCTTTGTAGTTTGCTTTTGTCTTCTGGCATTGTCATTTGACCATATTATTTGTTCTAAAGCTTATCTATAGTTTTTTTTTTTATAGTTTTTGTTTATTTTGTAACTTCCTTTTTATGGACAGTTGAACTTGAATTGAGGTAGCAAACTGGATGCAAAAAAAATCATATATTTGTAATTTTTAACTAGAAAAACAATGTTTTACGGTTTTTAATTTTTTTTAAAAGCATTGAGGTCTGAAGGAGTATAGCCCCTACACGTGCAGAGCGAATTATGGGTAGATTAATTTTTGTAGCCCAGTGTGGAAAAGCACTTCTTTTCCCAGAATGCATTATCTTTGTTGAATTTCTTTGTTTTCAGTAACATTCTCTTCTTGTAATTCCAGTTCAACATCAATAGTGGTTTAAAATAGTAGTATTTTACTTACTCATATTGTTTCATTTCAGAAGACATTGATTTATCCCCTGTACTATGGATAACATCATGATGGCTGTGCTTCTCAGCTTTTCTTATTCTCTTGAATTATAAGGATTCACAAAGGGGGATTATGTTTGTTCATCAAAGTTATATGGGATGGCATGAGTGTGAGTAAATGTTCATTTTTAGGTAGAGTATCCCTTGAATTCAGAATTTTGCAATGTATATCCAGCTGTTTTTGGTTTATTATTTGTTTTATTCTTGGCCTTATGCCTTGTTTTATTTGACAAACTTAGTAGAAAGCATCAGGAAATGATTTGTCCAGAGAGGGGAATTCAGGATTGAACCTGCATCACCCACATGAGCAGAATGTTTCAATTTCTGAAGCACATCTGTCAACCACTGTGCCACAGCCATGTCAAATTATAAGATTGAATTGGACCTCACAAACATAACCACATCTTTCCCAAAAGTTAAGTTTAGTGGTTTATATTGGAATAAATTAATGTCATGAGACCCGTAGTTGCCCATGGGTGGATTTCATTTCCTACCCACCAAATTTATATCCGTTTTTGGTCAGGTTAAAATTATTACTAGATTTGTATCTTCTCTGAAGAAAATTCTCTCATCACTCAGAAAAGTATAAAGTATATTTGATGCATACATCTGAACGAATAGCCTTCCAAGCACAGGCACTCAACATATGCACACTACAAAGTTTAAAACTAAGTCCAGTGTCTGCACTATTTTTAAGTTATGTCTTACTCATTTAATCTAGAGTTGTGAGTATCCTTTAACCCCCTCACACAAGTGCTCGTCCACGCATGCATCTATTTTTGTTGTCGTCCAGTAGTAGTTTGTTGTTGTTCCATCTCATCGGTTTCTTTTTTGTCTGTGAAACAATGAGCCGAGCCTGTGTTACCAACTTACCGACAAATACATTTGCATTTCCTATATGAGCATACAGTATGTGCGTACTATGCTGATGATGAAATTTACGTAATGTGCACTGTACCCATACCCTAGCGTCCACGTGTAACAGAGGCCAGCTAGTAGTTGCTGTGCGAATAAACCTCACTCCTCTGATCTCAAGAGATGCTCTAGCGACTGATGCTAGAGGTTTCAGCCTTTAGCCTCCTTGTTAGAGCGTCCAACTCTCATGCTGGCGGACCTGGGTTCGAGTCCCGCTTGGAGCGGGGCGGTTCGAACGGGAGGGGTTACACACGTAAGAACTGAACTATATTTTTGGGCTTTAAGGTGATGATGCACGGGGCAATGCTGCCGTCAACGGGCAACCAGGTGAGACACAGGGCCCACGACCGATCTAAAGTATCCAGATAGAAATTTGTTGCCCATTTTCAATGGGAAAGTGCCCAAGCAACATCGCTCAGCAACATTGCTCAAAAAGTGTATCATCAAAAGGTGTATCATCACCTTTAGGGTTAGAGGGTATGTTCAAATACCCAACCATAAGCAATAGTAATAGTGATACTTGCCTAGTAAACATTACTAATGCGGTGTATCTTGGTGACTCCCCTGTAATGGATGGATGGCTCCCCCTCACAAGTATATGACGGTACATTCCTCCCTGAATTCTTTCCTGAATTAGTGGTTTTAAAATTGGTTATTCAGTGTATTGGGTCATCAGGGAGTAAGTAATAGTCAAGTGGTTTGGTCTGTGTGTGTGTGTGTGTGTGTGTGTGTAAAGGCAACATTTGAACATTTGTATTATCTCATTCAAACAGCATTATTGTTCTTCATTTCCTGTTGCTCTGATGTGGTCGGAACTGTGTGAAGATTGTTTGCTAAATTCAACCTGGTGGTCTCATGACTTTTGAGCACCCTTAAAAAATGTGCTTATGTATTGTTCTTCCACCTGTGCAGTTATGTTTAGCTTTTCATCCTGGTCTGTTTATATGGGGAATTACAGAACAGAGGTAATGACATGCATCAGGTGTGATGCAGGTGTGGGAATGTACGTCCTCTTGTGTAGTGAAACTTTTCCTGATGGATCACTTTAAGCTTACAGCGCACACACACACACACACACACACACACACACACACACACACACACACACACACACACACACACACACACACACACACACACACACACACACACACACACACACACACACACACACATTCCACTGTGCATATCTCACCAAGGGCCCCAACTGCTTTTAATCATGTTGGTCACGAGGCGGCCCAGCTGCTTTAGGTTTGGGTGGGACAGCGGAGGGAGGGGGGAGAGGGGGACCCTAAACTCTAATAGCGAACATATTTCTCTAGGCCCTGCCCTCTTCTCCGTATGACTTCACCCTCCGCTGAGACCAGGCCTGAGGACTGTCAAGAAAGGGAGAGTTTGGCTCAAACAGGTCTGTTTTCTGCTCAGACCAGTCTCAGTGTTGATGTGAAGAACTCTTTAAGTCATTGAGGTGATAATGATATTTGACTGTTATGATAATCGGTGTCTTTTACTTGTGAATCACTGTCATTAGCATGTTCTTCCATCTCTGCAAACAACATAACAATCCATAGATGTTGCCAATAATGTCGGCGAGTGTAATTTTCCAGGGTCTTAATGTCATGTTAGCAACAGAGCGGACAGCCCCTATGCAAGAGATCTGCCTCTAGCAAACTACTCCTTCACTTTCCTGCACAACGTGATAATGTTAAAAGCAATAAATTAGGCATAGGCATTTTTGTCATTTCCAATACTCGGTAGGTACTGTTTCCAGGCATCACTAGCTGCTTTTCCACTGTCGGGCCAGTGCGAGCCAGGGCCGTCAACGGGCTGGGCTGGGCTAATAGCCTCGGACCTGTAGCACCGAGAACCAAAACCACGCTGTGTTTCCACATCGTCGGGCTAGAAGCGCCATAGCGCTTCACTAAAACCCGCCCGTAACACACCTCTCTGGAACAATGTCACACAAACCCATCATTTCACCAACAAATGGAAAGCTTTACCAGAAAACAAATCAGAAAGAAATCACTGGAAACTAGCGAGATCGCAAAACGAACATGATAAAAGCGTCTGTTTTTTGGCATTTTTGTCATATACTTAAAGATTTAAAACCCAAGCATCAATGTTTTACCACAGTTTTACAATATTAAGTGATACATTGATCATAATTAATTAATTTGTGTCAATATTGCACATTAGTCACATGGAAATAAAGTGGTATTTACTGTTATTTCAGAAAAGAAAGGACACACGTCATTTATATATTTTTATATTTAATATATTTAAGAGGCACATTTGTTTTAACACTCTCCACGATTTCACAGAATGTCAGTCTATGTATTATCGCCAACGCGTGCATTCTCGTTTAAATTACCTTTCAGAGCCTATGAAAGTTGCTCGGGACAGTGCTGAATCTTCACGAAAGTGTATCATTTGTTTAAAGCCTTGCAATAAGCGGCATGCACTCATCTCAAACAAAGCGCAAATAGGCCACTGAATTGAGTCTTCTTTTATTTATTTTTTGTGCTTCAGTAGATAAAGGTGTATGGATTTGCATATAAGGAGAATAGAGCGCTATGAATCGTTCTTCACACTGAAATTTAAAACTGTTAAAAGAAAATGCTGCATAGCAAATGCTGTGACGCTGTGTGCTTCAAGCTCATCATTCTGCACACGGGATCTGCGCTGTACATTTAAAAGAAATGTCTTTTAATTTTATAGTATTTTATATATAATTTTTATTTTTATTTTTATATTACACATTTTAGCATGTAGCACGTTGTCATGTCATAAGCTGTCAGGAGATTATTTGTGGATGTCCCAATCAGGGTGCAGGATGTGAATTTTTGAAATAAATGTTTATGTTATATATTTTGTTTATATAATATCAAATATCAAATTATAATATCAAAATATGAATCAAATCATATCAAAATCGTATCACAGACCTTTTTGAGGTATCGGAAAATATTGTATCGCTGGCTATGAGAATCGATATCATATTGAATCGTGATGAACTGTCCGATTTACACCCCTTTACTCAGTCACGTCTGTTTCTGTTTATTGACAGTATTTACATCACATTTAGAACGAACGATCATTTCTAGAAATGTTCCACCTTAAATATGACCCGAGGCGCTATAGTACTCTCTCCAGTGACAGTCCCAATACAGTTATTGGGTTGCATTATTTTATGACATATGCGGAGCTAAATATGGATATCAGACAGTCCGGTAGAAAGAGACGAGATGTATAGACAGATAAAAAGATAAAATAAATACACAATTGTGATAGCCTATATGATATGTCTGATTTCTTCAAGAGGTCGTATTTACCATGTTTACTATAGTAATGGTTAGCGTGCATAGTCTTTTGCATTGCATAAGAATATTTCTGCCTCATACGGTGATCAGAATCCACATCGGATCACGAACAAAAGTTATTTCAAACACTCGCTGCACTCTGAAAGTGAGTTTTGTGCTAAGTGATTTTAAAAGTCTTTAATGCTGATGCTCTGGTATATGAAATTATGCATGGCGCCGGCGCTTCCATCTCCAGAGACTCCGGCAAATTCCGCCTTTCTTCGTAATAACTCCTCAAGCCCGAGCTGGCCCGCTCTGGACCAAGGTATTCAGTGGACCAAAAACCCTGACCGTTGGCCTTGAGGAAGCCCTGACGAGGCCCCATCAAGCCCCGGAAGTGACAGTGGAAACGCGACTGGCCCTGGTACTCACTAGCATGCTCACTTTTGCAAGACAGTGGAAACTGTGCACTTCCAAAGCCATAGTTTCACTTTAGTTCTCCAGTTTTGACCACATGCTGACCCAATGATAACCAATCAGATACTGCCAAAAATCTGAAAAAAAAAAAAAAAAAAAAAAAAAAAAATGAATAATGTCATACAATCATTGGGGCTGTGACTGTAACAAGCTACACACAATAAGAAACGCATTTTGTCTGTCACTTGGTCTCTATTTTTGTTATGTTATGCACACACTGAAATGTCATTGGTCTGAAATTTTGCTCCACACAGCTGTAGACATCATGTACTGATTGGTTTTGCTTTACCCCCACAAAGCATTTGAAACATTACTTGTCACTGGAAACTTGCTGAGTCATATTTGGTCTAGACAATGAGGCCCTTGAAGAGACAAAAGTTTCAAGTTCAAGTCCATAATGCCACTACATGTGAATGATGAATTGTACAGTGTTATGGAAATAGCCATGGATGCACCAAAGCAGGACAAACCTTCTGCTGAACAGGCTCCTCATTCCAACAATCATGTCATGGAGGGGTTTATACATATTGTCCATGATGTTCAGCAGTTTGGACATCATTCTCCTCTCAGAAGCAAACTCCAAAGGTTCCAGATCCACTCCAGTGACAGAACCTGCCTTCTTAATGAGTTTATTTAGCCAGTTGGCATCTTCAACTCTAATTCCAGTTTCCCAGCACACTAAAGCATAGATCAAGGCACTGACAACAGACTGAAAGAACATGCAAAGTATCTTGAATAATACATTGATGGATCTGAGCCTTCTCACGAAAATAAGTCTGCTACTGCCCTTTTGTAGACCGTCGTTGTAGATTTTTCTTTATTATGTAATTTCCTGAGTTGCTCATACAGGACTCTGGAGTTGTTTTTCACAATGTAAGCTTGGGCAGTGTTTTGCAGGTTACCTGGTTACTGTAGTTGAACCATTTGGATCTTTGTGTTTGGCCTCTTCTGAGGGCTTATGTTACACATAGAGCAACATACTTTGTCTATCAGGATTTCATCATGGAACCCTCGGACAGATTCTAGTTCCTCTTAAAAGGCTTAAAGGATTGCTTTATTTTTTTAAAGCCTCAAACTTTAGGGCATATGCTTGCTGCCAAGCTCAGAGGGAGGCTTGAGATGAGATTTTAGGGAGCTGAAGTTTAGAGTGGAAGATTTGCTGCTACAAGTCCTTTCTTTATTCAGTTACTGTACCGTTTTTACTACGTAATTCAGACACAGATGTACAGCATGATCTGCACTCGCTGCCAACGAGGCATACTCCCTGCTCCCACAGAGAGACTTCAGACATCAGGACAGTGCATCCACCATGGTCATGACCTGTGTCCATATGTTTTTATTGGACAGTTTGTCCACAGCGGCTCGTCTCATCTTTGGCCCTGTCTCAAGTGATGTACTTTATATGGACGTGGTTTTTTTTAGAATTTAGAAGGGTGCTCATGAAAGCCCCCTTTGTGGCCTCTTTCACCCTTGATTAGTCCTTTTGCCAAACCTTCTCTGGTACGGACTCCCCAGGACTACTATCTGACAGCCTATCTGGCATGTCACCAAAGTGTTGGCTCAGATGAGGATCACAGGGCAGAGGGTAACATTTGGCTCAGGTCGGTTGAATATCTTAATTTTTTTACAGTGATCTAATCCATAAACCCTGAGCTCTAATGCCTTTTTAAATGCTTTTAAACAAGACAAATATGTCTCTAAATGCACCTGCAATCTATTAAGACAGTAATTAATTCCATTAATCAAAGTTTTACTTTGTTTCTCCATCTTCCTTGTTCCACTAGCTTTATTTGTCAAACTCCTTCATAATTACCTTAAAGGGATAGTTTACCCAAAAATTATCACATGATTTACTCACTGTCAAGCCACCCAAGGTGTATATGACTATCTTCTTTCAGATGAACACAATTGGAGCTATATAAAAAAAAAAAAACATTGCTCTTACAAGCTTTATAATGGTTGTGAATGGTGGTCCAAAAAAAGTGCGTCCGTTCATTATAAAAGTAATCCATACAACTCCAGGGGGTTAATAAAGCCCTTCTGAAGTGAAGCAATGGGGTTTTGTTAGAAAAATATCCATATTTAAAACTTTAAAAACTAAAATAACTAGCTAGCAAGTCGACTTGCGCCAAAAGAGTAACCCCTCACGTAGGAGTAGAGCAAGCTTTGACGCTGAGAAATCCTCTTACATTTCTCTTTAAAAAATCTTGTTTAAGACTTTAAACAAGATTTTTGACCGGCGAATTTGTGACCGGTGTTTTGCTCTATCATCTTTCGCCGTAAATCGATGCGTACGCCCGTCTGATGGAAGATAGTTATTTTTGAATCGCTTCAGAAGGCTTTCATTAACCCCCGGACCCATGTGGACTACTTTTATGAGGGATGGATGCACTATTTTTGGGGTTCAAAATTTCATCCTCCATTCACTTCCATTATAAAGCTTGGAAGAACCAGGGCATTAATATATCTCCGACTGTATTCGTCTCTAAGAAGAAAGTCATATACACACAGGATGGTTTGAGGGTGAGTGAATCATGGGGTCATTTTCATTTTTGGGTGAACTACCTCTTTATCATTGATAAAAATACAGACCAACAGATCTGAATGTGTCCATGACGGAAGCATGGGTTTTGCCCATTGCCCACACTGATTCACTCTTGCTTGTGTCGAGATTAAAGGCTGATTCTTAATCAGTCACTCAAGCTTAACAACCCCCCCACCCAGCATGAGTGGCTGATGGTGGTCTTAGCTGGTGGGGCCATCTGGCCATCAATATGGGACTGCTCCTGAACCAAGAACTGTCCTCTCCAGAGTTAGTCTACGCAGAAAGAATTCTATGATGACTCATAGGACAAACCAGAGAGTTTTTGCTTGGTTCAACTGTCCCCATATTTCAAACATCTAAATAAACATACTAAATAGTGTTTTATTAAAAATATGCACATGGAAAAAGATGTAAATATCATCTCAAAATGGCCAAATATTAGCTCACAAATTGGGCTAACCAATATATTGGTCTTTCATGTGAAGACATTAAATAAAGATTCTGTTTCTAATAGATTGCAAAAAACAAAAACAAAAAAAACCTCCTAGTTGTTTTCCGGCTAAATGCATATGCCAAACATCACTGTCTATTCTCTACTACACGACTGAAGGAGATTGATGATGCTCCCTCGGTGCCCAAATAACTGGATTTAACAAGATCAGCCTGTGTGAGAGGTTGGGATCCTAACGTAAACTTTGTTGATTCTGGTCCCTACTGGGGATTGACTGACTGATTGATTCATCTGGCTTGATTAAGTCTTGGTTATCTCCAGACTGCCAAGTGTCAGGCAAAGTGCAGGTTTGCCATAAATAGATTATATATTTGACAGCAGTAGATTAATTAAATATGGATTAAATGTCAAAGCTAAGAAAATTAAGTTATGCGGAAGCAATACTTTTCCACAAGCAAAAACAGAAAATGAGATAGAAACTTCCTTGCAACAGAGATTTTATCTTAAGTGTAATTGTACCCAGGTGAGTAACTTTTCAGCCAGCATGGGACCCATTCTTTCAACATCCACAGTCCTACTCTCATTAGACATTCTCTACATTCTAAATGCCTCTTTCACAACCCCAGTACTGTTTCAAAAGAAAAGTAAAGGAACAGAACGTATCTGTTACATCAAATCCAGCACATTTCTGAATTTTTGCCTCAGTGAAGAAGACACATGCATTGGTCATTTGAATGATGCTTGGTACCTCTGAGCTTGTGAAACCATATAGAAGTTTATGTGAAATCATTCAGTAATCTATAACTATAATCTGTAACATGACTCTATGGTGTTGTGTGAGTCTACCTCAGAAGCAGAGCTCACGGTGAAGGGTTTTCTACAGCTGTAGAGCTGCTGGGATGGAGGTGTGGAGGGTTTAACGGCCTGTTCTAAACTTCGTATGGCTCTGGTCCTGATTGCATAAGCAGAACTTAAAAACAAACCAGGAACAGCACCACAGAGAGACCCTGTGTTTTGACAAATGCTACAAACGTCTGCAGACCTTTTTGAGCAATGCGAAACCGTATTGAAATGCCAAAGTGGAAAAGAAAACTGTTCATCCAGATTCCTTGTTCCTTGGTATTCCCCTTTCAGACATTAACACAGTGCTGTCACAGTGGTGGATTTCACCAAGAACTGTATGTCCAATCCAGCTCCTGAAGTCCTTTATCAGCATCCTGCAAAGTTTAGCTCCAACCTACCCAAAGATATCAGCCTGGAAGTTTTCTAGTGATCTTGCAGACCTTGATTAGCTGGTTCAGGTGTGTTTTATTGGGGTTGGAGTTCAATTGGGCACCACTGAAGTTGCATGCTTTTGTGTGTTCTGCCCAAGCGGCAATCTCCCACGGTCTCTCTTGAAGCTAATAAGGAAGTGAATTAAACTGCAATTCATCGACTGGCCACTATGGACAGGCTCCAGAAGGGAGCAGAATCTCATTGAGCCCCATGTTAAAATACCCAAATTTACAGCAGAAAAAAACATGTTTACAGCCTGGTACAAATTGTGGTTTTGGTCTATTCTGCTAATTTTGCCCTTCATGACAACTGTGAGGGGGTTAATTTTTTTATAACTCATTCGTTTACATTATATAAAGCCTTAAAGTTCTGCACAATTAAGGGCGTGGCCACTTTGAGTGACAGGTGGATAGCCGTTTGTCTGCTGTCTGTTAGTCATCACATCACCTCAGCTCTGCCAACGTCCCGCCTCTTTGCCCATTTTCTGTTATCCGCAATTCTGTGACGCGCGATGATGCTCCGACCCTACTTTACGATTCAGAACTGCTCATCAGAATCCTATGGGTGATGTCACGGACTCTACCTCCATATTTTTTTATAGTCTATGGTTCTGCCTCCTTGATAGCCCATGTATGATTCCCAGATGTTTATTTGATGTATGTGTTTGCTTTTAAAGATGTGTTCCTGTTTTCAAAATGGCTAGATAGAGTGTGACAGAATATAATGCAGAATTGGACATGTTGACCTATTTTTAAACAGTTGAGTTTAAAAAGTATTGGCTGCATCTAGTCGTTGCATATTTGCATAAAGTTTCTCACATTGTCAATAGTCTGACACTCATATTGCCTCAAATTGTTTAAAAATAGGTCAACATGTCCAACTCTGCAGTTTCATAATGCACTGACAGTGATTATAAACAAAAACTCCAGAAGTCATTCATTAGTGATGGGCTGGCAATTTGTGTCAGACTGTTGACAATGTGAGAAACTTTATGCAAATATGCAACGACTAGATGCAGCCAATACTTTTTCATCACTAATGAATGACTTCTGGAGTTTTTGTTTATAATCACTGTCAGTGCATTACTCAATAAAACAATGTAGGGGTATCTTTGTCAACAATCAAGGTGTTATTGAGTTTCATTTTTCTAACATCCTAGTATTTCTCAGAGTCATCATCTCTGTTTTGTGCAATTTTGATACTGCTACAGCTTTAGGTCCATTTTTCCAGGCTTACGTCTTCTCACTGGCACCACCTCTTTCTCCTCCCGAGTCACCTGACCTGACCTTAACCCTATATTCGTGGTAAACGCCAGCCTCTGGCTTTCCAGCAGGGCTTCAGCTGAGAACAGACATTATGCAAAACGACTGATTACAGCACTACAACACAGCAAACAGTAAATCAAAGCAAATCCTGCTTGGGATCTCTCTACTCAACTCTGGAGGAATGCCTCGGAGGAGACGTTTGGACATACAGCTCGTAAGGCCAGTGTTAGGACAGATGGGCTTGTTCAGAGATGGGATTTCCCCTCCACTGTCCTCAGAGAACCCTGATATTTCAGATGGGTGATATCACCCTTTTGTGGTTTCTAAGATCACAGGAACTCTCATAGCTTCAGACTCAACAAGGAGACAAGTGGAGAGCACAGGTGTTGAACATATGCCTGATGATAAATGTGACAATGTTTGTCATTTTTATTAGTTTAAAGGAATACTTCACCCCAAAATGGAAATTCGTTTACTTATCGTTCCAGTTTCTTCTCCTGTGAAAGACAAAAGGTTAAGGGATTTTCATACTACAAAAGTTTCTCAAGCGATCTTCTTTTATGTACCACTGAAGAAAGTGTCAGTTTTGGAATGGCAAAACTTTAATAATAATTATTCTGTCTGTGGTAACTATGAGTGAAACATCAGTTTATCATTGTGTATTGCCACCTTGTGGAATAAAGGTGAATTGCACTTATTCCGTCATTAAGGATTAAATTATTATTGTGCAGAAAAAAAAAATATGTACAATCTTACACACCTCGGTCGTTAGTGACCCTATACAATTTTTACAATAAATGAATGGAAAAACAGGCATTATTATTATTATTATTATTATTATTATTATTATTATTATTATTAAAGTAATAAACTTTAATTATTAAATGATGACAGAATTTTCATGTTGGGTGAACGATCCCTTTAAATAATTTTTCATGGAAAAACTTTTCTTCGGTCATATCTCTCAAATCTCATATTAGCTTGTTTGAAAAAATTACCAAAAATAAACCTGAAAATAACCAAATTCTCACACACACACACACACACACACACACACACACACACACACACACACACACACACACACACACACACACACACACACACACACACACATATACACACACATATATATATATATATACATATATATATATATATATATATATATATATATATATATATATATATATATATATATATATATATATATTAACATATATACACAGAGCTGCCCTGACTAAAGATTTTTCTAGTCGACTAGTAATCGTTCATTTAAGCCATTAGTCGACTAATCGCACGTAATTACTTGTATAGTAAGGAGAATACTAAACCATAATGAGCGTTTAATATATAGGTGTAATATAGCCTATTCCACACTCAAGCGCATACATAAAGCTTGCCACAAAAGTAATGATTATGAATGTGTCGGTGTGTCAGTGGCTGGCAGCATAACATAAGCTGAGAGCATTTCTTTTCATTTTGAATTGGTTTGTTTAAAAGTAGACATTTCAAGCTTTCTATAGATATATTTCTCATGTCTGTGAGGCAAGTAGTCTACCTAGTTTCGGTCATTTTTGAGACGTGCTCCAGTTTACGCAGTTAAGTTTGTTTTCCTTATTTATAGGCACAACATTTTCTTGTTGTATGTTTACACTAATAAAAGTATGATGAATGATGTATTACGTTTATCTGTGTGGCCAAAAATTATGGAGTATTTTAAGTTGTTTCCGCTGATGTCAGGATAAAGAAAAGAAAACTTATTGGATATTGCAAGTGATCGCGCCGGTGCCTCCATGCCATGACGCGCACTATTCAGCATCCACACTCTGCAGAAACACTTGGATATGTGCCTAATAAAAGCACATATTTATCTAGGTTAGCGCGTAGCCAGATCTGCAGACTGATGGCACAAGGTCTGGTCTCCATCGCAGCTTTCATCGGCCAAGGACCGATCCAGAAGGCAACCGATCACCTTTTGTTTTGTTCTGCAGCATGTTTAGGGGCGTGGAAATGTAAAGTTGATGTCCCTACGATAAAATCCTTCAAATCCTGAAGTGTTTCCAGTTAAGTGTGCACCAGACATTCAGCTAGTGGCCAGTCTGAGGCTGAGACTAGGTTAATGTTAGAGCGAGCAGCCATGTAAAGCTGCGTTTCCACCGTGGGAACTTTCCCCAGGAACTAGGGACTTTGAGGTGGTACTTGTGTTTCAACTGCAGGAACTGGGGTCTAAATAAAGTTCCGGGTAAAAATGTCACCCTCAAAACGGCCCTGCATGCGAGGTAGTACTTTTTCAAAGTTCAGGAACTTTCGGGGGTGGGACTTGGGTGCTGAACATGCTGATTGGTGTTTTTTTGCAGTTGTTTGCTATTCGAATCAACAATGGAGTTTAAAAAATACGACAGATGGACCGTCAATGAGGTTCAGGCTTTATTAAGTGTATTTGCGGAAAGTCTGGAAAGTCGCGCACAGTCCTACGTCACCGGACTAATCTTCACGGTACTTTAGATTGCGATGGAAACACTCTAGGGGAAAAAAGATTTTTGATAATTTACATTTACGCATTTGGCAGACGCTTTTATCCAAAGCGACTTACATTGCATTCAAGGTACACATTTTTACAATTTGTCAGTTCGAACCCATGACCTTGGCGTTGCTAGCACCACGTTCTTATTGTTTGAGCTACAGGAAAGCTGTAATTACATGTTTTAATTGATAAACCATATTTGATGTTTAGGGATTATAAGCGAACGTTTTGGATTTCCTGCACGACATACTGAATTCACACAAAGAACTGCCGTTAGCGATCTGTCCCTCACGTGTGTGTTCTTTCCTTGTTTGTTTTTCTGCAACTAACCGACTAGAACAATTTTGGGTCAACTGAGACTCTTCTATTGAACTAACGTTTAGTCGAATATTAGGGGGCAGCCCTAAAATTAAAATGCAAAAATAAATACTATAATTGTATATACTAACACTGGTTTGACATCAATTAAATTAAACACCATTGGGTGCAGAAGAACATTGTCAGTAAATAATTTAAATTTAAATCTCACATGGCTGATATCACATGGCTTTCTCCCCAGAATACTATATAAATAATTGTATGGAAAAATAACCTGAATTATTAAATAAATAAAATCGATATAGATAATCGAAATAGATATCTGTACTGACATAAGTCAAGTAAAACATTTTTTGGTTGGACTACTTCCTCCGAATGACCGTAACAGACTGGAGTTGCTGGACCGTAACATTAGCAGTGTGAGAGGAGAGCGGTACACACCCATCAGCTGATGGAGGTGGAGACAGTGTTCTTCCATGTGCCGGGGCCCTGGGCCTGTTTACATGGGGAAAAACACCAGGGCAGTTTCCAAGCATGCTAATTCCGCTTGCAGATGCTGTGGATAATTCAAATCACTCAATTTATGTGACTTTTCCCCCCTCTCGATTTCTTTTTCTTTCCTGTTTAAAACTCCCCCTCTAATTTATGACTGTGTTCAGCTTTAAGGGTGTGGGCCGCTGCTGTCATACTAACGGCTCCAGCGATCTTTAGAAGATCCTGTTTCCAGCAGTAAGGACTATCGTCCCGTAAACTCCACCAAAGCCCACAGTAACTTCTCGTAAAAAACAACTGAACTGGCCAAACGTCTTATTTTCTCCAGTATAACCCCAGCTACTCGGCTGTTTCGATATGAAGTCATCATGCTGGAAACTCTTTCAATCCAAATGTTGATGTCAACTGACAGACCAACCAATGACGAGAAAGACCCAAGCTCACGGGAGTCATATCGATCTGAATCTTTCATGTGCAAGCAGGGTATTTTTAGATTCAAGCATGTCTTTCAAAGCACCGATGGATTTTGGGATCCAGGTTGTGAATATTTCACCAGTCACAGAAATAGACATGGCAGATGTAGCTGATAACACGCGTGGCATTTCTCAGCTACGGTTGTGTGTGGTATTATCTGAGAACGCTCCATTCATATGTTGTATTTCAGTTCTACTAATAATGTTCAGAAAGTCAAACTGCAAATCAATTTCTCATGGCAGTTTCAGGCAAGATTATGGTGGATTTCTGTTTCCTAAACAGCTGTGGAGGGTCTGCGCTACGTTGTTCATTAGCTCTGTCATCATTTGTCTGTCTGTTACTTTTTCCTTTGAGTAAGATGGTTACATCACTGTCTTAACTGACCCTGCACATGCATTGGAATGAAGAGACATGTAGCTGATTTTTTCAAATTGCTGAATTGCTTTTAAAAGCAATTGTTGTGACTGTCTGGTGCGGTCAACTAAGTGATGACAGAATTTTCATTTTTAAGTGATCTGTTCCTTTATTTATCTTCATGTTGTTCCAAACCCATATGAGTTTCATCAGTTGAACACAAAGAAAGAGTTTTTGTTTCATGAGTTTCATAAATACCTTAAACTATTTTCTTAAAATGTCATTTAGTATTACTTGTATACTATTATAGTATTTCGTAAATATTTTGAACTTTTAACTTTTCATTGAATTTTTAGTAATTTTCTGAGTTTTTATTTAATAAATATTTATTTTAGTCTCTTTAAATTTCTTTTACTTCTAATATTTATTAGATATTTTTTCAACTTTATATCAATTAACAAATAATTTTTTATAGTTTTACTATTAATTAACAATAACTATGGAAGCCACTGAATAAAAAAAGTAATTGTTACTTTCTCACAATTCTGTCTCTTTATTTCTCACAATTGCATGATATAAACTTTCAGTTGCAAGTTATAAAGTCAGAATTGCGAGATATAAACTTGCAATTGTGAGTTATAAAGTCAGAATTGTGAGAAATTATTTTGTCTGTATAACAAAGTTAAAGTTTTTCTTTTCCCCCTCAGAATTGGACTTAATAACTCGCGATTTCGTGTTTATATCTCGCAATTCTGACTTCTTTCTTCATAAACTTGAAATTGTGAGGAAAAAAAGTCAGAATTGTGTGAGGAAAAAAGTCACAATTATCTTATAAATTGTTTTATTCCGTAGCGGAAACAGTTACATTATTCCATAAATAACAACACTGTTCTTAAAATATATTCTTTTATTTTCCACAGAAGAAAGAAAGTCAGACAGGTTTGAATCAGTGTGAGAGGGAGTAAATGATGTCAATTTTCAATTTAGGGTGAACTATCCCTTTAACCCTTAAACGCATGAATGCTTCGCCAATCATTCTTACATATTCGGGTCTTTAGCGACCCGGATCTATATCTAACACGGATAGATCTCTACCTGCCATGATAATATAAAACTCTTCTGATATTAGAGTAACAATTACAGAAGAATAAAATAAAGCATATTTTGTTACCTTTTGGAGCTTGGGAGGGTTCAGTTTGAGCAGATGTTTATACTATCGTCACTGTCCTCGTCAGAGCTCATTTACATTCAGCATCTGGCTCATATTCGCAATCTCAAACATATTCTCAAAGCAATCATTGTCAACATTTTCGAAATCAATATTTTGATCACTGACAGCTTCTTCACCAGATCCACCAAGTGACAGCGAAAACTAATATTTGATTGTGTTCAGTGATTGCTCTGCTGTAAATTGCTGAGCCATTTCAAGTTTTGCAGCTTAACATATTGTTTCATTTTCTGTCTGTGGTAACTATGAGTGAAACATCAGTTTATCATTGTGTATTGCCACCTTGTGGAATAAAGGTGAATTGCACTTATTCCGTCATTAAGGATTAAATTATTATTGTGCAGAAAAAAAAATATGTACAATCTTACACACCTCGAATTCGTTAGTGACCCTATACAATTTTACAATAAATGAATGGAAAAACAGGCATTATTTTATTATTATTATTATTATTATTATTATTTTGTTTATAATGAATTGATAGAGGAATACTAAGAAGGTAGATGTCTAACTTTAAAAAATAAATAAGAAGGAGGGTAGTGAATAACTTCCCGGGTCGCTGAAGACCCGAGGTATGCATTTAAGGGTTAAAGCTTGGTCTTTCCTCACACAAAGCTGTTGTGTGATGGCGCAAGTCACATAGACCACATTGTTGGTGCCTTTTGGTCATTTTTGGAGCTTGACAGCTTTTCCATTGTATGGAAAAGAGCAGCCTGAACATTCAGCAAAATATCTGTTTGTATTGAATGGAAGAAAAAGATTCATACAAGTTTAGAGAAACTTTAGGGTGAGTACATTCACACGTAATAATTTAGTGATGACAGAATACTCATTTTGAGTGAATGCTCAGAGATATGTGTAAGTTGCACTGGCCCTGCTGCTGTATGGCCCTGTTTGTGTCAGTTTTTTCCAGTGCTGCTGTACATTAAAGACTGAGACCTCTTTCAACCCACTGGAACACTTGGATCATTAGTCACACCACACGCATACCTTCACATGTTCCTTATATTTCCAAATGTTTATGTCTGTTTATGCATGAATCAGTTGCTTGTATGAATGGTAAATCTGTCTGTGTCTAGACCTGAGTGTGTCTGAGTGTGTGTGTATGTTTGTATGTTATCTATATGCTGTGTCTTTTGGAGTAATGCAAAATTGAAACTACTGCATTATTTCAAATCTATATCACCCATATGCATAATGCATATAGTTTTGCTAATGAACAATATTACTTGGTGGAAGAGTTGATTTATTCTGAATATTATAAAAAATATATACCCCCTTCCCCCACACACAGGCATACTGTGTTATTAATTTTCTATTTTGATGGTATTCCATTCACAGCCCTTGAATTTTTCATAGGTTTTGTTTGTCAGATTGGGTTCAATCCCTCAGGCAGAATCTGTCTGAATGCAAATATTCAGATTATCGCCACACTCTTCCTTTGTCACAAACATATTTTGCCTTCTTTTCTGCATGGGAGCAGCTGCTGTTAAACGAATGAAAGGGTCTGTGATTGACAGCAGCATTTGTCTGTAAGTGTCTGGGGACCCGTGGGGACAATGGCAGGGCCCTTCACTGAAAAATAGCTACCACACCTCAGACCCTGCACCCGCACCATTGGGCCCTTTGTTGGTGTTCAATAGGGATCAAGGAATCTTTTCCATATCTAGGTGCAGGTGTAAAATAATAGTACATATTATAACTTACAACTTTAAAGTGCATTCAAAAAATATAAATAAATCATAATAATATTCGCAGTATTTTGAAGTGCCCACGATAACAACACCTTGCATGTTCATTATCCTGAAATATTGTTTTACTGTATATCTGCATGTCTATTTGTCCCACGGTTTGTAATTAAAACAAAAATAACTCATTTACAGTAATTGACTAACAGAACAGAAATTATAAACTTTTTTAACAACTTCAGCTCTGCAGCATATTTTGATTGATTGAATGATAATGTTATTGGACCCATGGGTGGGGCGCAGAGTTGAATCGGTTAAAGCATTGCAATGTATTCAACCCCAGTTTTTCTCTGAATGTAGCGCACTAGTACAAGAAGTACACTTAAGCATACTTTTAAAAAGAGTGCTTATTACAGATATAATGTAGCCTGATGTCGTCATACTAGTCAGAATATGAGTCTGATACTGCTCCATTGGGCTGTGATTATGGGGCGTGTTTCAACCGAACCAGGAAAGAAAATGCCTCTGCACTCAATTGGATAGACCTACAACCAATCAGAGCAACGGAGTAAGTGACGTATGTTGAGCGACGCATAGTTGTCAATGCAAGAAAATGTGCATGCAAGAAAATGAATGTAAACCTATCTATCTAGATATCAGTGGTCTTTATATATCTTTGCCGGTGTTCAGAATTTAAGGATACTTACCAACACGATCATCATCTTTGAGAGAAATAGTAAAGGTGAATGCATATACGAACAAGTTCTCCGTTTAGGATTAGAACAAATTCAACCCAAGCGCTCTTTGGTGACGTGGATGATTATGTTACTGTTGATCATCTGTCAATCATCGTATAAAGCCTGCCCTGACAATTTGATTGGTCCGAACAGCTCTGGTTCGAGCAAAGTTCTACAACGGATCAAGTCCAGACCGAACTTCCCGACCTCAGATGTTGTGGGTGGGGCCAAGTTCGGCTGGCATCCAGACTAGATATAATATACTTTAAAAGAATATACAGTATTTAAGTATGAACTGAGTGTAATGATTTTGAACTTTTAATTGCATTATTTTTGGAATTGCAGTTTATATTTAGTACAATTAGCTGAACTGTGAATCTAATGACAATCATTCACGGTACACTAAAATATAGTTTAATGTCATTTCTATTGAAACTTGTATATCATATATTTAAATGCATTTGTAACTAATTACACACTTGTAATGATGTTGCAATATAGTACATTTAAAATATATTAACTTTTAATGTAATATCAAATAACACTGTAGTTAAAAACTATAATCAAGTATTTGGCAGTACATGTGCTTTAGTATGTTAGTCAACACATCAAATGTAACTTTTTTTTTGTGCAGATCAAACAACAGTCTAGGTTGGCATGGTTTTGACATGGAACATGTCCATAGAATTTTGATTGGTCTGACCACAGAACAGTTTTCCACTTTTCCACAGTGCATTTTAAATGAGCCTTGGCCCAGAGAAAACGCCTGCGCTTCTGGATCATGTTTAGATATGGCTTCTTTTTTGACCTATAGAGTTTTAGCCGGCAACGGTGAATGGCACGGTGGATTGTGTTCACCGACAATGTTTTCTGGAAGTATTCCTGAGCCCATGTTGTGATTTCCATTACAGTAGCATTCCTGTATGTGATGCAGTGCCGTCTAAGGGCCCGAAGATCACGGGCATCCAGTATGGTTTTCCGGCCTTGACCCTTACGCACAGAGATTGTTCCAGATTCTCTGAATCTTTGGATGATATTATGCACTGTAGATGATGATAACTTCAAACTCTTTGCAGTTTTTCTCGGAGAAACTCCTTTCTGATATTGCTCCAGTATTTTTGGCCGCAGCATTGGGGGAATTGGTGATCCTCTGGCCATCTTGACTTCTGAGAGACACTGCCACTCTGAGAGGCTCTTTTTATACCCAATCATGTTGCCAATTGACCTAATGAGTTGTAAATTGGTCCTCCAGCTGTTCCTTATATGTACATTTAACTTTTCCGGCCTCTTATCGCTACCTGTCCCAACTTTTTGGGAATGTGTAGCTCTCATGAAATCCAAAATGAGCCAATATTTGGCATGACATTTCAAAATGTATCACTTTCAACACTTGATATGTTATCTATATTCTACTGTGAATAAAATATAAGTTTATGAGATTTATAAATTATTGCATTCCTTTTTTATTCACAATTTGTACAGTCTCCCATCTTTTTTGGAATCGGGTTTGTAATAGTGTACATATTTGGTTAAAACCGATGACCTATTTTGGTTTTCGAAACTTGTGTTGGTTGGTCCGATTGATTGTGCAATCGATTTTCGAACTTAAAGTGACAGCCCTAGTTTCTAGTGATGTTTAAACACACACACACACACACACACACACACACACACACACACACACACACACACACACACACACACACACACACACACACACACACACACACACACAAACACACACACACACAAAACTTCTCTAAAATGCGGTTGGAGTGCAGCTTCTTAGTGTATGTTTTGTTTTATTACATGGCTTCCAGTGCAAGAAAAGGGGGCTGTGTTGTTTTTGGTTTTTTTTTGCCAAACAGTCTATGGGTGTGACTCACTGACTCCTCAACAGATTATGTTGATGTTTGGTCAGTAGACCAGAATTTTAGGATATTGTTTTCTTTTCCTCATGTGGATGGGGAAAACCAGTGTAACTCAACCTTCTCAGTTCAGTCATGCTCAGCACTAGGCTAACGTAGCTTACCCAACACTGACTTAACTGACTGTTATTTGCCACATTTCAGCCACACAAACAGTTTAGAATGGCTTTTCTCATGACCAGAAATGCCACAATATACCTCTACCCTTGGGAATGACTTTCCCACAACTGCCTAACTCTCGGAAATAAGTAATTCGAGTCACTATTACAGATAATGGCCCGTCTGTTTGTGCTATCTTACTTCCTGTGTAGCATACTGGAGTGTGCCAGTGACACCAGTTCAGGAGGCAGGGATTTTTGGGTGAAGCTGGCATATTACTTAACTTCATGGTAAGGGGGTTATAAGAGGGGTCTTGTGTGAATTTATTTATTTTTTATTTTTTTCTTCCTGTAGCCTCCATTAAGAAAGCTTTTGTTACTGTAAGACATACCTCAGTGAGTCCAGATGCAGTCTGCCCGGATTAAATTTGCCCTCTCTAGGAGTCTTAGGCCTCCTGAATAGAGCTTAATCTTTCCTCTGCCTCGCTCTGGTATGAATGCCTAGGGTTCCTCAGGCTCCTTTGTGGTCTTCTTGTGGCTCTAATCTCTCGCTGCCGATCCACTCCATCCCTTTTGTCTTGGAGCATTGCCCTTGTTCCTTCTGTCACACAAATCCACCTTAATAATCGGCCAATAAATCTCAGGCTCTAGGATCTGAATAAGTAAACCTCAATGGTTTGCAAAGATTTACTTGTATGGCTAAAGCTTCGGATTTAAATTAAACATTAAATTAAAAATCATAGTTATATCATTTTAATTTAGCAAGAAATATGCTTTATGATTTAAATTATAGATTTTTGTAGTTGTAGTTATAGTTATATATATTTTTTCATTATAGGCTATATATTTGATTTGCTGTGGAATATAACCCACATTTTTTACCATTTTTGTAAGATTCACTTATTGTTTGGGCTGCAAGATTTGGGGAAAAAATTTGATTTTTCTGATAAAAAAAAATTTGATTTGCACAATTAGGCCAACATTTTGCAATTGTTTTTACTTAGTAATTTTTATATTTTTATTTAATAATAATAACAATAATGATCTACTACTGCTGCTACTAATATAATAATAATAATTATTATTATTATTACATAAAAATACACAGAATTACAAAAAAAAAAAAAATATTACTAATTTAAATAAAAGTAGTTTATTTGAATTTAAAAACATTTTATTTTGATGAAAAAACTGCAGGGAGCCCTTTAAGCTCTTATCATTTCAAGTATGGGAAGATTGTTGGCACACTTTGCTTTCCCAAATGCATGTTAAAATGTCCCAAACTCAGAGCAGATGCAGAGATGAAGTTTGCATAGAGCAGCATGCGAACCGAGTCGCTCTGAGACACTGAAAAAATGGGCAGATAATGAGCTGTTCATTCATAAGAACACATTGCCGCGCTTCACTCTGAACCACGTGCAGCACATATATTTATTGAATTATTTCGCAGCGTTTGATCATGCATCCCTACTTACCATGCATATTTTTTCACTTGTTGTCAATTGAGGTAAAGTAAAAAAATGTGTTTGTGTTTGGCTCTTGGTCTACGACTCGCAGAACGTCCAAATCCACAATCTGGCTCTCTTTTTCCCCTTAGGACGCCCTCTTTAGCACTAATTTGGATTTAGTTTACCTAGCAATAAAGGGGAAAAAACCCAAACATGACTGCAAATAACATCGCCAATGCTCTTTCCCTGCCATGGTTACAGCATGTTCTACTTGGCTTGGAGTCTGCTAATGCATTTACCCACAATCCTCTGGCAAAGCTGCCCTCAGCTGTGAGATGAGGGCGAGAAGAGATCAGGAACCCCGTTACAAAAAAGTACTGTGGTGGTACACACTATGATACGAAACAACTCACAGTGCGTCCAAACCATGCTATGTATTTGATCAAAAACATGGAGTTACAGATGCTTAAAGAAAATGTGTTCCCTGTTGCCCCGGTCTCCCCCACTGTATTTTAATGGTTCTTTTTTTGTTTGTGCCCATTGCCATGTTCAGCTGATCAGAAAAGCCATTACTATGGCTGTCAAAACTTCAGGGATATGGCTCTAGTTCATTTTGTAATGTTACACTGCTGTCTTTTGCATGTTTTTTTTAGTACATAGTTGAGGAAGTCTGCTACTGGTTTATAAAGGTAGCAGGCAGACAAAAGCTCAGAGGGATGTTTAAACTGCTGTTAATTTTACAGGCAGTGATTTCGTGGTTAGAACACTCACCTGCTACAGGAAAAGCTTTAATGAAACACTGCTGTCTGAGGATGATCTAGTTCAGAGCTGTCAGCTGCTCTGCTGTAACCTTTACTTTCGTGCTACTAGCATCTATTACAGAGGACATCAATAGTTAGTAACACTTTATTTAGATGGTCCACTTTAGACATTCTCCTAACTATAAGTAACTTTGTAACAACATATCATCTCCCAGTCATTAAGCGTATTAGTGTCTGCTTAATATCTGCTAACACTTTATTTCGATGCTCCCCCAAAAGACATTCTTAAGTAACTTTGCAAGTTATTCAAAGAATGTTATTCTACTAACTCAAACACTAACCTAACAGCCTACTAATACTCTAAATATAGTTAGTTGACATGTAGTTGCAAAGTTACTTATAGTTAGTAGAATGTGTATCAAATAAAGTGTAAGCCAATAGTTTAACAGAGAAGACTTGTTTCTTCAGAAATCTTATGGAAAACGTTTATGGTGTTTTTTTTTTTGCTCTTTTTGGAGTTGTACACTCCCTAGTTACTGTGTGATTGTGTGTAAAAGAGCAGCATGAACCTTCTGCTAAACATCATCTTCATACAGAAGAAAAAAGGCAACGGGGTTCGGAACGACATATCAGTCAGGTCAACAGGCCTATTGAAGTGACACACCTGTGATGCCACAAGGCTTTAGCACTGGATTTCAAAAGATACTCAGTGTATTGTGGTTTGTTTGAAGTGCATGCTTGTGAGCCTTTGAAATAGTGCACAAACATGCTTTTATCCTTTTAATTGTTGAAATGCACCAGATTGACTCCTCTGGCCAGTTTTGTTTGGCTTTGGTGGCCTTCCGATTACCATATTTGATGTGGTATATTCACTTGTGTTTTAAAGATGAACAGAAGGGTTTTGAATGGCATGAGGGTAAGTAAATGATGACAGAAATTTAGTTTTTGGGTGAACTTTCCCTTTAATTGAACCATCCAAAATCTACTACACAAGACTGCAAGTCTCATGCCCGTACAGATTAGCCGTGTTTCCACTGTCGGCCAAAAGCGGGCGTACTAGCGTGTGCCAGGGCCAGCTGCGTTTCCACTGTCACTTCCGGAGCTTGATCAGGCCTTCCTCGGGGCCAACGGCCAGGGTTTTTTGGCCCACCGAATACTTTGGTCCAAAGTCGGTCAGCTCGGGCTTGAGGAGAAACGCACCGTGGTTTTGGGCTCGGTGCTACAGGTCCAAGGATATTAGCCCAGCCCGGCCCGGCCCGTTGAAAGCCCTGGCTCGCACTGGCCCGACAGTGGAAAATGCGGCTATTGTACGAATTTGGGCTGTCCCAGGTGAAAGATGACCGGTCGTAGCAATTTCTGTGGTCGTGGCTCCTAAACGGTTGTCCTACGTCGTACAGTGAGAAAGGTTCAAAGACGGCCGTTGTCATAGTCTTGCAACCAAAGATAGTCTGCGATAATTTTCTGCATGAATTTTTTAGCATGATCATCTCACAGTGTGTTTGCTGCTACAACCTACGTCTACTGACTAGCCAATAAAAAGCAGCATGAAATGCCGTTTTGATCAACACAACATGGCGCTAAAACTTAAAACGACTTGCCTCAAGCACCATTGGCAAAATTACCATGCCAAGTTGGCTTATTTTCCCTAGCCATGACCTTGTCCATATTCTCCTCTTTCACTTCCTCCTCTTTTTTTCAGAGCACATAGAAACCACAATTGCCAATTCATCTTGCTCTATTTGTTTAAAACTAGCGCATGCTGACGATGTTTCTTTCTTCTATACTAACTTGCATCATAGCCTGCGATTCAATAGATGTCATCATCATATAAGTTTATTAGATCCATGTCATACAGTGTGATTTGTAATGATCCTATAGGATTGTAGCAGGCATTAAACACATTTAATGCTTCAAATGTAAGACAAATTAAATCCATTTGATTACATATTCTCAGAAGAAGACTTTCTGTAGCTGATGGAATGGAAATATACAGTGGTCCTAAGCTAGTTCACACAGGCATATTTAAGTGATGAAATCATTGTTTTTAATTAGTTTGAAACCTGTGATTTTTATTTGTACTTTAAATCTTTAAATTAAATGCCTTTGATTTAATAGTTTAGTCACATCATGTAACAGCATTCATACATTAAGTCTGGCTTAGTTTTAAAATATATTTGGGCCACTGTATCTCTTATTACATCACATGAAGGCAACAGTCTAACGTGGTGTGATGGCCTGTTTGTTTCCATGGCAGCAGGGTGTTCCTCCATCCTTACATGAAACAACCTCCATTAAAATACACATTATGACTTCAACCAGCTGGAATATGTTTTTATTTGAGGATTTCTTATGTGTCAAATACGACAGGAACTTTCAGTACCCATCCAAATGTGTTTTAATTCTTAGCGTCACCCACTTTAAAGTGCATTTTGAACTATGGCCGCTCTTTTTTTAGACGCATATGTAGTTGAACTGGAATGTTTTTTTAGTTTTTTTTTTTTATGTGGAGCGAAACCCATTGGGATGAACACCAACCGATACCGCAGCATGCCTTCTTTTTTGGGCTGGTATATTCAGCGGGATCACACAGTGCCCCCTTTGAGTTCGTCTCACCATGATCCTCACAAACAAGGATGCTTCACATGGCTGGACGGGTTATTTTTGTGATATGTTTTCCATACGCAATAGTGTGAGCGAGCGCTTGTGTATGTCTAAAGGAATGTGTGTGGTAACGAGATGCCATGCCAGCGTAGAGGAATGAAGATGAGCATGCCATCATTGGTTTCCTGTTTTCACATTTCTGAAAGCTCTCTGTGTATCTCACAAAAAATAGCCCAGAACATGCTTGTGGGATATGGAATGTGTTTGTGCATGTGATTTATGAAGTGAATTATTGATTCTGGGAGGAAGTGCAGCTTTATATAGATGTTTTGTTTGTGATTTTGGTAACAGAGTTTTTATGTTGGAATGCTGAGATGCTTTAGGTCCATCAGTGCACTTGTTGGAGGTCTCTGGAGGACCGGTCACTGTGTGGAGCAGGTCTTAAAATAAAGCAGCTCTGGGAGTGTCTACTGGGGCAGTCGTGGCCTAATGGTTAGGGAGTCAGGTAACCCGAAAGTTGCTGGTTTGATTTTCAATACCGGCAGGAAATTACTGAGGTGCCCTTGAGCAAGGCACCTAACCCCCATTCCCCGGTCCACGGTTTGCTGTGTCTGTGTGTTCAATGCAGAGGACAAATTCCGATTATGGGTTACCATACTTGGCCTTCACATCACTTTCACTTTTTAATTTGAACTACTGTGCTGGTGGTCACATGAGTCATTCTCATGCCACTGTGTGCTCATCTTTCATAACACTAAAGGAGATGATGAACAGAGAGATGCTCTACTACTGTATTGGACATGATGACCCTGTGGTTTGTAGAAAAGCATGCTCTGATTTAAAGGGATAGTTCACCCAAAAGTGAAATGTTGTTATCATTTACTCACCCATATGTCATTCCAAACCATAATCAGGTTTTGTCTCCCGAGGCTTCATGAGCAGCTGTAAACAGTATTATATCTATGGTAACTATAGTGTTGGTTTGAAAGTCCATACAATGTTTTTCCCCCACAGCAGAAAAACAGTGTCTCCTTGACAGAGAAATCACTTACTCAACTGTTCCTTTGATCATTTACATGAACAAACAGCTATTATTACACAATTAAGGAAAGATACTTTCAAAAATAAAGTATTATTACTGTCATAAGTAACCTTTAATTTAGTTTTTTTATAAGCACTTTTCACTTTTTATCTCAGTGGTTCCCAACCCTGGTCTTTGAGTACCTCCATCTTGCACCTGTATGATTCCTCTGTGGATGCCATCTTCTGGCAATAAGCAGAAATTAATTCTGTGCAACCCTCACAGTAGGTCCACTATGGTTTTGGACACCACTACAAAATAATTGTCCCTTTAAATTGTGCACTATTTAAGGGTATTGGGGCAATTTCGTATGCAGCCTCGGTCTCCTTAATCAAACACACCTGATTCAACATATCAGCTCATTAGTAGAGAACCCAAAACAAATGGGTTTTGCACCAGAACTAAGAGACATTCAAAACGTGTACAGTTGGGGGTACTCAGGGTTGGAAACCAGTGACCCTTACAGGGTTTTTACTGCATTGAAAATATTTTGGCTGCCGTGCACAGAAGACCAACGACCAAGGTCAGGATTTCGTTAAATACATGAAATTTCGGATTGTTTTTCACTAAACAGAATGAAGGGCACACAGAATTAGAACAACACCAGGGTGAGTAAATGATGACTTAATTACATTTTTTAGGGTGAACTATCCCTTTAAGTTCAAAATACCTGAGCAGCGGTAACCTGCTAGTATCAGAAAGTATCTGATATGTTTGTACGGAACAAGAAAAATCAGCGTCAGTGTCACAAAATTCAAAAATTCAAAAGTCAAAACAGTCCACCGCCAAGTCTATGATATTGTGGCTTTGTAAATTGTAAGTCACGCTATTATCATTCATGCTCATTTGCACAGACAATGCAGGATGAGTTACATGCCAAACAAACTTTAATTCTTAGGGTTACAGGTTTACTGACCATAATTTTGATCAATAGTAATGCAAGTCTTAGCATTCACTAGTCAATGTTCTTTGCATTGTGATTCAATGTATTTCTACATGCTGCATGAAACTCTTATTTCAAGAGATGTTTGAGACAACACTGTCTCACTCCTATTCGTCACATATTGACGCTTGGTCAGGGCCCCTCAGCGTCACTTTTTAACACACAGGGTACCCCTTTAGCGTAGTTTTCCGACGCACTTTTTCTGTGTGTTAAAAAGTGACGCCGAACGTCAATATGTGACGAATAGGAGTGAGACCGTGTTGTTTGAGATGGGCAGTAGAGTAGCTTTGCAGTGAGCATTGAAGAACAAACAAATAAGGGACATGGAAAGTGAGAAGAGAAAGCCATCTCGTCCAGTTCAGGCAGATGTGTGTGCTTGTGGTATGCTTGCGTTCTGAGTCTGACGGTCTCTTTCCCTGCTTCACTCTCTCCCCGACGTGCTCTGTGTCTCAATGGAAACCTCATGCATGTGCACTCTGCCTTCCCACTCTGAAAGAGAGAGCAAGAGAGAGAGAGGGAGGGATTGCAAAGAGCAAGAAAGAATCACATCATCAGAAGATCAGCAGCAGAAAGCAATCATAGCAAGGACCAGCAGTCTTTGCCATGCTTACTCAGAGGAATGGGGCGTGTGCCGGCTGCGTTCTGCCTGGGAAGGAGGGATCAG
>CM031966.1:10775634-10778134 GCA_018749465.1 Paracanthobrama guichenoti | reverse complement strand
CTTACATAATGTGTGTGTGTGTACTGTGTATAATTATGTATATTTGAATACACACATACATGTATATATTTAAGAAATATTTGCATGTATTTACTAATATATACATATACACATACATACATACATAATATTAATATACATATATATATATATACACACATATATACACACACACACACACACAAGCATGTACACAATTTTATTTTGGATGCAATTAATCGCGATTAATTTTACAGCTCTAAATATAATATAATAAATATAATATAATATAATATATGATTTCCCTTATCAGGATGGCAAAATGTGCTTAATTTAAATTGCACAATTTTCTCAAATAATTGCGATTATATTGAATAACCAGATCAATTATCGTGACAGGCCTAGTTATGAGGTAAGGATGAATGCAGGAATATGAATATGTAACAGGATCACAGGGAAGATTGAATCAGTTGATCAGTAATAGACTAAAGCAGAAGGTTCATGGGACAAGTACACTTACCTTGGCTTTAAGCCACTATGAGGGCAGGAAAAGAGAGAGTGTGATTTAAAGAAGAGAGAAAGACAAAAAGAGGGAGAGAAAGAGAGAGGCACGTCAAAAATCGGCATGTCTCAGTTCAGAGCTCTTGAAGCAGCACAAAAGCACTTTAAATCTCAAAACCTACATTTTACTGCACTAGAGCTAAGAGCGCCGATGCTAAAATGCTTTTCCCTGTTTTCACACTTTCTTTGATTGAGTGGTCTGAAGCAGACATTAATTCCATCCCTCTGCCCCCCTCAGGTCTCATTTCATACCGTGTTATTTGGGTCTGAACTGCAGTGCGTTTGCACAATCAATGTGATTATTAGGAAATAACTCTTGAAACTGTGAAAAAGTAGTCATCCCTCTGGATTAACCACCAAAACACTTCATGCACACAAAAGCATTTGCGTTGGTCTATATGAACATAACTTAGTTAAGCACCGTATTAATGATTTCACACAGAAACGTTTAAAGTCCTCCTGCAGAAACTGCAGTGACAAACACGACTCATAACAACAAAAGCTGTGTGTAGTGACTGTTCTGCACTACATGCAAAGTGTGGCATTATTAATGTGGTGTCCCGTATGATCAATGAGGGCAAAAATAACCCAGACAATGCTCATACATTAAGTTGGCAGAAAAAAAGAAACCATAGTGTGGACCTGAGAGTTAACAATAGTTTATTGCAGCAATAAGGCACTTAAGGCCAGGCTATATTGTGAGTATAAAGGATGATATTAGGCACAACCAAGCAGCAACCTCCCCCAGTTTCTCTTGAAGCCAATACAGAAGTGACTTAAACTGCGACTTAAAGACTTAAACTTCAATTCATCGACTGGCCGCTAGAGACAGGCTCCAGAAGTGAGCAGAATCTCATTGAACCCCATGTTAAAATGCCCAACTTTACAGCAGAAAAAAAACATTTTACAGCCTGGTACAAACTGTGGTTTTGGTCTATACAGCTAATTTTGCCCTTCATGACAACTGTGAGGGGGGTGAATGGTTTACATTATATAATCCTTAAAGTTCTGCATAATTGAGGGCGTGGCCACTTTGAGTGACAGGTGGATAGCCATTAATCCGCTGTCTGTTAGTCATCACATCATCTAAGCTCCGCCCATGTCCAAAAAAAAAAAAGGTAACAAATAAGGATAAAGTGGAATAAAATAATTGAAGTAGACTTTGCAGTGAGTAAACTGTAGACTTATAAATATGTGGTTAACAAATGTATAAAGAGTATAATGTGCAAACAGGTTTATGACAGGTTGTTACACAGTAACAACGAGAACAGAAAGTGCAGTGCAGTGTCAGTGTATCGATGTTTATCCTGACGTGAAGTCACGTGATGTTAAGTTCAGGAGTCTGATGGCCTGGGGGAAGAAGCTCCTCCTGAGTCTCTCAGTTTTGGCCATCAGGCTTCAGAAGCGCTTACCAGATGGCAGCAGCGTGAAATGAGGGTTTGCAGGGTGATTAGAGTCCTTGATGATCTTGGTAGCTCTACCTTTGCAGCGTTTGGTGTAGACGTCCTGCAGAGACGGGAGAGCTGACCCTGAGATACGCTCGGATAAGCGCACTACTCTTTGCAGGGCTTTGCGGTCATGACTGGTGCTGTTCCCATACCACGCTGTGATGCACTGAGTTAAAACACTTTCTATCGCCCCTAAATAGAAAGTTTTCAGGATAGCTGGTGAAACCCTGAATTTCCTCAGCTGGCGCAGGTGGTACAGTCTTTGCCTGGCTTTTTTCACCTGTGTCTGAATGTGAGCAGTCCAGGTCAGGTCCTCGGAGATGTTTACTCCCAGGTACTTGAAGCTGCTCACTCTCTCTACTGGTGACCCGCTGATCATGAGGGGGAGTATGTCCGTTGCTGTCTCTTCCTGAAGTCCACAATCATTTCTTTGGTCTTGCCAACATTCAGAGAGAGACAGTTGTCCTGGCACCATGATGTTAGATGCTCCACCTCGTCCAAGTATGCCGTCT